>OZ010738.1:14072913-14432850 GCA_963932295.1 Tipula lateralis | reverse complement strand
ATCAAGCAATTTTCCAGTCAAACACAAAGCATCAACACTGTTGCGTTTGAATTCCATCTCAACTGCGACGCCAAACGATATGCTTTCGTAGGCTTGTAAACAATATAACCGTATGTTTGGTTGCTATACAGTAGTATGAATTTGGTAACACATCGAAGACCGACCCCTGTTTATAGATTATATGTTCCTTGTTATATAGATTATATGTTGAATATATCTACTTCATATACGTTTAGAAATTTAGAACTCGAGTTGAAATGTGTTGGAAATGTATTGGAACAGTTTCGATTTCTTGAAACGGGTGTTTGTAGCTCCATCTTTGAGAAACGAGGTAAATTCCACCATAGGGCTGACATATGACTTATCCGATTTCGCATGAATCATATATGATAGTTTTATATACTGATCTCCAATGATTTAACTTCTTTGTTAACTCAGTTAAAAACTCTGAAAGAGGTTATTCTTAAGTAGAATTTTCGTCTTGCAAGTAGCCTTAGACATAAGTCTGATTTAATGCCACAGATTAAGGTTTCCGTAAGACAATTTTGGTGATAGCATTTAGTGTTGCACATTATGAATAGTGCTATGTTTCGTCTCTTCTATATATCTCCACATTCGCTATATTTTCGACTAGATATAATTTTGGAGTTTTGTAGTTATTTTTCTATATTTCTATAAGTTTCGCAATCACAAAAAAACCGATCAAAGTACTAAGTGGGTAAAGTTGTCTTTTTGAAGTGGAAGACACTGCGGGTTTAAATCATTTGAATGTGTCCAGAGCCATGTATAAACCAAACAAATTGGAATGGAGGGATGTAATGCTCAGATGGTAATGCTGTAGTTGGCAAGCGATACCATAACAGACCAAATGAGCTTGGGTGACGCAGACATATTGTATAGCCTATTGAAAGTATTTCTCACTATTTGGTGCACCATTAGATAAGGTGTTCAGTTCTTATGCTTTAAGTTTCTGAATATTTATTTTGAGTCATTTTGGTTGTAAACTGTGGCGTTCACAAATACAATAAATAGTCACGTCACAATAGTAAATTAAAAACGATTTCGATTCAAATTCTGTAATTCGTCTGCACTGTTGCAACAAAGCCTTGTAACATCAAGTCGGTAGTATATGCCTGGTGAAATGGATTTGATCTTTTCGATCACATAACAAATCAGTGACGTTATCAGATCGAAACAGGCCTAGCGAAATGAACATAACAGATCACATTTTTCAAAGATCACATCCTACAATACTGACCAGTGGATTTCACTGAATTTCAGCCATTTGGTTTTTATATGCGATATTATAAAAAAAACCCTCGTTTCTCGCGCTTTCCTGATTGGTATCGTTCTGTGTCCCAGGCAAGATTCAAGTAAACAGCTAAGGTTCTGTGTTCAAGTAAAACCACTGTCAATCGACCATGAACATATCTTTTATGTAAAGATTGTAGTCCAGGAACGCTTATGGTCCAATTGTTAAATAACGGATCCTTCAAATGACTAATCGGTGTTTCAAAATCGGCTCGAATGTTAATTTAATTTTACAGACGTGTACGACGGTTAGTTGAAGTGATCAGGTTTTTGGTCCGAAATTTTCACAATTTTAATATTTTCGATCCAAATATAGATCTTAAATTGTGTGAGCTAACATTAACAGTATATGAATGAAGACTTCCTGCCAGAAACTGATGTGAAATAATAATGTCAGGTACTCCTTGATTGAATATTTATAAGTTTCCGCCATTCGAGGTATGAGGGCAAGTTATGTTGTTGTAGCCTTTTCATGTATATGTATCTTATCAAAGTCATAAATAGTGATTTGATAACCAACAGGGTTTGAATATTAATTTGACCAACGTTTCACAAAACTATATCTCAAGAGCTAGCTCTATTGACTATATTTTCAAATTGGAATTTAAAATTAAGCTCGATGTCGCAAATTACTTCCAAGTCGCGAATAACAGATACGTGGGAAACAACAAGTCCATTTAGAAATAATCTCGTAACTTAATCGGTCCTATAGCCGTACGTCCTCGATTTGGCTGTAATGGCGTAAGGTAAGGACGTAAATAAGTGAACCGCGAAAGAGTTGGAAGTGCCTCAGGACCCGAAACAGATTGTAGAGATAGAAACAAAATAACTTAACGTCGCTGGGTATACATCTGATTCTCATTTAATGTTAACAAAATCCCAAAAAAGTCTTTGGGTTTGTAATAATATCGATTTGCTTTTGCCTGATATAATGGTTATAGAGTTGAATAGATAATCGGTAAGAAGCTTTATAAATATACGTCCAAACTAGATATAGTTAATCCAATTGTTGTTAAGAAAGTGTGCAACGTGGTTTACTATACCGATGGTATAGAGGCAATAACAAACTTCTGTGAGGTATGTTGGGTATGGCCTGTTCAAAACAATTTATGACTAATGTGTACAAATTAGCTTGATTTATAGCATTGGGACAACAAACGACTGCAAGACTATTAAGATGAATATAGCAACATATGACGAATTCTGTATGTAATGGTACCTTTTGAATCTATTCGAGTTGCTCTTCAGTCCAAATACAGAAATGTTCCTTATTAACTTAGCCATAAAGATAGAAATCACTGAACAAAATGTTGGCCAAAAACACTTTAACTTCAAGCTTTTTAAGAACCCAACGACGGTCATGATATAGAAGTTCGACCGACTTTAATTCTAACCGCCGTGATATTTTTTTCACTTCGTGCTGGATGTGAACTATTTTCGATGACGTATTCGAGCATTTCCAGTGATATTTTGTAAATGACATGAGTAATGTTGGCTTCTTATTTCTCAATCAGATCCGGCTTATCTATGTAGCTTTTAGACTTGAATAAACCACAAAGTAAGTCTAAAGGTGTATGATATCACATGATCACTGGTCCGGAGCGTGAAATTAATTGCTCACCGAATTGTTCTAGCATAAAGTCGTGGTCTCATTTATAAAATAATATGAAACGATGATTCAAGTCAATACCAAGCCGTGGTGTTGTCTGTATGAGATTGTACCTCTTGAACTTCCTCGTGCTGGTCTTCAGTCCAAATATGGAAACATATTTACTAACGTAGCCATAAAGGCAGAATGGGCATAGCTAAACAATATTTTGTTCGAAAACAGTTCATCTTCCTTAAAAGCTGTTCAAGAGCCTAAAGCTCGGCCGTCCTCCATTTTACTGCCGCGCTGGATGTAGGATATTTTCTTCACGTACTGGATGTAGTTTATTTCATTAACTCATTCGAGCACGTTTAGTGATATTTTGCATATTGCTCGAGTAATGTGGCTTTCAATTTCTCAATCGCTATCGGTTAATCCATGTAGACTTTGAAAAAGTCGAAAGTTGTGTTATCCCATAATTGATGTAGACGGGCAATTACTGGTCTGAAGCGTGAAATTTCACGGACTGTGAGGCTAATAGCCAGCCGACTTCATTTTAGAAAAAATATCGACCAATGAATTCAAGCTTTGTCTGGATTTATTGGCATCTCTTGTTCCTATATGGGTTGCTCTTTAATCTCCAAATACGACAAGTTTGCTTATTCACGTAGCCATTAAGCCAGAAATAGGCTTGTGTCGCAGAATAAAATTTTTGATTGGTAACGATTTGGAACGTCCGCTTCGTTTCTTGTATGAGTTAAATTACATACACTTTCAGCTACCGCCGCCATATTTTCTTCACTTCGTGCTGAATGTGGCGTATTATCCAAAAATGAAAATTGAGTTTCAATTTTTTCGATGGTATAGTGAATTGTGCGTTCGAAAGGCGCATCTGAATAATTTGTCGACGCTGTGTCGGGCTAAGTCTTTCCATATCATAAAATCTTTACTGAGAACAGTGCCGATGGTCTACGTAAATCGGACCTATAGTCCTCAATTATTGTAGTGGCATAATGTAGGATGTAAATAAGAATTTGGGAGGCCAAAAAAGATTGCAAAGACTAGAAACAAACAAACACGATAGAGTGTCTAGTACTCGTATTTATAACGTGTTGGTACACAGAATACATTATAACTACAATGTACATATATAGTTTTTATAAATATTGACAGTATAAACAATCATTAATAATAATATTAGTTTATAGTTGTCATTAAACAACAGTAATTATTTGTGTAATTTATAAACAAACAATTGTATCAAACCTATAATTATTCTACATGTCAGTCATTAAATCTACAGGTATACGATTATAGTACATAAAACAGTGACTGGCATACATATTGTTTAAACATTTAATCAATTGTTATACATAAATTAAAAGTTGTATTTCACGTAGCTTTCACCGCAAACTTTTATAAAATTTTAATAAAATCGTGACGGCTATATGAGGTATCGATTCAAAAAAAAAATAAAATTTATTTTGGTAACTGTTGATTAGCATTATGATGTAAGATTATAATCTCTTGAAAAACATATATACGGTTTTATCTATATACTTAATTTTATCGTGGACACACACATACGTATACTCTATATAATGTCAATATTGGTAATGTCTTACATAATCGATAAGTAAATAAGAAAAATGCGAAGGAACGAACCACAAAATTATACCCAAGTATAAGATTTTAAACTGACACTCGACTCTCGCATCTACATCATAATTAAAATAAGATTTTTAAAATTTAACACCTTTTTCGACGTATCTTATATGTTTTGTTTCTTAAGAAACGTATAAACGTCTCGCATATACAATCAATAGCTATAAATCAAAAAACCTGTTTCAACAAATCAAATTCATCAAACAGATCGAACGAAAGAACCCGGCAATCAACTTTAAATAAATAAAAGAAAAACGAAAACATTTTTGTTTTGATTTCCTTGTAAACAAAATCAAAAGATATAAATAAAAGAAGAAACAAAAAATTAAGATTTTGTTTCTGGTTAACCGCCCAAAAACCGAATAAAATACCCAAAAAACCAAATATGTTGTTTTGAACGTTTCGTAATTTATGACCAGTCGAAAAATGTAAGTTTGGTTTTCAATCAGTCATTGTTGATCTTTTTGTTTTGTGTCGTTTCTTTTGGCTATCTCTTATTTGTCAAAATGACAGACGAAAATCTTTTAATTTTGTTTCTGCATTATGGATTGGCCCTATTGTGAAACGGAAAACAAATGTTGACGAATTTTAATCAGACCTCTATATAGATAAGGAAGCGTGATGCTTTACTTTAATTTGTTTTATCACTTTGTAGAACTGTGACAACTATAGGGGCTTTTATGAACTATTCAAGTAGTGAGATTAAAGCTTTTAAGTAATCTTTTAGCTCTGTCAAGCCTTGCCCAGTGTGTAGTCGTATTCTTGACACTAATAAACAAACTTACTTCATAATTTAGTAATTTATGGCTTAAACACTGTTACTTTTAACCGCGTCTCAAACGGCAAACTAAACACATAACGACTATTTAAGTAACCAAAGTAGATATCATCGCCATTGAAGTACTTGGCACCTTTTGCGGTTCGATGTACGTATAGTGTAGTTGAAATCGTTTTGATCCGTACGGTTTTGCCCCATCTCTTGTAGTGGTATCGCACTTCGTGACCAACAGTATCTGACGTTGAAGTATTGGTTGGATGTTATACGGTAATTTATTATCAATGGAGCTGATAATGCATGATAGGCTTCAATCCTATTCAAAAATTCCATTGCATTGAAATGGGTAACTGATGCAGTTATTTCAATAGCTGGTTGATAGTAACAAACCAACGAACGACATTGGCCTAGACTGGTTTGAAGCTTTAAATTTTGATATATTGAATAAGAGAGAATATAGTTCTTAAAATTTGCGTAATTCGGTTTAAGATTCTTCAAATCATCAAAATCCGATCGATCGAGTTTGTGTACACCGAGTAAATCGATGTACACGAACTCGATCGTATAAATCTGTTTTCATCGACTTTAAGACCCGTTGCACATTTCAACTAAGCTAAGCTAAGCAATATGAGCTATGTCGTAGCTTTTACTTGTAAATAAAGAGTTTTAAATGGAACATATTTGAGCTAAACTATGCGGGCTATGTTTTTCTGTTTTGAGCGATGCAAACTAACTTAGCTCGAGTTGTCTTTGCATTGCAAATGTCAGCTGTATCGCTCAAACATACATTGATGTTATTTTTTTTGTATATACAAAATATTTTTTATATACAATATTTTGACAGATAACTTGTAGCATTTTATTTGTACATGAATGTATGTGTGAGCTATAGTGTGCAGTGTATGAGCTAGACGATCTAAGCTAAGCTAACGAAAACTTTTTTTCTCGCTTAGCTTAGTTGAAATGTGCAACGGGCCTAAGTGCCTGCAGAGTTCCGAAGTAGGCTGCAAACCCGTATGTCAAAGTATAATCTGTGTCGAAATTATTTATTTGTTTCTTTCTTATCTTTGCTTTTTCGCGGCTCTCTTATTTACGTCTTACCTTATCATTGCAGCCAAATCGAGAACATACGGCTATAGGTTCGATTTACGTAGAACAATTTGCAGCACATTCCATATAGCTCCATGGCAACCTATGGTATACTAGCATGGTAGATTAGCTCGTTTTTTGAATTCTGCACTTCAACAGGAGATCAATAATTTGTTCATTTACACCACCGATCGTAATCATGGTGCAAAATCTATTTTGTATCCTGCCCTTATCAGAAATTAAGCCCGATACCTTCCGCTTTAAATGCCTGAGCTTTAGCCACTGCCTCATTGATCGCTCGTACGATTTATTTTAAATTATATTCATACTTGAGTAGTTAGAAGCTGTTAACTTTGTAATAAATTGGCTAGATTCAAGATGATTTCACACTTAGTACCACAAACAGGTCTATGATCTTCAAAATGTTTTTGTCTTTAATAAACGAAAAAGTTGGTTGTGATGGATAATCGAAAACTCCTCGAATTAATCATCAGTCACCTCTGCTTCTAATAAAAGCAAATTACTGAAAGATTTGTGTTTACAACAAGTTATCTCAAAAACTAATGCCAGATTTAACAACCTCTAACTTTTTTCCACCTCGCACTGACCATACATGACCAAGTGTCTGATCAGCACTCTGTTAAATTTCAGTAGGAAATCGTACATAATGACAAAAAGAGTAGGCTACTATAGCGCTCTACTCTTGCAAAAACTCGATTGGCAAATTAAGGAGGTTAAAGCCCCGCATTCTACGTTATGGCGACCGATTATTTAATTGTGATCGGTATCTAGTGGCCTGTCCTAACTGAATAAACAATCATAAGTCTGTGATGACGAACTAGAAAATACCTATACCTCTTAGAAGCACACCTACTCAAGCCCGGTACGCATTCTTTGGGGGGAAATTTCTAGAATATCTTTCAAAGAAGACTGGTTAAGTGATTTAGACATGAACCATGAGGTTACAAATTTTTCGACGGATGGTTCGAGATTGATTGGTTTTTCCGTGAAGCAATGAAGGTATAGATTTATGTTTTCATGAACTGTTAGAACACAACTTGCCATTTCAGTAGCATTTGGGCATAATAACTAAACAAATATGGCCAAAACATTATCAGACCAGATCCGAACGGCTCATTTTGATTAGGCAAGATCAGATTAGTATTGTAGTGGTAGTTGTGAGATGTAGAGAAAGAAGTAATAGTACTCTACTTGCATGGGTCTTGCGCGGAGTAAAAATGAAATGTTAGGAATCACCACTTCTAAATGTTGAATGACGTCAGGGATATTAAATTTTGATCTATTACTTAGAGGCCGTAAACGGGCCTTTACGGGTCTAAACTGTGTCCCTACGTACCATTTTAACGATTGGTGCACATTGTATAGGCAGTCTTCATCGAGTAATGCAACTAATCATTATTATTAAAGCGTTTAAAATAGTCTTTGCGTGTTGCTCCCGGCAAATCATATTCGCTGTAAGTATTCACTCTTTTTTCGCATGAAATTTGGCATATTTGACCCTTCGGCATAATAAACTATATTTTCAACGTTATCGGGAAGCAGCGAGAACTTCAATTCCGTAATTTAAATTTAATTTAACTATGAGGTATAGCTACAAAGCGATTGGTTGACAGGTTCATTAGGGATAATACTTTATTAAAACATCCCATACATTCCAAACAACATGGATAACAGAAAAGTAAACCTGTTGAAACAACACTCCATGAAGTCGTTTGACAGATTGAAAAATAGCTGGCCAACAAGGAATATGCCTTAGCACCGTGTCTGTCTCTCCATCTGAACAAAATAGCATATAGAGACCACACTTGTTCGGTGGTTTAATACCTTGCTTAGGTCACGGAGAAATACTTCAGTTTTGACTAGGGTAACCGACCGAAAGGAATGTCCTCAGAAGGGATGTTTCTGTTCTTATGGTTTCATGTGGCCAACTTACTGCTAGTTCAATTAAACGAAAACGGATTTTACTGTCAGGATTATGTCGATAACATCACCATAATACTGGTACTATGTGATCAGGGTGTATCAGTCAATCCTAGGAAAACCGAAATGATTCGCTATACTAGAAGCAGGACTCCGAGAAACTTCCAAAAATTGGGCCTCATTTATCAGCTCTCTTCAAAAATTAAATATATGAAGATCTGGTTATAGATCGGAAGAAAGTGTACTGGCTATACGTTTCGGTTATGACACCCATAATATCGGTAGCGTAGAATATTTAGTGAGGTTGGAGAGAAACTTCTAAACTGTTTTCAAAGACATATTTGTCTGGGTAGTGTGGGAGCTATGCACTTTAGATACACTGATGCTCTTGCGATGGCTACTAATCTGATGCCGCTTGATCTTAGGGTTCAAAGGTGTATGGCGCAAACAACCGCTAGTCTTCAAGACAATCAATTTAGTACTTTTGACCATAGTCAAATATGGAGTCGAAGGACGTTTTAAGCGAAATTAGTAAGGCGATTGGCTCCAATATTTTATCGAAATTTGTTTTGGAAACGGTAATTGCTTTGAATCGACTAGGTAGCCTGAATTAAGCTAGACTTAACTGGATACCCAATGGATTATAAATTGGCACGTTTGGATGCATCTTCCAGTCTCTAATCGACTTTTCAAAATCTTCTTTTAAAAATAGATCAGCGAAGGTCCTTCTTGCATTATGATAGACGCACTTTATATCACATGTTAAGGATAAGAAGAACTTTTGTGTCCCTGTCCTACATACTCTTCCCATAGACTGCACTGCTTTGGATCAGGATTCCTACTTGGTAGGGAATTTCTCAATGGACCAATCGGGCCTTTGTTACGAGGAACAATAAAAATAGTTAGGAACCCAAATGAGCCCCTTGCAGATCCTGTAGGACAGATACCACCCTGTAGTATCGTCTTACAAGTTGTTCTGTTTTATTTTATTGATTTAAATCGTAAAACGTGGTGAAAACTCCATAAAATGTTTAAAGTGCTTCCGAAAACAATTCCACATATGTACACAATTTATATAATTTCATGTTGCGATAAAAACGAAATTGTCCATATATACACACACACACATGTAATTATTAGTACTTATACGTCTTCCCTTCATGTAATAACAATTAAAATCAATGCCTTATTTATATCGGAATATATTAAAACTAATTAAAAATGCATATATAATTTACTCCACATGTTGAAAGTCTCACACACACGAGTACATACATACATACATATACCTACATATATGATTATTTATATTGTTAACAATCCAACCACACCAACCAACCGATAAAAAATAAAAATAAAATCAAAACAAACCAGCGCTCATATAAGAACTACATACAAAATCTTAAAGAAACCTGTCAACTAAAAATGGAGTCAAATAAATCATACCGCAGTTTTTTTATGTTTTTTTATGATCGCAACTAAAATAAATAAAACACAAATATAAGAAATGTAAGAAGAAACCAAAACAGAAAAAAAAACTAAATCCACGATCTCACAAGGCAGATCATATTGAAAAAAGCAGCGAGTATATAAAAATAACGTGATCGTAGATCGTAAACCTAAGAAATCCGCTCACATTTGAAAATTAATTTTTTAATTTATAATCGCATACAATTTGATTATCACACACACACACACACACATGCTGTATTATGTTATAAGACGGCACGAAGACGTTTTTATATTCATATAGCAACAAATAATAATAATTTATATTCGGAATCAATTCGATCAACTTGGTTGATTGTCTTATTTATATACATAAAAATTAACATATTATTTTGCACAACATTCATTTGTTGTTGTCCATTTTCTTATCTTTTTCTTATAATCTATATACTTAAAATGTTATACAGTCAATTATTTTTTTTATCGAAAAGACATAAGTCCAAGATTTATTTCTACGTGTCTTGAAGAGTTTGGCTTACTAGGCGACCTCCCTGATCACCAAACCAAATAGATGATCTATAGACGAGCGTCTTAGTGCAGATTTTTACCATTTTGGGCAACTTGAATAATTATTTATAGCTCAATCGGTGCTCAAATGTGTAATGCAGATAATTAATGTTTACTTAACGTTGTTGTAGGAAATTCTATAAATGGAAATTGTATAAAAAAAACTGATTTAAGTTATTAATGACGGGGCAATCAATCGTTGATTTATTGATGAATAAAAAACAAAAAATTTATAAAATTAAAACATTTGTGCGCATGACCGACAATTTTAACGATCGGTCGTAATTTTCATTTGTTTTTACTGGGGAATTTTCTATATAACAGAATTGATACGTACATTGGAGTAATTCAGACGCATACAAAAGTTTCAATGTCACGAATCAATGTTGAAAATTTGAACTTCTTACGACTGGTGGTCTGTGATGGCACAACTCAGAGGAATCGCAACTGTGTTTTTTTTCGACAAACAAGTTGGTGAGTCAACGATCAAGAAATTCTGCGTGCGAAACAACAACCGGTTGGGAATGGGTCTGCTATCTAATTGAGGGCGTCTTTATATCTTAATGCTGCATTTATGCAACCTACAAATGGTTTGCCGGGGAGAGTTGCAATTTAGTGGTTGTCTCTGTGGTTGCATCAAGAGCAGCACTATTCCAGAACGGTCTAAGATGCCCTCTTCGACGATACCAAGGTGTCGCGTGCTATAACTGGTTCCACTCCTGAGCTGGTAACCAACTAAACACGCACGTTGGTTATTTTTGTTGTTGCGGTAACGATTAAAAAATTCTGCGTGCTTGCCTCGCATGCAGAATTTTTTAATTCAACCGATTTGAGTAGAGTCGCACTTTTTTGACGCGACCTACAAATGATTTGCCGAGGAGATCTGCAAAATAATGGATCTCTGGAATGGTTGTCAGCTGTCAGTTGGTGACCCTTCTAAACCACTATTAATCAAAAATTGGATGAATATCTGCGTAATGAATGTAAATGTTAGTACTAATCGATGGAAAATTACCCAACACAGACGATTGGTTAATCGCTTATCGATTCCGGGTTGATCTGATTAATTCGAACGAATTGGTGGCCTGCATTGCATCAAAAGCAGAAATTTTATGCGTATACTGATAAACTAAGTCAGTCGACCCGAGCTTGTCACTATCCTCTTCGCCAACACCCTTACTTTCGCGCACTATAATTGATTCCACTTCTGAGTTAGTACTCAAAAAATCTTGCACGTTGGCTTAGATCAACGATCAAGAAATTTTGCGTGAGAGATAATAACCGGTTTTAGTTGAGTTGCAGTATTCTTGAGACTTCAAACAGATTTGCAGCGAAAATGTTGGGCTGCTTTTTTACTGATAGCGTCTTTTTATGTTAATTATACAACCTACAAATGGTTTGCCGAGAAGATCTGCAAAGTAGGAATCTCTGGGGTGGTTGTCAGTTGAATCCAAATATAAGTAACGATGGATAAAATTGTTAAACACAGACGAGTTGCTAATCGCCAACCGATTATGTTCTGGGTTGATTTGAAGTCTGTATCTGCACACATTACTCGTTACTCTCACATTGAAGTGGTTGCTGCCTCAGTGTATCTTCCTTATGATTATATTACTTCACCACCTGCTGAGGATTGTACATACCTTGTATCTTGGTGTACGAATCTCGCATATCAACATGATTCCTTTAATTCGGTCATAGTTTACAGTGATGTCTTCAGGTAGGTGTTCTTTCATCCCTGTTATGCCTTGTGGCTATTGACGAACTTCTTGTTAATCTTCATGAGTCCGGTTTGATCCAATTTGAGCCCTATGGCAAACCCAATGAAAATTTTCGTACAGATCAAGGACTTTTGACGATGGTCTGATAAAAGAAGAAACGCTACGAAAACATCAAGGTATTGTCAGGATTTTGAAATATAATATTTAGAAAGTATCGATACTATCTAGTGAGCTCTCAAAATAGTGAACATTTAGTCAAAAAAGATTGATTTTTGAGGAGGTTTCTGCTTCAGTTCGTTCCTCAATATCAAGCCTTTGCTGCTAATGGAATAAAACTGGGTTTGCTTTAGAAGCTAAACGAATTTGTAAACAGAAGCAGCGCAAACTGTGAAAGTCCAAGTTTCAAACAATGAGCATAATCGAAAGATTACTAGATAGCGGATAGCACACTATCCTTAAACCTCGATGCAGTATTTGACTCATGGATAGAATATTTTCCTTATCTACTTAATGTGTCTCAAGTTGTAATTGACTACCCATAGCACAGATACAGATAGCAAAGATGAGGTGAGGACCTGATACATATTGAATGATGATTGTATCAAATGAGGGCTCTTGATCGTCCTGCTTGTTGTGTTACATTCCTTTCTGTTGAACACAGAACTCTTTGAAATGAAAAATAAACCATCGACAACCATCTAGTTCAGTGCTTTATTGTTACATGATCAGTGTTTTGGAAAAAATCACTTTTGAACACACACTCAAAGGGTGCTCAAATGGCGTCTTATTAAATTAATACACATTTACCCCGTCAATTCTAGTTTTAATTTTGGCAATTTCGAAACGATTAAACGAGATTTAATTCGATGGATGATCTTGTCTTCGATCTGCCTAAAATCACACATACATTACATTGTATTTCGATGTAAAAACTCCGGATTCTAGTTTGACGGTATTCTTAGTACGTTCGTTTTCTTAAGCACGATATATCTGCTCTTGTCGTACATTTGTCGTTGGAGCTCCGTTTTTTCCCTCCGCATTAGCCCGTTTTTGGAACAGACTTATTGTGCGAACCTTATACAATGTATCCATCCCATTCACACCGTATTTCGGTCCATACTGTCCGACTGTTCGGTTAAACACACGTTTCAACTAGCAGTTTGAACGCCCAAACTTTTGTAAAAAATCAAACAGCAGCTTATGACCGTAAACTATTAGATGTTAAAAGATGAGACTATTCGTTGGTTAAAGGCGTTGTGACAGAAAGTTGAAATGAGAAATCTGTACATGATTTGATCAAAGGACAAAACCTTTATGAACACAACATTTCGAAAACATTATCTCACTGATTGTGGAATAATAAGAATGACAGTTCGTTAGCGTCGAAAAACAGTGAAGGCAAAGAGATGCTGCTCTAACTGTTTGAAAGTGAACCAGTATTCATAGTTTGACGGATGAGTTAATTTGCATTTTGTTCAACTAAACAGAGTTATATCCAAATGAGCAATGGAGTTGTAAAACTAGCAAAATGAGTGTAGCACCAATTAAAATCTTAAGCACTGCTGTGTTAGAACTCTGCGCTCTGTTCTTGTCAGTGAACTTAATCGATAAGAGGCACACTTTGTGTTACAATAAATGAAATGGTTTACTGGGCCGATTTAATCTTGCTAAAAGAGATCATAGAGATTATTGATCATAAGTGGGGAAATGAATCAGAATGACTAATCGAAGAACAACGATGGAAATATTAGGAAAAACTACGAAAAATAGAAGGTATAAAATACGGTCCATTGTTGCCAGAAAAACATGCAGATCATAAAATAATTAAGAAAAATTCAACAAGTCCGAATACCATACAAAGTATCGACATGATGGCCCACCATTTTTGTTGGCACAGGTCAATCCAATTCCAATGTCTTGCGGCGTTGGATCCTGAAATTGATCTTCAGCAACATTCAATGACTAGGTTAGTAGGTGGTCATTATATAAAATATTTAATAGCTCTGCAATCAAGATATTAAATGCTTCCGAAGAAATGGCTTTTTGGGTAAAGTTGGTAGTGTGATAAGTGGTCCAGATGGATTAATACGAGAGATAGATTTTCAAACGGAATCGAGAAAAATTAAAGAGTTTAAGTTTGTATCTTGTTCCAACTGCAGTGTGAGTACATCTTCGAGGAAACTCGAATCGAAAAGTTTATGAATGAAAATAATTGGTTGTCATCAACAACATTCGGAATTCGAAAATATCTGATTACAATCGAGTGTGGGGAAAAGTTTGTGTGGGAGGTAAGAAAGGATAATATAAAATTAGTTGCTATTTTTGGACATTCAAATGGCTTATAGGGCATATAATCTATGGTACTTATGGAGATTAGAACAAATTCTTTCGAAGTTTAGATTTTCATGGAAAGTATGTACCTGGATAAAAGATATCATATAAGTGAAGCAAAAATTATTTTAAACGGAAGTTTGTATAAACTGGAGGGGATACCGAATATTGGGATCCCACAAGGAAGTAAAATGTCCCCAACTCTATACGAGTGAGGAACATCTCATCAGTATAATGAAAACTAAATTGTTCTGCTACAATAGCGCAAAAAATGTATTAAGATAGATCAGTTCATAAATTTCGGAAAGTAGATGAAAATCTTGGCAGATAACTCCAAGAAACGCATACTTGTAATTAAAAATGTGAGCAAGCCTGAACCGAGTCTGCTACATATGTTAAGAAAGGGTCTTATTTTACCTCAAAATGGGATATGATATTGTGCCAGTGAGAGTGGAGAATTCGTGTACCAGAGTGGTATAGGGTGACCGTGACAATGATAACAAGGAAAAATGTGTTTTGGAATGAAATGGTTGTAAGGGTTCAAAGTAGGACATAGTACAAAACATATAGAACTAGCATTGCATTTGAACATATATTTTTGAGTATAGGCAATGCTGGTCCATAGTTGGTTGGTAGTACCCTTTCGATTTGAATTCAATATTGTTTGAGGTGGTCTACAGTATTCGCTGCGCGCTATGATTTATACAGACGCTAGAGTGCGTTATAATAGATTAGGTGTTGGCATTTTAAGGCCAAGAATGAAATATTTGTCGGTATCAAATTGTGATAAATGTGAAGTTTGAAGACAAGGTTATGTGAATTTGATTATTATTTTTTAATATTCAGATCTGTCAACATGACGTATGTAAGTTAAAGTTAAGTTAAGTTGTTGTGGCTGCTATCACACACTTAGACCAATATTGATCCGTTGTGATACCACTCTATACGGCTATAGGTCCGAGTCTTTTCGTAGAACCATCTGCGCATTGCATAGCTCCATGTCAGGCCTATAGTACTGACATGGAAGATGGGTCAGCCCAAGGATTCTAAACACGACAGTGGATCCAGATTATGTTCATTTTTCACCACCGATCGCACCTTCCAAACGATCGAAGGTGAAAAACTCATTTTGCATCCTGCCTCGAATCGGATCCGAACCCGGTACTTTCCGCTCCAACTGCCGCAGCTTTAACCACTGCGCCACCTGGGCGATTATGACGTATGTAAGAGATGACCTTTAAATAATCACACGAATCTGTGGAAAAAATGGGAATATAACCAGAACCTCTTTTTCTAAGAAACTCAAAGGAGACGATCGAATGCTGAGAACAATCGAGAGAACCAGACTGGGTTTTGTGACAGTTCGAAGAATTTTGACGCTCTGATATTGGTCTACTTCAAATACAATCATTTCAGATCATATTTAAGCACCCATCGCAATGCAAGGAATCTTAGAAGAGTATTGATTGAGTGTTTCGTGCCAAATGGTACTATATATGTCTTGTGTTAAGGGACGGCCACTAGTTCGGAACTTACTTAAGACTTCAACCATTCCATATAATTAATAATGTTGCCAGTTCGGTATTTATATAGTTTGTTTTGTATATGGTGGCATTTTGCCATATATTCTGGCACAATGACCGAGTGACAGTCCAACAATAACAAAATGGTATTTATCAGAGCCTAACAAACATCAAAATAATAATTTTATGTTATTAAATTTAATTAGACGACTTCGTTATTGTATACATTATAATGTGTACATATCTTGGCCATTATTTAACTTTCTCGAGATAACAGAACACACAAAAATTAATACTATTTTGTATCAAAGTCACGTCGACCCGGACTTTAATAAGTTATGTTCGCGAAATATTAAAAAAGTATAATAAAATCTACTAATACTACAATAAAGCAGTCGAATAAGCGCGCGAATTTTTTTTATGGCAACGTATATAGTGATAACGTGGTCGCGCGCGCTTTTATACTGTACATGTGTGCATATTTAAGACGTTTGACAATATATACACTTATGTACTGTGTGTATATATATACAGCATACAGTCAAAGTACGTACGCGAGTTTAATCTATATCGTCTTGTGTATATACGAGTATATAGACGTAATAGTACGCGAAAAAAACCGCGAAACTGTGTACACAGTACAGTGTATATAGATTTCGCGAAATACATAAAAATTATTCGACCTTGTCGTCATTCGTTTACTTTTTTTCATATGGATAATCTTTATTTCTCATCAAAATTATAAAAATAATAATAATAATATGTGTATTGAATACTTGTTGGAGTTTTGCTTTAAGAATTTAAGTAAAGCAAATAAGAAAACATTTCTTATTTTTCAACTGAACAAAAAAATGTTCGTTTGTTTTTTCTCCAAGCTCTCAATTTACACAAATTTTTTTTATGACTATGTGTATGTGTATCACTATATGCTGGGAGTCAAAAGGCGCCTCTAGTTGGCGATCAGACGACCCCATGGTCTGCGTACCAAAAACCGAACCTAAACCGCCTCGATGCCCTTCACAACCAAAACTATTTAATTACTAATAAACTAACTTTATCGTTTTGTTTGTATTTTCAGAAGCAGCGCACTAACTAATCATCCAAGCGCGGCGACACACATTGTACAGTAAATATTTACACAGAGCAATTACATATTTACAATCTCTAAAGCAATACTTATACGCCCTGTCATCATCGATTCGTTGCGATTAGAACGGTTAATATGTCAAAATCAAAAGAAAAATTACAACAATTTTCATCACCATCGCCATCCTCATCCCCATCCCCAACAACAACCAAACTACCAACATCGGCACCATCGTCATCATCAATAATCGAATATCCAGCAAAGCAATCGGCTGACGATCAAAATAAAAAAACAAAAGACGATGAGATAAGTAAAATGAAACGAAATAGTGATCAAGATATTGATGATGTTGATGATGATGAGCATGATCGTCATCATATGGTGAAAAAAGAACATTGTGGTGGTAACAATAATAGTAAAGTAAAAACAATAGAATATAATAGAAATCGTAAGAAGTTGAAAGATGTAAATGACGTTATAACGTGTTTCCTATGCGATGGATATTATATTGAAGCGACAACAATTAACGAGTGTCTACATTCATGTAAGTATATACAATATACATAATATATTTCACTTCAAAGTGAGAGATACATAGACATATACATTTACCAATACCGATTATGTAAATTACAGTGTTGTTTTGTTGTTGTCGCGAGTGCACTCTGTGAATTTGATATTTCAATTTACGCTGATGATTTAATTTTTTTTTTATTTTACATTTTCCAAATAACACATAAATCAGCGAATATATTCTGTTTGTGTACACAAGCTGTTGTATACGATATGGCTTTTAACACTTTATATATTTTGATATTGCTGACGTTTGCGAGGTAATCGTGTATTATAGATTTTTGTATAGGAGATTAGAAATTTGAGATAGTGGCAACAGTGTTTGATTTAGCAAGAATTTGGTTGCTCTTTCCTATCGCACATGACTGTCTGTTGTACTATTCAAGAGACTGTGGTCGTTTTGGTCGACGACCTTAGACCATAAGTCTCAAGTTTATATAAACAAAATCCTCATGTGACTCTTACTCCGTTACTAGCGAATCTTAGAGGTATTATAGAAAGTGCCCTGAATGTCAATAAAGAGATAAATGGTGTATAACTTTGAGGCTCTTGGATAGTTGTACAACAGAGAGCTCTTCAAAACTCATAAACAAGAGTGCGAGCAACAGAATCCTGCTAACTAAAACACTGTTGCAACTATCTTAAATTAGTACGATAAAATCGATCAGATTCATGCTAAAGTGCAACAATACCAAACCAAATTGAGAGATGAGTCTATAATGGTGCAAATTCGATAAAACCTTATCACATATCTGATATAATAAGTCATCGATAAAGTGTGACAATGGTGAATACAAAGTAAAATATATGACACAAAGCTGTTGCTAGATTAGAAATGAGATAGTGGCAACAGTGTTTGATTTAGCAAGAATTCGGCTGCTGTTTCCTATCCCACATGACTGTCTGTGGTACTATCAAAACGAAAGTTATCATTTTGGTCGACGACCTTAGACCATAAGTCTCAAGTTTATATATAAACAAAATCTTCATGTGCCTCTTACTCCATTACTACAACAGCAGAGGACAATTTAAGAGGTGTTATAGAAATCTCCCTGTATGTCAATAAATAGACAACGCATGAGACCCTTGGTACATGATAGACATCCCATCGGAAATCGAAAACAAGAGGAACAGTAACCGAATTCTAGTAACTCAAACACTGTTGCCACTTTTTCAAATTTCTTACTCACCTAGTACGATAAAATCTTTGAGATCCATTTTAAAGAGCAACAATATCAAACCAAATTGGTGAGATGAGTCGGTCATAATTCTGATACCATCGACACAATGGCACAGTGGTGAATATAGATGAGAATTAACGCGATCACTAGTTAAATGGTCATTCACTATGACGCAAAACCTGTTGCCCAGGACTACGGCTTTCGATCCAATTTCAGAAGTGAAAAATGTAGGAGTGGTGCTAGACCAGACACTGACTTGGAATAAACATATCGGCGCTTTTTATGCCTATTAAAAGCTTTATAGTAGTACTCAGGGATTGAAACCTAAGATGATCTATTGATCTTGGTTTAATGATAACATCTCGAATTGCATGCTATAGAGCCTGTTAGGGATACACTGACTTGAGCTATATTTCACAAAGGTCGCTAGTTTGACTCCATTGAAAATATAATAGTAGGGGAAACTGGTAATTAAATTTCCTGATGAAATTTCAAGGTCACCTACGCATTTGCATGACTTGTTCCTTTTTTTAGATGGAACAGAGTTTTATGGTATGGTATATGAAGTTCAAAGGGGGATAAGAGTTATGACTAGACCATATAATAATCTCTGTCAAGAATGACACCGTATTTCAAGCAGAAAAGATAGAGTCCGATAGAGTTCTGCCATTGCAGGTTGCTCGTGCCAATGGTAGAGCTCTTTCGATCTGATTTTACCTAGGCAGCTTTTACGGCACTTTTGTCAAAAACCTGAAGATCAAAGCTGTGTTGGCACTGCTTAAACTCAATAAAGCAACTTGGAACCAAAAATACCATAATCCACATGTGTGTGCCACTGGTTTCGTCACATTACCTTAAGATACCACCTTATAAAGGCTGATAGACAGATCTTTCAAACTGCGATGACGTACGGTTCAACGTCTACTAGCCCATAATTATATTGTTTATTCTACCACAGAGGTTTAGTTTAATTGACCTAGTGGAGAGTATAATCCATCAAGGCTATATATCGCGTTTGCTTACCTCTTAAATGTTCTATGAGTTGAAGTGCTGGGGAATCATAACATGCTTCTATTGGACAAAGTCAGCACAACTGCAATTATAGCGTTCTCAATTGAAAAAGCGCCGTCCATTTGAGCAAGTAGCGAAGCATAGTGAGGCTGTATTGAATCATCAATGCATAGTTAACCAAGTTGTAGGGTTATCTTAGATACCCCTGGATCTCAGATAGCCATACAATTTGGTTATCTATGCATGTATGTGATTGAACTTAGTTGCATTATTAAATTACTTGGCACAAATGTCGATCAAACAACTGCTCCACGATCTTGGATAGGAATCCCAATAACCTATCTTACCCCTATGCCAGAATAAATGGTTAGCTTTACTGGCTGGTGGCGGAAAATATTCTGAAGTGAAATTGTATAGCCCTCTAGTTAAGTACGCCAATGCTTATCAGGCAGAACTAGCACTCTGTAGGTTAGAAATAAACTGCGATCGCTGATCTCCATCTATTATGTCAGAAAAGGACGTTTGACTCCAATACAGTTTTCTTGGAACTTTGACAAAGCAGTTTGATTGAAGTCACCTTACATAGACGCAGGTATCTTAATGAGACTTGAGCTAGCTCTAGGATATTTTTATAAGAGAGAAATATTGACAAACACTTTAACGATTTGCAACAGCGAGGAGAAATAGAGAGCTGGAAACTGCTGTTTGTACTGGAAACTGCTCTTTGCACTGGAAACTGCTCTTTGCACTGGAAACTGCTCTTAGAATACACGAATGAAGTTGAACGTATGAAACGGTTGAGAGAATGTTTCGTACTTAAAGCCTAAGTTTCGTCTAGATTTTTCTGTAAGGCGGAATTTGAGAAGAAAAATTTTGATTAGGGCAACAACTCTAACACTTGTAGTCATTGTTTAAACAGGGACACTGCCATATACCTTTGCTATACTCTTCCAATGGAAGTATAATTATTGGAATGAGTTAAGCATTTTCTTAACTCACTCGAATCCTCTCAGCTACGTATACCGGCAAAGTATACCATTTCAGTACTGTCTAAGTTTTAACCTGCACACCCCAACTCGAAACGGGTCTCGGCACCTAATCGAAAAGATCCCAATTCATTGTAACAGTGTGCCTTATTGACTTGATTGAATTAGCTTGCGATTTAAAGTCGGCCGGATTGGATTATGAAGGGTGCGGATAATGTCATGTCACGCCACTGCACATATTCACAATTACATATTGCGTCACGATTGACATAGTTTCGAACAACAAAACACATTGTAAAATGATCTCCTTTTGAAATTCAAGACATTATATATTTGAACTAAATCTAATTTTACTATTTATTGTCTTATATAATTACAGTCTGCCGTTCGTGCATCGTACAATATTTACAAAAGAGTAAATACTGTCCCAAATGTAAATTATTCAATAAATCACTCAACATAACAAATCTACGAGCAGACACGGCACTACGTTCATTGGTTTATAAATTAGTTCCTGGATTGTGTCAATCAGAAATACAACGTCTAGTCAAATTTAACAGTGCATCATCGTCAGTGTCGTCATTAACGTCACCACCAGTGTCACCGGGAGCGGGAGGGACCGATATCAACAACGGGTTATGGGATTTTTATTCACCCGATGAAATGATTAGGTAAGTTTTGGCAACCCCAATCAAATACGTAATTTAGACATGTGTTATGACATAATATTTATATAAGACACGGGGCTTATTATTATATTAAGACAGAGTTTAAGAAAAGAAAACAAAAATCGGCTTCGACTTTGTTTTTGGTTTTTTTGTTATTCTCAACTTGATTTCCGAACGATTATTAATTTTTGTTTCTTGTTCGATAATTTTATAAAAAGTAAATCTTTAAGACGTGCGAAAGAGATAAAACATATAATAATTTTTAAGATTTTATTAAAATTGATGATTTATAAAAAAAATACGACGATCGAAAAAAATGTCGACTTGAAACGAAAAAAAAACATTCTTGTACCATAAACAATAATTTTTTTTCTCTCTTCCAAGATAATAATCTGTCTTGACTGTTGTCTTTGTTGAAATTTAATTTTGTTTTTTCTACTTGCCTTTCACAAGTTGAATAAAACTGAAATGGTAAAATGAAAAAATTCAAAAGAAAAGAAAACATTTTTTTGTTTTCATCTCGTTTCGTTCGCCTTTATCAAACATTTTCTTGTGGGAAAAATAAGATGTGGAATGATTTTTTGTAAGGTTGGATAAGTTTATATAAGGGTTCGGAATTAGGGGTGAAATAACTGCTTAAATTAATAATAAAAATATTAATTTGAGATGCTGAGCTGTACCGACACTATTCGTTGGGAGGGAGATGAACTGGAGTGTATCCTATTCTAGGGCTGTAAGGGTTACAATTATCGTCCCAGGAGCGATTCTAGATCCTTCAGATATACTACCAAGACGGACAAATGGACTATCTTTGGCCAAAAGAGGGAACCAAAAGGCATGATTCACCTTGGCCTAAATAAGCCATCAGACTGGAAGCACTTGGTTTTAAGCCATTCCTCACTCTATGTTCGGTCACAGTAAATGTGGCGCACAAAGAATTGAGGAGGATCAGGTCAGGAAAAAATGGTCCTGCGCCATCCTAAATTGAAAATGGAATGTTTGGGGTTGTCCTCTCTCATAGAACGACGCATGAAAAACTGCAATACATTATGACTTAACTTGTCTTGACTCAATAACCGTGGTTTCACGGGAACAAACTTAAAGGACTTAATCCAGAGACGTAAAGCTCTATCCTGGAAAATGATACCGGCTCGAGATCTAGAGTCTGTTTTAGTAAAAACATGTATAACAGTCTTTTAAGAACAGGATATTAGAAGTGAGGTCCTAGCAATCTTTGCCTACTTGCCATATCATTCGGAGCTTCATTCTCTTACTCTATAGTTTATCAAAGCTATAGAGTACGCAATCGTTATGATATTCCAGTCATTGCTAAATGCGAAGAAAACTCTCACCAAGTATGCTGGGGCTGCTCCTACATATATGCTTAAGGTATTCCCTTCCTGGAAAACCTATTTGCGTCTGACCTAGCCAATAAATTACCTTTTTGACATATTACTCTTGCTTTAAGGAGTGGAAAAAACTCATCTTGAAATATCCTAGATGACATTGATCTCTCTGACCATCCCCTCATCTCATTTTCTCCAACCATATAACTGAAATTAAAGAATTTAGGAACCAGTCACTACTATCTTCAGCACTGATCAGTTGGCGAGCTTAAAGAAACACTTATCAGCGCCTATGAAAAGAGCTGTACTGTAAGTAAGTCTTAAAGATCAGGGACAGTTTGGTGTACCATTGAACTGAGCAGACTGAGAAAGTAGACAACAAAACTTCTCAACAAAGCCATGAAACCCCTTATAACGGAAGATTGGGACTTGTATTAATTTTCATAAGTGAAAACATCGAAATGGAGATCTCTGTGAAGAACTGGATAATTTTATGGTGACTGCTAAACTGAATACATTTGTCTGTCGTAATAAATCAGGATGCCCTAGAGGTTCTAATACATACTCATTTTTCCGAAGGTCAGAATTCTAATATAGTAGATGGAAATCAATTCCCACACCAACTGCCAAGTTTCAGAGATTGGAACTTGGTGGCAAAGGTGTTGACTTAAGAAAGAATCCGATGAAGCATCTATATCTTCAGAGCCAGTTTGGCCCTGGGATACCAAAATCATAGACAAAAGTCAGAGTAGTGTTCAGTCAGGGTAAGTTTCCTGGTTTACCAAATAATCATTTAGTAAATCATGTGGCTTGAAACCCAGACTCGCGTACTGAGTGTGGTTGGTGGAAAACCTCAAAATCGCCTTCAAAGACATGTTTGTCTGAGTATTATGAGAACTATGCACACTAAATTCTCTGCAGCTCTTGAGATAGCTCTCGGTCGGCATGATCTTTGGGTCAAAAGGTCGCAGACCGTCAAGGCAGAGGCAATCAGTTAATCGGCACATAACTGCCTTCATGCCAGGGCGTTTTCGGGAAGTTATTTCGTGTAGTAAGTATCTCTTTTGGTAGGTTTGCGACTGTCTTTCAAGCTCCCGAAATTCGGGACTCAAAGTGTGCGCCTGGAAGGGGATGTCACAATGAGCCAATCGAGCCCGAGCCGATGGAACAAACAGGACCAAGTTCAAATATTTACCGTATACAATCTCTTTCATTTCAGTTTGTCACTCGAGTACCACATCCACTCAGTGATTGGCGAACAAGATGACACTTCATCGATATCCCAAATACGATACTTGAAGTGTCCTGCAGCTGTAACAGTGCACCATCTTCAACGCTTCATCAGCTCTAAATTCAATTTAAAGCCAGCCTCAAAATTCTCAATCGAGATCATCTACGAAGATGAAATCTTACCCGAAGATTTTAGTCTGATGGATGTGGCATATTGCTACAATTGGGAAAGGGTAAGTCACCACTATATACACACACGGTAAGCGATGGGGTTTTATAATTTTGTTTTATATCGTTTTGACAGCTATCGCCGATGCAGTTTTTCTATCGGATTTTTGTCAAACCGGAGAAAGCCACCCCGAAACCGGTCGCCAAGTGTAAAAAAGTGCAAAGTGTTAGTGAACAGCCGTCGCCCGGAGACGACACAGAATCATCTCAGCGTGTCGTAACAACCCCGACAACAACTATTGTGAGTACAAATAATAATAATTTTAGTAATAATGATACAACTAACAATAGTGATAGTAGTAACAAAAATATTAGTAATAATGATGATAGTAATGTAAACAATGGTGATAGTAATGATAACAACAACAATGAGAGTTGTAATAATATAAAAGTTGAATCAAATGAAAAACCCAAAATCAAAGATATAAAAAAGGAGGTCCAAGATGTTGTGGTACAAGTGAAAAAAGAAAACAATAATAATAATAGTAAGAACACTAACAACAACAATAATGATAGTATTAGTAATAGTAATAATAAAATACCAAATAAATTGGTTGTGCCAGTTTCACCCCCACAACCTCCTAACGACTTTAAGATATTGCGTAGTAATGATATTCGGTATGCGATCACCCCAACTAGCGTTGACCGCCCAATCGATGTATCACCCAAGAAATCGAATGGCGAGAAACGATCAAAACTTTCGATCAAAATCGAACGAACCCTAAGTCACGACGATTACAATAACAACAGTAGTAAACCGAGCGACGATGTGATTGCCTCGTCGCCAACTAAACGACGTGCCAGCGCTAGTAATAGTATAACACTTAAGCGTAAATACAATAAAACCGACGACGAAGATGATTCGAGCACGAAAAAATCCCGTAGCCATCATCATCACCACCACCATCAGAAATATGAAATTGTCCAATCGCCGAAAATATTCGACGACAATTTGGATGTGGCCGAATCGTCCCAAGTTCCTAAAATTAAACTCGACCTACCAAATTTAAAAGCCAAAATAAAAGTTCCTAAACTTGAGCTGACGGCGAAGAGTGGCCCGGGTGGTTTAAAATCACCATCGGTCACATCATCGTCGTCGTCGAATTCGTCCTCGCCCCGGTGTAACAATGACGATGTGTTTATCGAGAATCAACCGAAAACAAATGTTGACCTACTATCGACGAGTTTTTCGTCGGCCGATCAAACCTCGTCGTCCCATCACCACAAGCATCATCATGGCGAGAGTTCGAGTTCGCACAAGAAACGTAAAAAATCGAAACATTCAAAAGATTCGCCAACCGACGAAATGAGCAGCAACGGGAGTGGAAATAATGGTTATTCGAGTAATGGGAACTCGAAAAAACGAAAAATACATGCAGAGATTTCGCCCCAAACTGAAAAGTCGCAGGACGATTTAAAATTAAAATTTAAAATTAATTATAAACCAGCTGAAAAGCCGAAACCTCCGGTTATTCCGACAATGGTGATTGACGACGATAGTAGTGATAAAATAGTGAAAACTCCAACCTCGCCTCGAATCGTGATGACACTACCGGTGCCACCTCCTATAATGCCGTCTGTATCAAAGCAGGTACCATCGCCGCCGTTGAATTCATCCGCTGCTACTTTTACCACGTGCTCTCTTATTTTGCCAAAACCAAGTATTATCTCGAGTATGCCAACCCTAATCTCTACCAATATGACAATACCCACACCAACTATTTCCAATTCAATATCGCAGGACGTTGAAGAAGTGATTAAACGGAATAAAATCAAGAAAAGTAATATTGATATGCCGCACCGAATGTCGCCGAATACCGAGGAAATACTTAATGAAATGCGTGCAATACATTCAGCTACTCAGACAGTACCAAAACCAATGGTCAACATTCCGCATTTGAGCCAAGTCCATCTTCAAAATAATGATCCGATTTATAGTTCAAAATCGCCTGATTCAAAAAACTCGAATCCAATGTTGGTTTCTATTCGAAATCCTAATCCGATAACAGTTACCTCACCATCCGCAATGCGACACCAAATGGTGTCGAATAGTCGGCCACAAATGAATTTCACAATGTTGCCAGGCAGGCACCATAAAACTGTCGGTATCAAACCACCACCGTTCACTTTTAGTGCGCAAACATTTGCGAACAATACATATCCGCGGACACCATTTCCATTACCCAAATCGATAAGTTCACGTAAATCGTGCTACGATATTGATCCAATCGATAAAAGATCACCGCAAAAATTGGGCCCATCGCCGTCAGTATTCGATTTTCCATCGGAACCGAGTAGTGATTTTTATACGAAAAAAGAGAAAAATCAAAAACGTAACACCCCGCCCACTCTATTCGACGAACCCTTTTCATCGATAATAAGTTCGATGACCAAATCACCGTTGGAAATGCGGGGCAAAAATGTATTCCCCGTAACGGCGACCACAACGACGACTACCTCGTCAGCACAATCCGCTGTTAAATCGGAACCCGCGCCATTTATATCGTCGATTGGTAATTCCTTCATATCGGAAAATCAAAACTCACGTACACCAATACAACCTATTCAACTACCTCCCGCCTCGGTCAGTGTTACCAATGTGACCAATAAAGTGGCATCAAATCAATTACAAAATCAGCAACATCTTAAACATAATTCGGCCGATAGTAAGCCGGTTGTCGAAATATTGCGTATACAGTCGAGTACGCCAGCGGTCGACCAACAAGTTCAACCGCAAAAGGTTAAACCAAATCGACCACCGCCACCGCTAATCAAGCGGCCACAAGTCATTGGCGTCTCAAATGCTGGCAACCAGCAACGTCGAACCTCGGCTTCGTCAACCGCCAGCGATGTAAAAAAGGTTGATAATACACCGAATGCGACTAGTTCACCGAAAGTTAAACGAAAACCATCGTCCGAAACAAAAGAACCGCCAATGTGCGACAATATCGGTGCACTCGATCTATCGGGCAAATCGAGTCGTAGTCCCTCGCTTGAAAAAAGCCCCATTTCAAAATCATCATCGCGCAGCAATTCAACCGAAGACGAATCATTTTTCACAACCACCAATCCGTCGACCAGTACAACGACACCGCCAAAAATATCATTGTCGAAACAAAAAAAAATCACCGACATGTTTCCGTCGAGTGCATGGTCGGTCAAAGTCGAAAATAATGGTTCGATGAATATATCGTCATCGGATCGTGCCACAGCCGGCAAATCCGAAATCACCATAACAAGTACAACAACACCGACAACACCATTACCAGTATCGAATAAACCACCGCCACCAAAACTAACCGAAATCTCAAAACTGCGCACATACTCGAACAGTACAAAATCCATTCCGACATCGTCGTCGGCGACGACAATCACATCAGTCCGACAGCAAAATCTATCGATACGCAATGTACCAAATCCATCGGCACTCGCGTTTCGCAATCAAATGAGCCCCAATCCCAATCCCAATAATAATAGTGGTAGTGGTCCCAATAGTAGCAACCCCTACAATGGTAATAGTGGCAACAGCGCTAATAATAATAAGGCTAAAGTGAGCGAAGGTAAAGAAATCGAAAAAGTGATTGCGCATTTGAAGGCGAATGCGGCGGCCGATAGTGGTTCAAAAACTGTACCAAACTAATGACGGATACTCCTGACACATTCAATATACATACACATATATATCGAGGCTTTTATTTTATATACATACATACATACAAACATTATATATCACCATTGTAATAGTACATAAGTTTATATATATACACACCCACATATATACATATACATATATGATGGCTATGTAGTAGTTTTATGTAATCTCAGTGTAGTGAAAACTAGTATATTGATATAGTTCGACACTGTGCTCTTTGTGTGGGCGCACAGTACCTTATAATTAAGTGCAATAATTGATTGCAACCCTGGGTTGTACAAGAAATTGAAAATTTCGATTTGATAAAAAAAGCGCGGGAACTAAAACCACCTTTTGCATTTAGTCATATAACAACCAATCTATTAAGCTAAGAAAACCTGATCTGTTGTAAAGTCAATAGACAAAACACTTATCTCGTCTTCTTGTTGTCCATGACTTTCTCTTTATTTGCCAAAAATAACTTGATGTTGAATTAAAAATCGCGTGGTACGAGGAAATACATTTTTATTCACTCGTACACTCACACACACACACATATAATACGAGCGAGTGTGATGTGCAGGGACAAATAACAACCAAGCACGCACACACATAGAAAACGGGAAAATCGATATTTTCATTACATACTACGTTTTTGTCTCTTTATAACGAAAATGTGGAAAATTTAACATTTTTCCGTGTGTGTGTCAGACAGAGACAAAACACACACACACACACTCATTGGTTTTAGTTCCGGTATGTAAAACAAAAATTTTTTTTGTTGTTAGTATTCCGATCATGAAATATTCAAAAAAAAAATTGTTTATTAATTTATTTAAATAAATAATTTTTATTTTATTCATTTATTTTATTATGGTTTTTGGTTTATTGGACATGCCAGCAACAAAACTATATTTTTAGTTATTAATAAATATTATCAATTAATTTTGATGAATTGTTTAAAAAATATTCAAAATATTATTATAAATAATAATTAATGTTATATACAAATATATAATTATAAATAAATACATAAAATATGTAATAAATAAGAAAAGAGATTTTTTATTTTTACTCTGACGGTTGTGAGATGATTTTTGAAAAGATGAACATGTGTAGGTTGGGTATGTTTGGTTTTAGTCCGAAGACGCAGGCTATTTGGTGATTTGAGTGGAAGATAAACATATGAACGAGCAAAGTTTATTCATATATGGGTAAGTACAAGATGGGTAAGTAGGCCTTATTAATTAATGATATAACACGGTGTTGCCAAAATAAAATGTCTCGGTGTTGCCAAATTATTTCAAAGTCGTAATAAGTATTTATTTGTCTCCAGAATCTATGGTAAACCACCATTAATTCTTCAAAACCCTAATAATCTTAGCTTTGGAACTTTTAAACGACCTTTGGACCATTTAAAATTAGGGACTAACACGATACTTGCCGTGTGCACGATACTTGCCGTGCACGATACTAGCTAATTATGACATTTTCACTGATCACAGGAATTGTTGAAAATAGACAAATGGGGAATCATACGTCATAACTGTCATGTTCATATGACATTTGTGTTCAGTATTCATTGAGATGCCATCATGAATAGACTAAGGTGAGAACAACGTTTACGAATTGTGAAAATTTATTTCAAAAATCAGTGTTCAGTAAAAAAATTTTTTCGTGTACTTCGACCATTTTATGGTGTTCATAATTTTCCAACAATCAATACATTTCGAACTATTTCATTATTGAATATTCATCATCCAACTAGAGTGCGTACAGGTCGACCCAATGTGAATATTGCTGCTGTAGCTGAAAAAGTACGTGAAGACCGCAATCAATCAATTCGTCACCGTTCCCAAGCCATGGGTCTTTCATATGGCACATTGTGGCGTATTTTGAATATCGATCTTGGTTTGAAGACATACAATATATATTCAAGAATTGATGAAGCCGTTTGACCTTTCTTTGCATCATCGATTTGGTATACACATGGCATACATACAATTTTTCGATAATAAACGGATCAAAATTGATCCGTTTTTTATCGAAAAATTGTATTCAACGATGAAGCGAAGCTCGTTGTCATTTTTGGTCTAATGCACAGCCAGAAGAGATTCAAGAGTTTCCACAATGCACTGTTTGGTGCAGTTTAAGAGCAAGTGGCATCATCGCATCGTATTTCAGTTGGATGTTATTGGAAACCACATACTTGATATTCCTAAAAGTATATACAAGTTTACTTAATGGAATCAATAATGCTCATCAAATGAAGTTTGGCAACATGGTAAACATTATTTTAGCTACAAGATATGAAATGAGTCAATATTCACATTGTTAAATAATTGTGAAACACACTGACAGTAGCAAAATAAGCCAAATTGTTTTGGGGTTTTCCATTTTGTGTTTCAGGTGCTGCAATTTTTTGGTTCCTACACAATTAGACCATGGGCTCTTTAATAAAATATACCCAAGTCGATTTTCAGGTGATCATATTTAGTCGTTTCTTAAAATTAAAGCAAAAATTTATCACAATTTTAAGAATTTATATTGTTCCGATCGAATCCGTTAACGGGAAAATATGAGCCGGATACATTTTATCATAAACATCCAGGTGTCGCACCAAATCAAGGCTCATTTATTGTCATTTTGTTATACCGACTACACAACATCTCACACGCTTCAGCATAATTATTTGCTATGGTGAAAAATTGTCTGATAAGGGGAAGCGTCTAAACCGTTTAAAGACTATCTACCTACTTTTGTTGGTACACTGTGAAAAAAAATATTTGGACGGTTCAAAATCTAATCATATATGGGTAAGTAAAAGCATTGAAATCCATTAAGATGATAATACCAAAGTCCTTTTCAAAATGTTTATGTACTTATTTGTCAATAATTTCTTTTTCGCCGCCATCTTGAATAAGTATGCGAAACCCATTCGAAACGAGTTAGCTTACATATTTTGACATCAGCACGAGAACATTAACAGCGATCAAAAAAATGTGTTAGTCTTGCCGGATTGTGTCTGTTCCTAAATATAAACTTTGTCATTAGTAATTAATCATTAGTCCAGGCTCGTTTTACTCTAACCACTGCGGAAAACAATTGCTCGTAAAGTAGTGGACTGTTTCAAAAAAGAAGTTCTTACAGATAATGGCATGCAAATACAATTTTATCCGAAATTGTTTGGCCAAGTTTGAAGTCCACCACATGTTCACACCAATATATCCATCAAAGGCTATTGCTTCAGAGCGTGTGAATAGATCATTCTTAGCGGCAACCCGAGCATACGTGAAAGGAGACTAGCGACTCTATCCAAGTTTACGTTAAGAGAGACTAGAGCCTATTAATCACAGTTTTCAGTGCGAATTACTTCACGTATTAGAAAGACAATCCTTGAGACCTTCACACATATCTGCGTAGAGCACATTCTTAATCAGCGCACCGATACAATTTACAGTCAATAGAACAAGAGCTGGTAGTAGGGAAAAATGTGTACGTGCGAAACTTTTACCAAACTAACTCTGCTAAGCTACAAGCTAGATAAGAAGTTTGAGTCACGAAAATTCATCGGTAAGTAGGTAGCGTAGATTTCGAGCTAGTGGACATTAAAACCAAAAGCCTCGGTGTGTTTTGTATAAAGGCGAAGCGATCTAACCTCTCCACAGTTTTTTGACCTGCCAAGCAAGACCATTGGAGGAATATTGGAGTAGGAGGCCAAACACGATTCTACCCAGATACGAGTCTAGTGTAAAGCAACGAGGAGGTGTAGTTAACAGGTTAATGTGGAATGTATCAGAACATAAAATGGATCCTATAACTATGGGTGAAATATCTCCGACGACAAAGGAATCTTCGAGGAAAAATTGAGAGGTCAGATTACAATAAAGGCAACTATACATTTCAATAATTGTATGATCATGGTTATTAATATGACTACACCAAGTTCTCAGTCACTGATTATTTTATCTGCCCCGCCCATACTTTCAAAATCGGTTTCTTCAATTAAGTCTTACTCAAACAGTCTTTTCAAAGATTCTCGATTAGGTCGGGTTGTTGCAGAGGTGTATGCAAGCGATTTTGGCAATTTTAAATTTGCTTTTATTTCTGAAAATTCCATTTTTATTAGAAACTATAACTTCATGCTGACAAGTTTAGATTTTAGTTGTAGTCTGATTTCGGGTAGAACATTTTGAACTGTTTTCCTTTCTTATTGTTGATAATAACGGATGTCAACCTCTTCCAGATGTGTGTTCAATATGCCTTCATATTTATTAAGAATGCTCTAAAGTTTAGAGCGACTTCTATTTAACAACTCGCCTACTTCTATTTACCTTTTATAATCTTCTTAACTATTTCCTAACTTTGTCAAGACAATTCAGATACCAATCGGCAAAGTAGCTTTTGTACTTCCAAGACACGGAGGAAAATCATATTGGAATATACATGTAAACGAGAACAGTTACAAGCCTCATCACGTAGAAATGGATTTTGTATGAGAAGATAAATATGTGATATTATCACAGGGTTCCCTCCCAGAAAAAATAAAATGTTCATCAGGTAATACTAATTTCATCACATCCAAGGATTTTTAAAATAAACATTTATAAGCATGTTTTCGAAGGAAAGAAGTAGCTTGGGATAGATCTCCTTCTCTCAAAGTACAACATTCTTTTAATTAAGGTTCTAACATTATTCAATATTACGTTACCAAATTGTACCTCTTGTAGTCCAACTAGTCAAATTTTTGAAGGCAAAAGACTGACCTTAGAAAGTTATAGATTTCAGAAATAATCACGCCTACAGATAATCCCTATTACGTATGGCTACGGATTACTTCAGTCTATATTCCTCGTCTTTAGGACAAAAACCTAATCTGAACAACTTGATTAATGCCATATAGAAATGAGGTGGGTTAATGATATACCCTGTAGTGTTCTCGCGGGAACTATCTCGATAAATAACCGTAAATAGTAAAACATTTATTGTCCAAACAAATTATTGTTGTTGCAACATCAAATATATGGTGAATTCGTATTAGACGTAAACATCCTGTATATGGGCAAAACTAATTACTAATCGCGCTGTCGCGCTGTCATTTTATTTTTATTTGTGTCCACCATATATGGTCAAGTGATTTAATTCTCTTAGTTTGGTAAATTCGAATACATCGTATATAAGAGAATTTAAACTTGGTTTATGGATTGATCTTTATGCGAATTGTGATTTCATTTTTTGTTTAGATTTATGCGCCGATTGGATTTTGCAAAACGTGAGAAAACTATGTATTAAATGGGGCCCTGGGGTGAGGTGTTATTGACTCTGTTAAGCACTGCAACGTTCTGACAATTATTCTTCATATCACCAACCCATAAAGCAATACACCAAACAGTGACTTAATGTTGAAGCAATCGTTTTCAGACCAGTCACCAAATGAAGTTTATTTCTTGCTCAACTAGATCTTCTGACCTACATAAAAAGGCTGGACCCAGCTCCAATTAGCACAAATATCACACATTGGTCGTCTTCTTGGCGGCTAAAGCCATATTCAATGTGCGGGGAAGGTCAGACGTATTAACCATATCACGTGCACGGAGTGGTTGGCAACACCGTATGTAGGATCAATATTAGTCAACTGCTTCTGTGATGAGATATGTAAAATCGGTTAGTCTCCGGGTTTTGATTTCACTCAATATCTTGAGTCATTTTTGGAGCATTATAGGCTTACATTCGCGAAATCTCGTTCAAGTTAGTTGCATGGCAGAAAAAATTCTGTTCATTAGTGTCACACTACGTTGCCTTCAATACAATTAATGGGAATTGTACAGGGTGTCCGCCGGGTAGGTATACTACTTGGTTTGTTTATAATTTTTGATTAAATAAAAGAGAATGGATCTTATATTGATAAATGTTTTAGTGTCGGCAATTACGTATGAAATACAATGTCAGATAAATGTCAGCCCAAAGCACGTAGTGGTGGCGTTAAAAAAATTGCAATCATATCACGATATCGCTCCCCATTCACAGTTACCATGATTACTCCTGACCAAATTGCTTACCAGACTGTCACTTTTATTCAATTTTGTATTTTTTTTATTCAAATATCCATTCAATTGAAAATGTGCCTCGTCACTCATTAAGATTTTTTCATAAAAATCGGGGTTGTCATGGGCGAGCTGTAACATCCTATTGGCATATGTACGGCGGCGTAAATGGTCTTGTGGAAGAAGCTCTTGTGTCAACTGAATCTTAAATGGAAACAAATGCAAATTGTTGTGCAAAATTGTGGCCAAACTTGTTCTTTGAAGACCAAGCTCCTGAGCACGGCGTCGAATTGAGGTTGATGGATTGTTTTGAACACTTTCTTGAGCAGCACATACCCTCTTTCTTCGAAATCATTCACTAAACGATAAATAGTGCGTTTTGTTGGTACGTTGTCCTGGTGGACACCCTATATTTAACACCCTTACTCACATATAGGTACAAAATAACTTATTGCGAGTAGTTACGAGCTACTGCAGCCAAAGGGCTCTGAAGTATATAACCCATGATGGAATGAAAATGTGTTTGATAAATCTAGGTCTCACGTTATGGGACGTATGAGTGCATGATAGTGTACTTCGACTCCTCTTAGACTATATGTGAATATCAAGTGGGTTGCTTTGCCGATGACATTTCCGTAATGGAAGTAGCAAAACACAGGGAAGAGATTGAACAAATTTCGTGGTCTGAAGTCATCAGAACATAATACAGAAGCAGTCATTATCAGTAGCTGAAAAACTATGGAGAGCATAACGTTGGATACGAGAGAAGCTCGACAAAGCAAAAGAGCTCTGACAGCTAGTGTAGGAACGTATTCCGAACTTATCGGTTCCTGCGAAAATATATCCCTTAGATACACTGGTTCAGAAACATCATCTTATACATTTAAGATATGGTGACGGAAGAAACGAAAAAATTCGCAGAATAGCACCGAGCGAGTCCATGACAACATAGCAGAAACGATAGGATGACTGAAAAACCGAAATACTTATCGCCTAATCCCATTGATCGAGAAGTGGCTCATGGTGAGGTGGATTACTATTTAACCCACTTCGTAACTGGCCATTGATGCTTTACAACATACCAATTGAAGTTCAAGTACAAAAAGGCGCCCAACTACTATTTGTGCACGTGAATATAAAAAATCGCAGGACACGTGTTTTTTGAGTGTCTACATTTTAACGAGGCGAAAAAAATATTGGTGTACCTGGTCATCATCTAGCTTTATAGACACAAGGGTTGAGCTAAGTGGTAAGGAGAGTATCTCATCACGTCGCGGTCTCGAATTCGATTCTTTGCAGTTGACCTAAATTTTACAAGCCGCGGATGAACACCGAGAATTTTGTGCATTAATAGGTACTAATGGTTCGTAAGGTTCAGTTAAGATCCGGTTAGATCCAATTTACTCATTTGAGGAACAGCATAGTTGTAGAACTGGAATATTTATAGTTCTCGGTTATATATCATTAACTTGAATGTATCACTTATGTAAATGCTGAACACCTGAAACCTATATACACTGAACTAAGCGAAGCTGTGAGTATCCTCGTTTTACTTCTGAAATCGGGTCTAATGTATGATTATAACGAATGACTTATTTCCAGGTACTTTTTTAAATTGAGATTATATGGCAAAACACGTGTTATGGTATTTTTTTACAATATTGTTTGACACTTAATCAAGGAAACACTTCGCCCGGCAGAGCGTCTACTATTCAGCTGTGTTACCAAACTAAGCGTTACTTAGAGCAATTTATGGTCTACATAATCGGCCTACCAACTGTAAAATCCCATCGAAACTGGATACCATCGAATTTGAAGTTTTATTTGAAAAGTTCAGGCACATGGTTTGCGACTTGTGTTTACAGCAAATGTATGTAAAGAATAGGATTTTAGTCTATGATTGATATGATATGAAAGAGTCAGAATTCATGCCAAAACAATCTACAATCTGAAGCAAGTTGAATGTTTTATCACTGATTATGAAGAAGTCAATCAAGCGATTGTTGTTTGTTTCTATAAGCTAACAATATTAGCTTATAGAAGTCAGCTAACTGACTAGACTTGCAATTGATGAAATGAGCTTCTCTGCAGTGTAAGTGATTTCCAATATATTTTCAAGTCTCGGTTGTAAAGCACAAAAGCATTGTGTAAGTCCACAAACTATTTAGTAGTTTATAATATTATCTGGTTAGCAGTGTTGCCTCAGTGTTCATGTGTTGGTGGAGTCTTCCTCTATATCCTTGGTGTGACTTGGATTTCATTTGAGACTCACTCCAATTTCAGGTAAACGTACTAGTTATAAACGTACTCCTATCAACCAATACATCTTTGATTTCTAGTCTTACACTTTTCTTTTTGAAGTGTGGTTTTCATCGGAGCCTAGTTTCCATGGTTATAAATGATAGATGCTATCATTTATAACCATGGAAACTAGGCATGGTTATAAATGATAGTTAGCGGGATGGTTACAAATTGCACGTTCGTATATCCTTCTTACAATCACTAGTGACACCTAATGACACATCTTGGAACAATGTTAAAATATTATTGTGTATGTTAGGCTTGACACTTTTCGCAAATCTTCTCGTTTGCCTTAAAAATAAACAATTAACTATTGGTATACACGTTTGGAGGGTCGATTTTACGCCAATACCCTGATTAGTCTGGTTTGTTGGTTTTCAAACGCGTGTTAAGCATGCCCTTCTTCAGTTAAGATTTTTGCCATTTTCCAGTAGGTTTCACCTTCTTCCAAGTTTAATGATGTACCAACAATATTTTTTGACATTATAACTCTATTGGTTTCAATCCCGATGCACCATTTCTTACAATATCTGATCGCTCTCTGTTCCATGGAGCCATCGACGCCGATACCAACCTCTTTGTTTGCAGAAAGGCAGGTGTTACTCAACTTCCTTTTAAGATCACTGTACCATTTGATACCGATCAGCACGTCGAACGTAACCGAGACTGCATACCCGCTGTCCTTTGAATTCATTTTCATATCCTTGATCTCGTGATTGAAAAGAATTCGGTATGTGGAATCAATAGGCCTTCACAGGAAAATCAATTTGTATATTCCCCTGACTTGTACGAAACTTTTAATCGTAGCTTTGCAATGACCAGATAATGGTCATTTTCTACGGGTTTGGTTGAAACCCAATACGATCTCACGTGACAAACCGATCCTGCCTGTTTGTAATTAATACATGGTCAATATGACATGGGTTTGGCTTACGTAAATGGGAGCACATAAAGCGTAGCTTACAAATAATTATTAAACCATCGAGTTTCTTGGAGGGTCACGCGTTTCAGCCGATACTCTTTCATACATGTGAGGAGGCCGTCAAGCCAGTCTTTATGAGTGACTATATTGTTATATTATTGCCGATTTTCGATTTTTTAATTTTCTTGACATTTTGCATAATCTAGGTATTTGCGGATGCAGGTCACTAGACCAGCGGTCCAACCAAATTTAATCACCATCTATAACAAGATCTGGTACCAATAGTATTATTATTTGGATCACACCTGGAAAATTACGTTTGTATGAAATTTTATACAGGGTGGTCAAAAGTCCCGCTACCATTTTATTTGCGCACCATCTTGGTTATGTGAAGTTTAGCTTAGTTTCGCTTTAATCATTGTGTTGTGTAGACGCCCCAATTTTATAATGAATAAATATACGCCACAAGAACGAGCAGATATAGTGCCAATATTTATTGAAAATAATCGTTCCATTATTGCCACTCAGCGAAAATTGCGTCGAAATATTCTAATCGTCCAGTGCCTCACAAAACCATATTTTTTCGTTTACATGTGAATTTTCGACAGTACAGTACGACAACAGACAGACCTCGTTCTGGAAGAGAAGAGACGTCTCGTAACTCTAAAAATGTGGCTCTGGTGCGCGATAGTGTTGCAGAGCCTCCAGAAACAGTTTACGTCGAATTAAAAAACTGATTTGAAAATGTTCCCGTACAAAATTCAGTTAGTCCAAGAATTACTACTGATTGATCCTGATCAACGAGATGAGTACAGTAATGCAATCCTAAGGCTGTCTGGTGAAATTGAGGATTTTTCGTCTAAATTGATAAAGAGCGATGAAGTCCATTTCCATCTCAGTGGCCACAATAAACAGAACAGCTGTTACTGCCAAACGGTACCAAGACGTGATTCGAAATTTTCTTGTAACTGAAATGGAAGAGTAAGTACTACAGGACAAGTGGTTTCAGCAAGGTGGGGCCACAACACACACAGCCCGTTCAACAATTCAATTATTGAATAAGGTTTATCCAGGAAGACCAATTTCGCGAAATGGCGATAATGGTCAGCCAAATCTCTGTATTTAACAGCACAAGACTTTTTCTTATGGAGTGTTTCAAAAAAAAAGTATATGTGAATAAGCCTCAAACGATTCAACATCTTAAAGACAATATCCATCACGAAATTGAAGTGAATCGCGGTCACCATTTAGCCGATATAATTTTTCAATCATAACGAAAAAAATGTAAAGACCAAATAAAGTTTTTATGAAAATCAAACCTACTTATCTTTTCATTGGAACAAAGTTATAGACAATCAAAATGGTAGCGTGAATTTGACCCACCCTGTATTAAATTTCGGTTAAATATTCCTCTCTGGCTTTTTACTTTCATCCACACAGCTTCTTGAGTTTACTCTTATTCATCTATTTGGTATTCTAGATCATATGATTTCTGGTTAGAAGACAAGTTAATTTCGTCTGCATATATATCTACAATAGTATCATCAAATAACTTGTCTTAATTATTAATCCTATACGATAAGTTCTGACATTTAAAGAATACCCTGATAACCAGTTCTAATGTACTTATCCTTGTTTCATTATAGCAATGGCTTCCCTCTTCTCAGAAACATTCAAACGAAACTCTAATGAAAATGGATTTACCATTAGAATCATTAATTATATCCAGTACTAGATTTAATATACTGAACTTGAATCTACAATATTGCCGATATTATCATTTGCCGAGTGTTGCCATGTGGTGATACACTAGAACATTTAGTGATTTCTGTACAAAGTTGAAATATCAACACCCTTATTCTCTTAGTCGAGTCACCTGACGTTTATTACGACAATAGATTTTTTGTATTCTCTTAAGCGAATGTGACGACTGTCGGCGAATCTAGCGACAAACATGATATTCTAGTAGTCATTAGAAAAGTTTCTTGTCGACATAGGCGACATTCTTAGACGTGCAGTTTTGTGAAGTGATATCAATACAGAAAAAGAAAAAACGTTAGTTTTTAGTTACATTTATTTTGAAATATTTATATTAAAACATTGTTTAAATTATTATTTATTTATTAGTAGTAAAATCACAAATGTTAGGCAGTGCATGGAGAAGATCGTAGGGGTAGAAAAAGTGTATCTTGGTAGTTCAAAATTAGAATTTACAAATAAATGGAATGCTGAAAAATTAAATTCATTGGGACGTCCATACGAGATAGAATAATGAAATATGCTTTTTAATACAATTTTAATGTTTATTTTTAATAAAAGATTTGAATATTGAATTCATTAATTGCATTCGAATTCTTTGTCCGGCATCCATATTATTTTCGTCTGCAATTTTCGTTGGTCGGTCTATGTATATATTTCAAAGAAACGCATCGAAAATAATTTAAATAAATAAATTTGCTTAAAAATCATAAACAACAAACAAAATTGACAACTAAAATAATTGTCAAATATTGAGGAAATTATTTGTGTTGCCCGATCAATTCAGGTTTTAATATTTGTCACGTCACGGCATCACAGCCGACTAAGGGAATACTGATTTTAAATTTAAGTGACGCGACAACTGTCACGGCGAATTAAACGACTCGACTATGGGAATAAGGGTGCAAGACTTTGTTCAATCATAGCACAACCATGTTCAAACATTTCTCTGACGCAAGCGTATCGACAACATGGCAATTTTATTTTCTGTATCGTATTCGCACCTCAATAAAATGATCAATAAAATTAATTTATTATTTTCCTAATTAAATTAGTGATTTTTGATTTATTATTTCACGGTTCGGAATACAGTCGTACATATGCATGTAGTATACTTCGCGGTTAATAAAAGTATCAATTTCATTTCAAGGTAGATAAAATTACACAAATTAAATCTGCACACACATACGAGTATAACACATTTACATAATCGTATATAATTAATAATAATTAGGTTTCCAACTTCTGTTTTTATTTATTTGTTTTAATTTAATTAAAAAACTTTTATTTTATAATTTACATTAAAAACCAAACATAAATCATATTTTTATTGCATATATTGTATAATGATATGAGAATTACCACATTATGTTGTTATGTACAGTTATGTAAAATGTGTGCGGTTGCATGCGACAACTAAATTGTATATGTAGTTTTGTACATTAAACATTGTTATTGTGTCTCGTCTACAGTGAAATCTCGTTTAACGGTTCAATAACTATTATTAATGTTTATACTACACTTAATGTATGTAAATAAGATGTGGGTCTCTAGAACCGCCATTTCTCAACTTTCTACATCATTTTTTTTATATGAAGATGTAATGAGTGTGTGTACCGACAATTGAGTTATGGTTCAACTGTATACATGTTTATAAATACATAAATAATGTGGCATTAAGTTTAATTAAGCAATTTGTTCTCGATACGGTTGTGTAAAATAGTTTTGGTTGCGGATTGTCAACTAATTGATTGTGCCTTTGATTTGTTAGTATTGTGAGGTGGGTTTGAATGAATTAAATCGTTGGACTGACGATCTGCATCCGTAACAACCTCAACTCTTTGAAATTGAATACCTCCAACCTAATTATGAACTATTGCTAGAGCTGGCAGAACACACTCAAGTCCATACTCAGAACGCAAAACTGCGATCGATCTACATTCGTAACCTTAGTCAAACTGTTTGAAGTGCTAAAGATATTGAAATGTAATCAGCTTCTACTGAATTTTGTACAGTTAAGCAAAAGATGTTCGATATCACTAGACACCTTGCAAAAAAAAACATAAATCGTTATCTACGTTTTAACAAACTTTTTTCAGTTAGCATGATTCATTGTTATTCCCTCGTTCTTATGAGTTTCTGGGGTACACCACAAGACTCACTATACTTCTTTCCTTTTGTTAAACTAAAATCCTGACATTCGTTTGGTTATTTAAGCTATTCATTCATCTGAAACATTCGAAATATATCTCTTGGATCCATTTTCTCATATCATCGATTGGATCCATTTTCTCATATTATCGAGTGTTTCAGTACCTTCAATATTCTTGTGGGCAAAAACTCTTGGAATGGTCTTCTCCACCCAAGGATTGAATGCATTCAAACCCCATGTTCACATATACATTACCTTCTCTGCTTTCACACCGTCTTAATAATAAACTCGGACTCTGAAAAGTGGAAAATAAAATGACGTTCCTGATCATTTTTTCCAAGCCAACATATTCCCTGGGTTTCGGCCTAGCGATGCTGATGTTTAAAATGTGAGTGTTCTATGTGAGTTTGTAGGCACCCTACTTTATAATCTATCCATTACATCATTCATGAACTCCACTCTCCGTAATAATGGTAATTGCTCAGCTCTGAATATAATGTGTATACTGTCGCACAAATATTCTCTACACTCAATAGCTGATAAAATCCTCATTTTGTTCCATTACAGCATACATACCAATTCCATAGACAATTTTGGAGGACATCAGTGCCTTTCGAAGCATGTTACTTCAGATTAAGCTGCCCATTTAGGTTTACTCACCTTTTAACCATATTAAAATGTTGTTTACAGTTCTTCATACTTAATATGACGACTTAAACTCAACCGTCGATCAATGCATATACATACCCAAATAATTACATACTCTTATACATGTTCTATTATTTACACTAAAAATCATTGCCTTGGATTTACCTTCAGATTCAGACTCATCTCTTTTACTCCATTGTGTATGGCCTGATCTATAGTTCGACCATTTCCAATTACCATAAAATCGTCCGCAAAGCACTTTGTTCACCCTACTAGACTGATGCAGCCCAGATGCATACAGATGAAACAGTGATGGAGATTTTTGGCTTCCTTGTAGAAGCCCATCTCTCTAACCCCTGCCGTTCAAAATTATTTTTCTATCACACACTTTCTATATAGAAAGCCCAATTGAAGTAGTGCTTCATGAAATTGCTCCGGAACCACATAACTACTTTTTTATTATCCTTCCACACTTTTCATAAAAAAATTTCAATCTCTCCATTCGATCAAATTCAATTCAATCTCTCTTTTCTCATTTCGTTCACTTATTTAACAAAACATTAGACTATGTTCTTATAGTTTCTTACTTTGTTAGGATCTCTGTCATGTTTCAGGATAGGGATTTTGCCTTCTTTCCATTCTGGTGCTATTTTTTGATTCATTCACACACTGTTGAGCTACTTTACCAAAATTCTGTTTTGCTCAGATGCTCATCCTCTGAATCATCCCATAATTTCCGCGATTTGGTCCAGATGTGGCCGATTTTGCAACATCTAATACTTTCCTGAACTCTCCAATTTTATTAATTTTTCATTCACTCTTCCACACATATTTCTATTCTTCACCAATCCATTTATGACAATAACCAGGAACGCTCTTTCCCAAAATTTGCGCCGTTGAAGCTGTGTGTAATGTAGCACCGTCTTGTTGGAATCACCAGTTTAGATGGCCTATTGATTCAACTCGAGAAATAAAAGTTTTCCAACACGTCGCGATAGGGGTCACCAGTAACAGTTACAGTATTGTGATGCACGCCCAATGATGACGCAGACCCAAATAATCTACCGAGTAGATACTCTACGAAATTGTTGTGATCCTTGCGAAAACGTGCTTCATCACTCTGAATGATTTTTTGCCTTTAGTGTAGAACTTTAGTGTCATTTGAGTGTTATACGGGTAAACCAAACATTTTGAATGTCAAGACATTCCCAATTTTTGTTGACGGCACATGATGAGCAGTACTACACAACATAGTCTTACAGTGTATATAATGTTTTAAAATTGTTCAGCTCACGCTGACACGTTGGTTGGCATTATTACAAATAAGATGCTTATAGTAAATTGTTATTCACTCACTAAGACTAAGAATTGCCAACAAAATGGCGGCCAAACAAAATTGACCATTCCAGGTCGCACACTATACAATGATATATTCCTTAAAGGAATAACTGAGAGACTCAGTTTATTATTCCTACAAGATTTACATATCTGTGTGATTGGTTATGACGTAATCAATATCAGCATGGTAACCACGATTGAGTTAAACATTTATTTATGAGGTCGAGAGTGCGCTAAAGTTAGTAGCTTCAATTTAAGAGATGATTCATTCGTTTTATATGGTGCAAAAAGCGACGTGGATGGTCACTGTCGGTGACGATTGTTTTTAATGGCACAAAGAGTGAACTGGTATTTTTGTAAGCATAGTCCCAAATTTTTAATGATTCGAGAATGTATGGTTAAACACTTTTATAGGCATATAGCTTTATTCTAGCCTATAAATGGTACTGTTTTTCATTATAACAGAGGATCGTGTACTCACACCACGAATGTAATGCTATACTGAAAAACCTCTTTTTTCATTTTTCTCTTGGGTTTTGCATGATGATTGTATCAGTTGCAAGTAGACGGATGGGGTTTTGGCGATTGGTTGTAGTTTTAAAATAGCGATTGGTTGTAGTTCTATTTTTTGTCATTCAGGCTCGATTGGTCTATTGTAACATTTCCTCCTAGTCATATACTTTCAGTCCCAAAATCTGTTGATTCTTCGAATGAAGCCTAGAATATCCGGTATCATCAAGGTCATCCTCAAATTTTTCCCCTTTGTTCGAAGTTTGCGTTGCTCAGAATTTTCATTCGGAACATTTGATAATTCAGGGAACAATGTCCCGTAAGAAAATCTATTATAATTCAAGAAAGACTGAGATCTATGCAGATTTGTTGTTACAAATAAGATTTTGGATAGGCGAGATGTAGCCCACCAAATAGTCGATATCTCCCAATAATATCGTCGCCTCCAGAGCAGGCTGCACACAAACGGGCTAACGTTTTCATTGATATCCATGTTACTAGGGAAGTCTTACTTCATTCAGATTGCTTAGTTGATTCAAGGCAATTTTCGTTACCAAAACAAGTTTCAGCCTGGCAATCAGAAAGGATGCAAGAAAGCAGTTATGGAGATCTTCTTTGTAATTACATAGAGTTCTGCTCTCAAAACTTCAGTATAGTTCCTGCATAACATACAGTAGCATCAAGGACAATAGATAATTTAACCTCAGGATTTAGCGTGTATATAACCCCTCACCAGACCACAGCATACAATTGCATTATTTAATATTATCAAATCGGGTCCGAATAAATAGGTTTGGCTGTTGTCCCATATATGCTTTTTGGTAAAAATTTATCGAGAAAGAATCGATGCTTCATCGTATTCTATCTTTGATCACAACCTTTGCTTTTTGCTACCAATCTCTGAAACTTGATAGTTCGTGTGGGAATTGAATTACATTCATTTCCCACACGAACATTGCATATCATACATTGCTCCTATGTCACTTTCGTGAAAATGAGTTGTCTTGAAAAACTATGTACCACAAAAGCTACTACAGGCACCTTTACTGCCATCAAATGAGGTCCATTATCAAGAAATTGATGTAATTTACGGAAATCAAAGCCACCGAAACCAACAGCAATGAATTTATGTTTTGCTAGCTCGCATTTTTGTTGGTTTGATTAGAATTCTTCTCTAGTACACTAGATTTGATATCTACCAACCCATTTTTGGTTGGGTACCGAAATTGCAACTAGATCCCAAGAAAGATTAGCATTAGGTTTCATCAATCGCAGAGATACACCACGACCTTGCAAAATCAAAAATATTTTCTAATAAAGAAATTAGTCTTGCCCAAAGCAATAAAACCATTACATCAAAAATGTTAATGTGGTGAAAATTGCATATTAAATTACGGTCCATTTATTTTCCATCCAACTCGATTTCACATCATACATAATACAATTAAATTTCCCAATATATTATTGACCAAATAAAATTTCGAGGATTTTCATAATCCATTAAATCCAATCCCCTACGCAAATACATAACAACAAAAAAATCCATATCATAATTTTCCCAATTTTCACTTTCTACCATTTTCTTTGGTCGTATCGTCGTTTCGAGCGCACAACATACAATACGAGGGTTGAAAATCGTATCTATCATAATATTATTATTTGTTTGTGTATATACATACATACATATATACATATGTATAAGAGCAGGAGGGTGAAAATTCGATTGTTTTTCTCTATATACATACATACATAATTTATCATGACGATATACAACAAGCAACAAAAAACTTACCATCGAAAAACCTTCTGGCGAAACAACAAAACGATGAAAAATCATTCGTTTGGCATTTCACTTATTTTCCATGTAATTATACGATTTACGAGTGCCAATGTATTATGTACCAGCAACCGAATTAATTGCACTCGTAAAACTCATTTTCACGATTCACCATTTATTTTCCGCCGAAATGTAATAATTTTTGATTATTATTACAATTCAAGTTATATGAATATTTGCATCGTGGTTTGTATCGATTACGTATACAAACGGATATTAGTACGGTTTCGTTTCATTTCCTTACTATACATTTTTCCATTTTCATTGTATTTAGCGATAAGAAATCGAAAACGAATATCATAAATATTTTCCATTATCAGATGCAACGTAATGTCGAGCTAACTCATAAAATGCATTTAGCAACCCCTCGCTGTTCGGTTATCGCTCGCCCACAAAAGAATTCTAATTTTATTTACAAACACAACATGAAACCGCATATACCCACACACACAGATAGAATATTTAATGAGCATCGTGTCATTTGAATGATTAGTTTTTTGAACACGTCGATTTTCATTAAACCGAAACACCGATTTGTACAAAATTTAGGGTTGAACATGACAATACGTTTTAAGTGCACTTGACTAGTTTATCTGTATATTTGATGAATTAAAGAATCAAATTCATTATAGTGATTGATTGTATTTTGTAGATGGGTCGACCAGACGATTTTTTAAAATCTAGTGTAGTTAAATAAAGATATACGTGGGGACGATTCACTCCTTATGGGGATCTCTCAGGCCGGGCATATGATTTTTTTAATTTTTGATTTGTATCCAATTGTTTTCCAGTTCTGCACATAATCAATCAACAAAACAACTAGATGATTTCAAAAATCTGTTACTATAACCTGCCGATAAAACACCTGCTTCGATTCACTATTGATTTCAATCAATTTGGCTATTCTGGTGTAGAAGGAATTCTTTATGAAAGATTCAGTGAAGTGTAAATCACATCTCTCTCTCTCTCTCTCTTCCATAAAATGTCAGTTTTCTCCAGCATCTGTGCAATCAAATCCGCACATCTTTTCGGTTGGCTTGAAGAAATGCAGGTCTGTTATCGAAGACTCCTCTGTTGATGTAAAACCGTACGACAGCATTAACAAATAATTGGGGCAAAGAAAAGTGATAAGTAAAATAATAAGTGAAACCTATAGTGAACTAGTAGTGGTGTAAAAGCTAATTTTACTTGCTAACTCTACGCCATTTGTGATCACAATTTTACTGTCTCAAATCTTGTCTCAACTCATATCAGAATATTCATAGGGTTGGAATTGATGTTGATTTTCCAATTAAAAATTTCAAAAGTTGCAAAAAGTAAAAATTTCAAAAAATGAAAAATTGCAAAAAGTGAAAAATTCAAAAAACTGTAAATTTGAAAATTTGCATATTGTAATGGAAGTGCACATTGTAATGGAAGTAAAGTTGAAGCTATTATATAAGAACTTCAATTATTAAAATCAAACTGTCTAGAATTTTTATCTCCTAAAGGTTGACTGTTACTATACGTGCCGTCTCCGTTCTATTACCGTTATATAAACGTCTAGTTAAATTCTTTTTGGAACTTCTTGGTATGAACCACAAAGGAAATTGTGTAATAGTAGGAGATGAAGGTTTTCCCTGTAAACCAAATTTATTAAAGTCGTATAATTCTGCTCGACAACAATATGTCCTCGAAGTTGCTCCGAAAACAATATATTACATTTGAATCAATTTGTAACGAAACTGATTGGAACCGGAATGAAAGGTTTGCATACGCCCATTCAATTAGAGGCAAACATATTTTAATTAAACGGAACGGAAACGGTGTGGAACGGAGACGGAAGGTATAGTGAATCAACCTTAATTCGGGTGTAAATAATTTTTCTAACTTCTTAGAAATTATACTATCTAGAGGCTGTAATTCTGATAACATATATTAGTTGGCAATATGCCCATTATCAAACACTAATTACTATATACTCATTCTATCAGTGGTAAAATGACTATATGAATATTGCACAAGGGATACAACTCAATCGCTGGCTGCTAAAAAACAAATCGGATGAACCAACATTCTTTAAATCCGAAAATTAATTCGATTTAACATTCACGAATAGTCACTGGACGACCAAAATTAGAAATCAAAGATTAAGGATTAAAATTATACGATTGGTGTGATTCTTAGATAGTTCTAGATGGGCAGTCCTCCTAAACGATGCCATATTCGTTCAAGGTATAATCCGGTTGATTAAGCATCGCGAGAACTATATCCGGCAGGTATTGTTAATAACCAACTGTAGGTTTCTGGAGTAAATTGGCTACTTAGGAATTAAATGGTTGGTCAATACACAGCGAATTGCACTGAACTCCACTGAATTGAGACCAAACTTGAAAGCCAATCACAATTTTTTGACAATATTTTCGATGACTGAAAATGATGAAAACCTTCAATTGGTGATTAGAATGCAGAATATCTTTAAACGCTCCAATAAAGAAATAAAAAGAAATCAGTTACAGCCAATCTAGAAATAGACGATTTGGTATTTCTTAAACTAGTATATTCAATTGGAGCCTACAAACCAACCGGTCGGTGTACATCAGAGAGATTCGATTAATCCTCTCCTAAATTTACGACGAAATCTCTCACTGGCGTCGATGTAGAAGCCAAGAAAATTTCGAGATGTAGCTGTTACTCAATGGACAGTCTCGCCTCAATGGACAGAAGACGCCTAAAGGAAGCTAACCTCTACGCTACCGCATCGAACAATTGGGAGCCGAACTTCATTGTAGTGATTACGAGAAGCCGGGACTATCGTCGTCCTGAAGATAATTTTCGCAATTTACGGCGGCGGTTCGTACATGGCTTGAGTGAAGAATAATCCTTGTTCTCGTACCTGGTGGTTTGCTGTATAGGAGGTCTAAAACGGAGGGTCCAAGCCAGAAATCTGGTACCATCTAACATTTGTATAAAAGCAGAGCTAAATCACCGAATAGGACAAGTATTGTTTCATCCAGTGAAACCGCCACAAACACATAATCTTTCACAATTTTTAGTCTGCGTCTAGGGCGTCAATAATCCGGATACCATTTTAAAACCCAAATTCTGTCTTCATCGATTAGATTCATTCTACAAACATTGTATAATCCAACTATATGTGATAATCATAACAATGGCGTTTTGTAATCCACTATTGGTAAAATTGATAGTGTCAACACTTTCAGATACGAGTACACAGTTTAAGATAACGTTTAAGTGACAAACAAAATAAACACTCATGTGCCTATCTCCCCCTCATAAATATAATTACATAAACATGTTTACATAATAATTAGAGTACATTAATGTTTAATGTTTAGACAAGAATTAATAACACTTAATTAAACAATCGATCAATTTTAATTGAAACCCAACAGACAATACATCCAATGTGATAATTTCGTTTGAAGGTCGATCGTCTTCTTTCGTTTTGTGAACACATAAATGATTTCTTATCTCGAGACAATTGCAATTTGAAAACATGCTCGAGACTATAATAATATAATATAATAATCATACATCAACGGACACGGTTATCACAAAAAAAAATTATAATTTAAACTCACATCTTAAATTATAAGGAAATAGCGGTTTGAAAGGTTATCTAAAATTTCAAGGCAAAAACTATCAATCTTTCGAATATTATTCGTAATTCGTTTGTTGTTGTTGTTGGCTTGTGTATCAAATAGCCAAACAATACAATAAAACAAATTTGAGAGAAATATCTTACAAAAAAATCAATTGCGATTGATTCTGAATTGAGCCAAGAAATTGGTTTCGTTATTATTCATTTGACATTGGGAACTTTCCAAAAATAAATCAAAATTTTTTTATAAAGATTGATTTGTTTATGGTACAATAATTGGGAACAAGATGCGGGCCAAACTGTATAATTTCAATTCTATGTTTGTGTTTAATTGTTTACAAGACATTTGTGGTGTTACAGTATAAGTAGATACCACCCAGATTCTCAATTGGGATATAAGATTGCAAACTTGGTTCAAATGTCATAACTAAGATGAAGTCTAACATTCTATTTAGATTTTATCTCAGTTTGCATTTCCATAAAGACATAAATATGTGGTTTCTCACAAAATAAAATAAAGTATCTTTGTCTGGATTCCGATCTTAAAAATAAACTTTCATTTCGCATACTTAATAGTTGATATAATCGTTAAATATTTCAATAGATCAATGGGTGAGCGAAATAACTATATTATATAAAAACTGGAATGTCTACCTGCTCTACTCAAAAATGTGTACACTATATATTGAGGAGTTTCATTTCACTGTACTCAAACAGATCAGCCTTAGTTGGCTTATGCCACAAAGAGAACTTACCGAGAGATTGACACGATGGAGCGTGAAGTAATTTGATTTTGTGATCGCACTATCTGGTTTACGAGGGCAGTACACCGGGGAACAGGTTACACAAGAAATCACTTCTAAAATTGTTGAATTTCTTAGAAATTATTTTTTCTGCCTATGTAGTACCCAAAGAAATGCGCACTCAGCTAATAGTGCTCAATTTATCAGGAGAGAGTTTCTACAAAAGAATTCAATATAAACCATGTTAAAACTGCAATACTCACCGCAAGCAAATGCCTCCAAACGAGTTAATCGTTCGATAATTGATAGAATGATGCTGCTTTTCGAAGTTCTGTGCATATCATCGAATAGGACAAACTGTTGCGTAAAATTAATTCTATCAATGATTACAAAATTAGGGTCCAATCTTTATCGAATATAATGCTGCCAATTCTTGAACAAATTGGGAAATAATTGAAGATTGCTTGTCAAAAATATTAACATCACTACAATTAGCGAACCAGAAGTGTTACGTATAGTCTGAGTGATAAAGTTTTTGTAAGAAATTTTCCCCAAATTTTCGGCACTAAAATTATTTTAGTGCTAAATTAGGCCCTAAGTTTAGTCGCTCTCGTAGCTGAGAAAGTAGCGTGCTTGCTCTGGTCATCATTCGGGGGTCTCGGGATGGGTTCCCGAGGTGGTGACCAAACATCAATCACGATTAGGTGTTTTTAATCTGTAAGTGTAAGTGGGTTAAACTATGGGCCCTGGAATAATTTCCGCCTTCTTAATTTAATGCCCAAAGTACATTAAGAGGATTATCAAACGAAAACTAATAACCCTAGTCTTACCTTAACTTTATGTTTTGTATTTGATTAATCGGTTTTCGCTAGGGAGTAAAGACCAAATCTTGTCTCCATTACGGTGATTAAGCAAATATTCCATTCCATGCCAAATTATGCTTTAATTTCCGTGTAATGAAATTAAAGCATGGGCCGTTCGGAAACCTCAATAAATATATACAGTGAGCATTCCATATTTTGACTACATGCGGTTTATTATGCAAAACGACCATAGCTAATTCTATATACAAGAAACACAACAAGGTTTATATAAAAATAATTTATTTCACCTTTTGTACATTTTCGGTAAGCAGGTTGTAGTACCTTAAGTGATTGTAAAATATATTCTCATAAACATAACGACATAAGAAGCGATTGTGTGTGTAAAATATTCGTTGAACTGTCCACCAACAATTTACAATACATACTAAATGGGTAGTAAAGTCTCTGAGTTAAAACATCATTAGTCTTGTAATCATAGATTGTGCAAAACACTCTTCATCGTGCGTTCAAAACGCCAAAATCAATTTTGGGTTTTAACGGAAAGGCAGAATAACTAATTAAATAATGTCTGAATTTGGTAACTCACTACCATACGGCAATGCTAGTTGTCCCAAAAATTGCTTTTTATCAAACGTGATTTGAGATTAAATGTCTAAATTAAAATTAAAACTTCTCCATTGCTCGAGCTTCCATTGTCCAATATCAATGAGTTCAATTTTATATGTGTAGGACGAGTCATACGTTCCAAGCAACACATGGTTCTCGTTAATAATTCCCACACAGTTGAATAAATCGTGGTAATTGTTTACATTATAGGTTCGTCTACGTAGATGTGAAACAACCTGATAAAAGCTCGCACATCGTGCTAGAAATTTTAAAGTTCTATCGAAGGAAGTGATGGCTTACACCCTGCGATACGTATACTGAAATCAATCAAATAATTATAACTTACGATAAATTAATAGCTAATAAATGTTCCTCAGCACTTATTTCGTTTTATTTAAATCCGTGTGTAAGAGTTACGAAATCGAAATTGCCAACCATTTATGCTTTGGGCTGTATTGTAAAAACGTTTTTAAAATAATACAAATATTGAATAACATCCTCTGACTTTAGGTTTTAACCAGTTTTAGAAAAATGAAGTTCTCTAAATCTAGATTGTTGATCAACAATTTGTTTAACCAGTTGACTTGTTTATGGGTGATTGTTTTGTTGCTAAATTGAACACTCCTTCCCTTTTTTGATTGTATTGATTTCTAATAAAGTGCTCTGCTTGCTCAATTCTTAACAATTGTTATTTGTATGACTTGTGGTTGTAATATAATGTTCCCAACTTTCTGCCGACCTTTTAATATTCAAAAAATATTTTAATTTTATGTTGGCACAAGAGCTCACCAAGTTGTATGACTAATATTCATATGTAAGTTAAGCCTTACATATGATGACAAATGGGATTGCTACATCCAGACTTTAAATTACAATAGGTTGTTTGTGTTACGTGTTTCATTTCTTACTATCACGATTCTTCTATTTGATTTTTAATATCTTCTAGTTGTTAAGTCCTATCTAGTTAAGTCCTATCGTATTAAAATAATCTCAACATTTATTTGTAATGTATACTAGCACTGCCCAAGTAAGCAAAGAGTTAAGCAAAATTATTTAATCACAAGTGCTGGGTGTTCTGATTTGATTATTTTGTTTTCATTTTAAATGAATTCCGATTGTTTTCCTGCAAAAACAATTACAAGTGTAGAGTGTATTTTTTTCGTTGTATGTGCGTGTATATATATTATATTTTTTTCTTGGTTAGAGAAAAGTTTTTCTTGTGAAACCATTAATTGAATTCAGTTGGCTTCATGGGTAAAAATATATTATTTTAATCATCTCTACCAGTTAATTAAGACATTGTCCACAAGATCGTTTAGTAAGAAAATCTCACATATCATGACGTTTTCTTCTTGACAACCCTTTGGTTCTCCGATATGCTATTATGCCTGCTAACCATTGTACTGCCATCGTAAGCAAAAAGGGTACATTTAGTAGTTTTGGGATTTGTAGTGATTACATTTGTATTTTATCCCTGCCGCCTATAAAAATTGATTTTTTAAATATTAAAAAAAAATTAATTTAAGTTAAATGTATCCATTTTAATTTATTATTAAAACAAACTCCAGTAATTTGAAGGAATTGTGAAAGAAACTGACCTTACGACATTGATCTTGGTACTCGTACACCAAATAACAGAAATAACCAACACCAGGTTGACAAGCGTTTCATCATTTTTTTAGAACAAAAATAAATATTTATTTCATATAATTCTTTCAATATATAATATATTATAATATAAATTGTTTTGTAGATTGTTCTGTTCTCCCCCCCCCCCCTTTTTATTTATGTGATTCAATGGATCTTCTGTTATGAAGAATTGAGATGGTACTTGTGGCATTCAGTTCAGAGCAACTCAAATAAATCGCAAATTAGCTCACGCCACAATCACATCCACCTTATCAGACATATGATAACGGGACTTGATGTACATATTGTGCGATTCGTATATTTACGTTCAGTCATGATGCGACAGTACTAGTGAATTACAAGAACTTAACTCAAAATATTAATTTTATTAATTGATTTGACTGTGGCGCGTGCTAATTTGTGTAAAAATTCTTTTATATTTTGTCTGGTTAAAAGTTCAGATTAAAGTCCTTTAACATGTCTTTCCTAAAAGGAAAAGTATAAATAAATTTTACTTACCAGCTGTATTAACAGTTACCAATTTTAATTTGAAGCTTGTAAAAACACTTAAAACAAACAACATTAAATAAAAAGAATTACCGCTACCTTACAGTTAAAGCAATTTTTGATACTAAAACAAATTTCTGATACTCTAGACCTTCATCTACTTGTTCAAACACGGCGATGCTTGCACAAGTTGTAAAAAATATTACACACACAAAGAAAATAAAGCGTATAAATATTTACCAAACGAAAAACCATTTTGACACTGCTTGCTGTAGTAGATGCACCGTTTTATCACAGTGACAGATAAATTTCTACCTAGGAAACACACTAGATATGGTAGATGTAAACTTTTTGCATCACGTTTTTCAGTCATTTGCAGTTGGATATAGTTTTTCTTAGCTTAGAACAAAAATTAAAACTGATTCATGGTCTCCGATATTGCCACTATTTTTTTTTTGAGTTTTGGTGCTTGTGCCCGTCAGAACCATCGAGGATAACCTTTTTAAGAGATAATCGATTATCCACTATTTTAAATAGCTTTCTCTAGGCACGATAAGCAAAGCCAGTTAATTTTTTAATTTATCTCACTTGATGTTTGCTGAATTTTCCCCCTATAGATTTTTATCATAACACATAAAACAGTTCTTTTGCATTCAATGCGTTTGAGGTTTAACGTCTCGGTCATTACTGCCTACTTAAAAGATATTTTGTTTTATTTAGTAAATTTACTGTTATTTGATTTGTTTGTGCTGAAATATTCCCGTTACAAACAAATTTTAAATATAAACAAAAAAATTCTTCTACAAAGAGAAACGTGAAAATACATGATTTTAAGGATAAGGCAAATTGTTATGCCTGGTTTACATTCAACAACTTTCGCAGATACAGACAAATAAAATGAGATAGTGCAAATAAATTGTTAACGTTAGCAAATTGAAAACCAGGTAGATGATTTTGTGGTGCTTTATCATAGTTATATTTCACGGTTGGAGACTTTTTAAAAATAAAATAAGTCTACAAACACAACCTTGTGCAATAAATTTAAAATAAGAGAAATAATGAATTTTAAGGAGAAATAAATATTTTGAGTGATAAATTGAAATTTATACATAACCGCAGTGTTATTATATCATTTTTTCCATGAAATTTGTGGTGTTGCCTGGTATTTTGGCGCTACTTTACAGAATACAACTGATGTAAATAGTTTTTTGTATTATTCTAGTTAACTTTGAAAAACAATATTCGTTACTTTTTCATTGAATTTGTAAAAACTTTTTTCTGTTCCTTAGTCCGATAAGTTGCATTTTGGAAAATATATAAATTATAATAATTATAAATGGTGGTGATGTTGATAGTGCATTCAATTTAATTAATTAATAACTTTTCTATATCGTGGGTGTGTGTGAATTGTACCAACTTTAATTGCGCGTGGATGACTACTGCCGTCAGCATTTCAGGATTCACAATAGTGATCCGAAATTCTTCGAAATTCTATTCATTATAAAAACACAGTGTACGTCATATTGTAGAGGTATATGGTATCCGATTAATCAAAAATATGGAGTCACGTTTTTACGAAATTATGGAGTCACGAGAATGTATCGGATAATATAAATTCATCATACCTAATAATCATTAAATACCACATACACATATGTATACATAAAAAGTAATTTAATAAGTAGTGATAAAATTTTTACAATATGGTTAATATATGAATATTTAATTAAGGATATTGTAAACAATTTTAACCTCACTTACGACAAACAGTATAAAATGTTGGCTGGTAAAAACGAGATAGTCGATATTGTTGTCGTTTTTACCCGTTTCAATATACGAAATGAAGTTCTTCATTCATGATTTCACTGCAGTAAGCTACGAACATTTTATTTTATCACATTTTTAATCACTAAATGTGATAAAGCACCACAAAATGAACAGCCAGGTTTATACTTATCATAATTGTTATTACAATGACATGGTCAAATAGTTTTCGATCACTATATTATAATTAATTAATTTATAATTTAAGATTTAAAAATTTGACTAATAAAATGTAACACACGCTTTTAGCGATAAGAGTACTACTACTACCAAATGACATAAAAATATTGAAAATATTAACACTACAAATGAAAAAAACTTTTACTTTGCAAAAGTCTAAATACACACCGAAGATGTATTCGATCACATTGGCTTCTTTTGCATTTGTTTATTACATTTGAAGATATTGTTTTTAACATTTTATTTTTCTTACTTATGCTAAAGAATATGTTGGAAAGTGAGATGAGTTTGGGGCCGAACAAATTCAATATTCATTGGTTTGACGGTCGTATAAAGGTGTGTGTAAAGCCAAATGAAGAGTAAAATGCCAAAAGAAGGACATCTGGTTTTCATATAGAATCAACATAATAGAAGGAAATCGAACAAAAAAGTGAACCTGCCCTGTAAACTGGCTAGGATTCAATGGACAAATCATTCATTAATCTAAAATACAAAGAAAATAGAAACGGATATTAGAAAACATAATACAGACCAGAAACAACACGAATATCGACGTATCGGAAACTAAAACATTAGAACTTAAACGGAAACATCAAGTTTAGCACAAGTTGAGAAGGAAATAAAGCGGGTACAATATTGGAATATTGGACAACGAAGACAAGTTCTACGAACAGCTGCATAGTACAATATCTAGCACATTCAGAAATGACATCAAAATTAGTCAAGGTGATTTTTACGCAAAAATTAGAAACAACAACACAGGTATGACGTCAATTAACGCAATTGATTCTTCTAGAAACATTAATGAAGAAAGATTGGTCGATTACTGGGTTACAAATCAGCTATTCAGCAAGTTTCCACATAAAAATATACACAAATACACTTGTACATCACTAGATGGAAGAACCTAGAATAAAATTGATCATTTACTGGTGAATAAGAATTTCCTGTCCTCGTTACAAGACGTGAGAGCAATGAGAGTAGCTGACATACATAATGATCACCAACTGGTAATAGCATTATTCAAAGTCAAGCCAGCAGCCGTGAAACATGCTATGGTTAATCAGAGGAGATTCAACTCCAAGATATTGAAAAAAAATGATAATCTCCCAACGACTGAAGCCAGTAACATCGATCAGAAATGGGAGCAAATAGAAGCACCTTACGTTAAGACTGCTACTGATGTACTTAGCTACGAAATAACGCCAGTGAATTAGTGATGATACATAAACTAAAATTGAGGAAAATCATAACAAATATGAACAGATTGCTATAGACAAATAAAGACGGCAAGAAGCGATAGGCGAAAGTACACCGAAGACATTCATGAGACGGCAAAAACAGCAGCGGCAAATAGTTGTATGGCCACACTATACATCAATGTCACCAAAAAATTCACCATCTAAGCACTAATAAAGGATTCTTCTGGTCAAGTCCTATAACCACAGAAAGACAACAGCTAGTTAAATGGAAAGAGTTCTTCGAGGACAACGGTAGAGATAAAGAAGCTTCCTGATAAAAAATGTAATAAAACAATCAACACCCATCCACCCACGAACGGGAAGTTAAACGTGCTAATCAGAATCTAAACGGTCGGCATGGATAATATTCCAGCAGAAATAATAAAAACTGGGGATGCATCTATAATGGCAGAAACTCTTATCCCACTACTAACAGTGCAATGAAAATACAAGCAATGATCATTCTTCAACGAATATCACCAACGGTCAACGTGTATATAAGAAACGAACATCAATTCAGTTCGTATCATCATCGATTAATAAAACGAATGGAGGTCACCACTATATCAACTCTTCGTGAACTTTTAACGCGCATTCGATTTCATCAGTAGATGCGCAATCTGGAAAGCACTGTACGAAATGGATATTCATAAGAAAATAAAGCTCATTAAGGAAATGAACAGGGACGCCACAAATAGAGTCCAATACAAGCGCAAACAGAAGTGATAAATAAATCAATATCCTAAAATCAATATCCTCAAATATGGTTGAGACTATAGACGCCCAGGCTCTTAAATCGGAGATAGAGGGGAAAAATTATGATGGAACTATAAATTATAATAGTTGGTAATAACTTCTTTTTGACTAGTATGTGATACAAAATTGATCAAATCGATGAGCTCGATGAATGGGGTGCCCAGGTCAGTCTATCCATTTGACAGAGTATACTGATATAAATATGAAACAGTGTGCAAAGTATGGCAGCTTAAGCTATTTTTCTGTCTAGTTAATAAGCTTATGAAGCTCTTTGAAATTCGGCGATTGGCCATTTTGCGGTGATGCCTTTTACTCTTCTAAAGGCTATAGTAGTTTGAGCAATGCCACTCTTGGCACTTTTGCATGAGGTTACATATCAACTACGGTAAATCGTAAAGGTCTTTACACATCTTAACCTTTAGGGTATGTTTAAGCAATTAAAACAAAACCACAAACTACCTGAATTATTTATACGTAAACGTACAATTGCTTTAGTTTATCGACGTCGTCGTCGTCATATACATAGTTTTTAGTACATACTCGTATTGTTCGTGTAATTAATAACCATTCAAGGTGAAAATTAAAACATAAATTTTCTAGACCTCAAGAATATTTATTGTTTTAAGTATTACAAATAAATTATGACTGTTAATTGCCCATTTACAATAATAATACATTAAATTTATAAAAAAAAAAAATATTAATAATAGTTTCCTTGAATAATTCATACAAGTGTTTTGTGTAAATTGAATTATTGGTAAATTATTGCTATATTACAATTACGACCGAACGGTAATAATAATAATTTTGATAAAATTACAAAAACAATTCACAATTTACATACATAAATAATTAAAATTTCGTTTCGCGTACACAACAACAACAATTTTAATAATGACGCGGCCTTCTACTTCTAGTACACAATATATGTAGTTGACATTTTTGTTTGTGTACGTGTGTATGTGGGTGATTTCAATCATGGTCTTGATTGATTGATTTTTGAATGGACAGCGATTCGATAGAGATTGTACGATTGATATAGAGGCCAAATTTTATATAACAATATTTGTCCCGCTATATACTCGCCTATATCGTATTAACACGCAAACAAATCAATTATATCTCGACTCGACATACAATCGAAAACAATATAACGAGACGAAGGGAGCCCCTCCATTTAATCTAAATCATTAAAATTTAGATAGATTTTCTCAATTACTTTTTGGTTCGTCGACGTTACCATGTCGTATATATAGGGAAACAAAACAAAAAAATTACTTCCGGAGACGGAGTAAATTTCTAAAACATTTGTTACTGTTAAGGCAGAATACAAGATTGTTTCGAAAATCGTAAAAATGAACTTAAATTTTATATACGAGTATGTACGAGGGGAGTAACAAAAGTTCGGTTAGTTTATAAAAAAAAATATTTTCCGTATTTATTCTTAATCTTCCTCTTTTCTTATCTTCCCTACATAATCGAAGAAATTTGCGTTCAAGTAAGAGAGGAAATATATACAACGCGATTCTTCTGTGAAGGTCTGATAAATGAAGCGCAACGAAATTATCAAGACTTTGTCAGCAATGGCATTTTGCGATTTAAATACATGTCTGAAGATGTGAACAGTATCTGGGAAGTATTGAAAACCTCGGTAGTCGATGCTGCAGCACATTCTCGATATAGTGAAAACTATGCCCAAAAATGATTAGTTTGTTGAGGAGTGTCGTATTGCTGGTTTGCAACGAAATATAGACCACAATGAAGCGCAGACTCGGTTTGCACCACATCTTAAGATCTCGGTCAACTGCCATTCGGGACCAGGATAGAAACTTCTGTGTTAACGTCGATGCGGTACTCGATACATGGCGTTAACATTTCTCTGCCCTTCTTAATGTTCCACGTGTATCACAAACTGTTTATTAATACTCTCAAATACAGATCGCAGAGATGTTCACTGAGGATCTATTCTATAGGAATTAATCGTGGCCATGCAGATATTAAAGTAAAATCATTCACTAGAAGTTGATTGCATTAATTCAGAGCTTTTGATATTCGGAGGGCTAACTTTGTGGAACTTTCTTTTCGACCTTGTTCGATTGGTATAACAAAATAATGTTATGCCTGAAGAATAGAAAGTGGCCGCGTTGTGCCAATATTCAAAAAGCATGATCGCTTGAAATGTGAGAATTATCGCGGTACAGCTCTCCTTTGCATACAAGTTTTTTTGTTGTGCATGGCGGACTTTTAGACAGTCCTAGCTCCTTGTAACTGTCAGAGGTCCTGCACCCAACGCGTGGCCCTTCAAGTAATGGTTAATTGCTGCCTTAAACTTGTGCGTTTTATACTCAACCGGAAACTGAAGACCGGAGAACGAATTCCACTTCCCAGATGTTCGATAAATAAATTTGCGCTTTGCACCTTCAGTTCGAGGTTTCGGCAGTTTCACCGTAAGTCTATGCGCATTGACCGTTCTTCGTGTTACCCGTCCTGGTATAACAAATGGTGGCATTTCCTTTAATTATGCATCTACCATTTATTGATCTATAGAACGTCCAGAGTTCTGCAACATCTCTGCGGTGCTGTAGGCTGTCTAGATCTTTCGTAAGTCTGGAGTTTTGTATTATTCGGATGGCACGCCGCTGAACTATAGGCAGCAATTGGAGAGCAAAGCCATATGCTCCACCCCAAATTTGACAGCAATTTTCTTTAGGTCTAATAACGGTTTTATATATCTGGAGAACCTGATGCGATCTAAAAAACTGTCTGCCTCTACGGAGGAACCCGAGTTTACGTGAAGCTGATTTGGTCAATGTGATAATGTGTTCATTTCATTTTAAATTGTTGGTAATCTGAACACCAAGCAGACGAATTGAGTCACAACCCACGAGAACGTGGCCTTTTGCCACAAAAGGGAATTCGTTGCTACTTCTTTTATGCGAGAACGTGCATATTTGTGTTTTTTTCGTTAAATTTGAGCTTCCGTTGGTCTCAAAATGAACGGGTCCAACAACAAATATTTGATCTCTGGTTTTCGAGACCAAGACGCAATTGATTTCAGTAATGGTAACCACACGTTTGAAGAAATAATGATATTCAAGTATCTTGGATCTCTCATTACTCACGATAGTAGTGTGATAGAAGATATCAAGGTTCGCATTGTCGATGGTTATCAGGCTTTATATCCTGTACGTCCACTTCAGAAATCAAAATATCTTGCAAATGCGGATAAGCTGAAATTGTATTGAGTGATCAACACTCTATCAGAACCGTTGTCATGTATGATGATATTCAAAATGAGCAAAATTCTGCTTGAATCATACCTTTCTGATCGTCAATTCAGAGTCATCCATGAAGAAATATGTTCTGACTTTTATACAACGTTAGCGGGAGTCCCGCAGGGAAGTGTTTTGGGACCTGCCCTCTACCTTCTCTACACTGCGGACATACCTACAACGAATAAAACATTAATCGGTACGTTTGCCGATGACACCGTAATTATGTCAATTGACGAATCACAATCAAAGGCAGTGGAAAATCTGCAACGAGCAATGAACAACGTTACTAAATGGGCAATTTACTGGAAAATCGTTCTTAATGAGCTTAAATCAACCCATGTGACATTTACATTAACGACGTCATCCGCGAATGTGCCATAAAACATGAGAAGAGACTTCTACCCACACCAACGTCGAGGCCGTACAACTACTGGACAGTACAAACGAAGTAAAGCGGCTCCAACGAATCAAACCACATGAGTTAACCTTATGAATATTATATAACAATGGAACTGGACACTGGTACAGCAGACCCAAACATGTTTTATGGTTATCTCATAAGTACTAATGTCAACCCTACTAATGAATTAATAATATTTAAGATTGCAGTAATCATACCAATAAAGGTGTTTTTCGGCTCGATCATGTTCTGCGTGCTGACCCGAACAGAATGATACAGCGATCTTTGATGGGAGAGACAGCTTTCGGTGGGCGATATCGCATCTTGTGGTTGCTACCAACACTTGGAAGAACTGATTCGTGATTGAAACTGATGGAGTTAGATTGTTGCCGGTGCGGGTCAATAATGGCCTATAAAAATCGATAACAATATAATCGATTCATTTCTCAAAATTGTCGCCAACATCATTATTACTGTTAAAGACCTTCCCCCTCATATTTGTTTTAATTTTTGAAAATAATAAAAATAACACGCTATTTCAACAGTGTGAGCAGTGGTGCCATAAATCCTTTTTCTTCCGGTTTGCCAACAAATTTTTGAAAACTTTTGGTAAGCAGTCTTTGGTATAACATTTTTTAGCTACCGTCTGGCCCTTTTCTAGGGCCAGACGGTAGCTACAATTTCTGTTCGGGTTAAGTGAAGTGACATCATTACTTTTGTTGCTTCGCTTTTAAAGGTGGGTTTGCTCCTGTTGGGTTCCATACTATGTACTTCTGATTGGTTTTCGGATCATCCTTATAGAACCAAGGTTCGTCACCAGTAACTACTTTAATAAAGTTGCTAGACTGCTTATTTTCGAAATGTTTTAGGAAAAATCTAGCAAAATGCACTCGAGCCTCTTTGTGGGCCTCATTTAAAATTTGTGGAATGCATCGAGCAGATTTCTTCGTGTATCGCAGATGATTATTTAATATCGCGATACTGCCATGATATTGAAGGCCAATTTATCAGCAATAATTTCTTGTATCATTCGTGAATCTATGTCAACTTTGGGCCTTCATCAGTCTTCGGAATCTTCAGAACTACTTGGTAATAGTCTGTAGAGACATTTTACGCCGAAAAACGAAGAGAATCAATAGCGGAGTTCTGGTTGGTGGTGTAATCCAGTCTGATGCATCATAAAACAATTGCAAAGGATTTTATATATTTTTGATTTTTGTTTGCAAAATGTTTAAGAGTCGCCTACTAAGCAAACTTTTGTTACTCCCCTCGTAATATATGTAGGTACGAGACGAGTTGAGTGGTTTTTATGTATGTACAGAAAATAGAAGAAGAGTAAGATAATAATACTCATAAATAGCAGCTACATATATAAATAAGTTTAATGGCCAAACTCAGAAAGGCAATGACTTATATTTTTGCTTTGTTTTGTTTATATTTACAACACAGCAACAACAACAAAAAATAAGTTTTAAAAAAGATCCAGATTTTAGATTTTAGACAAAACAAAACTTAAAGAAATCTTATATAATTTACTTAGAATTTTGTTACTTTAGAATTGTTTTGAAAACAATTTTTTTTTTATTTGGGAAATGAATAATTTATTCATTCGTGTGGATCGCATTATTTTGCACTTAATGTATATTTAATTTTAATTTAATTTTTTATTTCGTTGTAATTTAAATGATTTATTTGAGTGATTTTTAGAATTAAGCTTAATCGAATATGAATGTTATCGTTTGGGTTTTATTTGGTGAGTTGCTATTTTATGAACACTGGTCACATATCTAGTTTGCTCTATTATTAGGAACAATTCTTTTTTATCTTTTTTCGACCCTTGGATGCAAATACATCTGCCAGACAGATTAATTGTCGCTTAGTTCTTTAATCATTTCACGTTTTGTTAGTTCCCACAGGTGCGATGGGGTTCAATTTTAGTTAGTTCCCGGCCGGAATAAAACCTTTCACTTTTTTATCAGCAATGAAAGCAGCAAGTACTCATTTTTCGACCTGAGGTACGAGTCAACTTTCCAGTAGTCGTTTGTCCAATACTAGTCTTGCCACATGGTCCTTTCCACGATTTAGAGAAGTCCCATACCCTTAGCTGAAATCATAGAGCACACCATGATACTAGTAAGGTGAACTGCTTCTCTTGGTTAAATCGAAAGAGTAAGTTTTTTTCAACCAAAATTTGGAAAGTTGACTCTTTGGAGATGCAACCTGAAAAATAAATAATACCATTATAAAGGAATACGAAAATTGGCAATCAATATTTTAGAGCTCCTTCAGCTGTTCAAGAACTTTCCAGTTGGAAACTTTATCACTAATTCTCCACGATGCAAGACATTAGATATTTGTATGAAACGATTATAGGATTTTCCTTTACCTTGTTCCTTTAACCAATCAATTTCATTCAAGGGCTAGTAATTGATAATATTGCTAACATTAATGCAGGTTTTTAGTTTGGAGTAAGTACCACTTTATAGACCCTGAGTATGAGTCCCTGATTTTATGCGTTATTCAATATTTAGAGAACCCCTTTAAATTCTTCGAAATTATTTGTTTGAATGGTCTAAAACTAAATCATACGGATCCCTCTTTTGGATCTGCCGCTCCTTAGGATTTGAAATTTAGCTTCCTCCTATTAGTTTAGTCGTTTACACAATGCATGCTAATCATCCCGTTTCACAAAACCCAACCATCAAAATGTAAAGGCTTCTCCGAGATATGGAAACCTATTTTCGAAATCACTCTCAATTCTTGTCATTCATTTCGAATCGATCTATGCATTGGGCTCTTTGGAGACGCAGACCTGAAAAGTAACAAATATCATTATCAAGGAATACCACAATTGCATAAAAAAATGATAGTTATTTGGCTCCAGTCCTCCTTTTTCGCGCCTTTCTTTATTGTTTGAGTCGGTAAAGGTTCTTTGGTTGGGCGATAACCAATCAGGTTCTCTTTACTTACGCGTTTCTGGACTGTTCTTTTGGAGATATTGTTTCTCTCGTCATTTATCATCGTAGTAAGATAAACTTAACTCTTTTTACGATTTCTGAGACAAATGTCCCTGATTTTACAGTTAGTACGACAAGAGATAATCGTTTTTCTACCACTCTTTCCAACTTGGTCCCCTGACTTCGAAACATCTGTTGATATCTATCTCTGGGAATTTATGGAATGGAGGTTTATATTTCCCTATATATTTTCTTGTGGGCAAGTATTGAGAACTGAATCTTGAACGATAGTTCAAGTGCTTGACTGCAGTGTTGCCACTTTTCAAATGCAATAAAAAAATCGAGCATCAAAAGCACAAAAGCTAACAAAATCAAGTTTATTTGCTCACAAAATAATTAAAATTTGAAATTTACAAAAACCTATCACTGTTCTTAATAATCTGGCAACCTTCAGTATGTTCTTTGAGTATAATTTAAGATTTGAACATATTAGTTTCAAATATGTCAGTTACAAATCTTAGGAAAGTACAGCCAATTACAATTCATTCTTTTCTCCCTGATTTACTAATCCAACAAGAGTATGACGAATGCAATTATCTATTTATACTCTTTACGTTGTTGTATTAACTTAATTGATCTTATCTATTTTTAGATATCTCGAATAAGAAAATAATTAGATCAATGGATTATAGTGAAGAGTTGTGCTATTTGTTTGAGTTGTGTTAAATTAAGAAATCAGATTTCAAGATAGAGATAGAAGATACTTAAATTTCCTTACACCTACAAACATGTTGAAACCTAATCTGAAACCCATAAGGTCCAGATCACTATAGTCGGTGTGACAACGACTATAGTGATATCGACGAAAGAATATCGCACCCCTCATCCAACGTTACTGATGTTAGATGGTATCGAGTGGTTCTAACTGTATGACACTGGGCATAATCATTCATCAATATAAAATGTTCTTCTTTATATAGCCCACATCATGCACGAACCACCGCCGTATACGAAACTGTTTTAGCAAACCAGCACGGGAAATATCGCTTACTGGACGCCAGTAGATCAGCCCTATCCTTTCACTACGATAGGGACATATTCTGCACTCGGGCCATCATTTCTTGATGGTTCAATTAATGTATGAGTAAATTCGGGTCGCTCTTTGCGGTGGCGTGTTGTCAGTTTTGTACCTCTAGTAGATCTTCGAGTGAGGTTTTTTTTGTTTTCAAACGCCTTCTTACTGTCCATTGACTATCAACTATATTTTGAAATTATTTTAATAAATCGATCTTTCAACTGAGATGTGGTATGTGGTCTCCGATTGTCAAGATTCTTGAAATCTTGTTGATACTCTTGAGACAGCAGATTAGCTCAAGTCTAACTGTAAAACGTCTTTTGATGGCAAATATAGTAGTTTTATATAGTCAAAGTAGTATTATACAGAAGATTGCAGCAAGCCAATTGTCTTTGTCGCAACATCTCTGTAGTATAGATAAATTATTAAGCTGTAAAAAAATCGAAGTTTGAGGATTCAGTTGGTCGAGAGTGATTTTGAACTCTTCCGATTGATCGAAATTCTGTCTCTATAATAATGTAAAAAATTGTGACTTATAATGTGTAAATGAGTGGATAGTGTACAAGTGAGATCTATACCGCGATATATACAGATTGACGACCTATCATTCCTCAGACAAACCTTAATTTCGCTACATCAAACGATTAAGGTTGAATTGATAGTTTGGTAAAATGCAATGGTATGGATTTGTGAGGTCCTCATTTTATGGGATGTATTTATGAAGAAACCGGCTCATTGCTGTGTCTTTATGCACGTTGGATCTTAGCCTTTCACTTTTCCCGCCGTTTCTTACAAATTTTTTTAGCTGTTCTTTCTAACAAGTACCGTTCAGTTAGGATTGTTAATAGTTTAAAACGAAAAAGTTCCTCATTTCAGCTAAGCTACGCTATAAAAGCTCATCTACGTAACTCAATTATGTTGGTGCTTCACTGGGTGTGTAATGATTGTAACTCGTTGCATTGCCCGTCGATCAAGCTAATGCATTCGATGTATAATTTTTAATTGTCATTAGTAGGGCAACCAAAAATATGCTCTTAAAAAATGGTTTTAAGCACTTATAATATGCTTTAAAAATATGGTTTTATGCATTAAAAATATGCTCTAAAAATTATACAAAAATACAAAAACCCCCTTTAGCATGGTGCGTTTTGTATTTTTGTATAATTTTAAATAAAATATTAAAATCTCATGATGCATGTTTAATTTAAATCTGTGAAAACTAGATTCCAAAAATTATTAAAAAGTAAAATATCAAATTAAAAAAAACAAGTTAATTAAAAAAGTGTATTTTTACATTTTTTAATTTAAATTTTCATTGCAAAAAATCACAAATATCTGGCTTACATTTTCAAAAAAAGAGCTTTGTCTATTTAAACGAAAAATACTCTTATACATTGAGAAACTTCTTTCCACATCAACAGAAGTATGTGCAGATTTAAAAGATAGCTTTTCTCAATAGTATAAGTTTCTGGTGCACTGCCCATGGAAGCTGTTGCAATATTAGCAGTAATACTACTTATACAGCAAACCCGTAGTTCTTGTCGATTACGCTGGTAATTTTTTCTTTGATAGCCTCTGCTGCTTCTTCTTGTACATTATTTATTTCTTTTGCAGGATCAGAAACAATTTTAATTTGGTCAACAAGCGGAAGACCGGAACTCTCCAACTTAGTAATTGATGTCTCAAGAAAACAGTAATTCGCGGCAATAAAGATTATTTCAGTCTTTACTGAGGGGTCAAATAATAGTGACTTTGAAATTTTAATTGAGGCTGTCTCCTCGTCGACCAATGCGTTAAATACACAAATTAAACTTTCAAAATTATTTGAGTAACATCTTACAGCTGCAAGCCATGTTCCCCATCGTGTTTTTATTGGTTGTGGAGGAAGTGCGATGTCGGGTGCTATTTCTTAAAAAATCTCTATTCTTGATGGAGCTTTTAAGAAAACTTTTTTAATATTGGTTAATAAACGATCTACCTTAGGGATCCACCTTATTTACATACACGATGAAAACCGTGTGCATACATGTTAAATGTGTAATTTTTGGATATAAAATTTGAATGCTTTTGTCATATAGGGTGCCGCGTCTGATAAAAAAGTAAAGTCGTATCTTTATCAAAATTTTCTCCTAAAATTATGACTGACTCGTCAAAAAACGGGGATATAGTGCTGTGATTTGCTTTTTCAAGGAAAGCTGTGTTAAACAAATATTTTTGTTTGGAGTGTCTGGTCGGGGTGCATAATACCGACGGTAACATTAGCCACATACCTACCAGCATCGGTAGTTTAGTCAATGGCTATCGATACAAAATGGTATTTTATATTACGTCTTCTGTTTCCAACGGTTTTTTTTATATTAAACGTTTACATAATTTGAACTATACCATTAAGACTGACATGAACATTGGTATAAAATAGAGAAAAAGTACTACATGGTGAGCATTTGATACAAAAAAACCCTAAAGGAAAATAAAAACCTTTTAATAAATACTATGTGATTTCTGCTAGTGGCGCTAGTAAGCGTAAACAGAATATGAAAATTTTTAATTTGAACTAAAGGCAAAAAAAATATTTTTGTGAGAAGAATGTTTTTAAAAAATAACCAAAATATGCTTTTATTTTTAAAAATATGCTATTTTGGGCGAAATATGCAAAAATATGCACTTTAGGTAAAATATGTAAAAATATGCACTAACAAGTAGGCTTTAAAATGCTTAGTTTTTCATAAAACGGATTTGTATCTTGCCCTTTCCTAAATTCGTGCACTGAAAAAAAATATGTAATTGCATAGTTTTGGTTGCCCTAGTCATTAGTTAAATAAATGGAAGTTGTCTCGTTGATAGATCAAAAATCAAACATAAAGGCCAAAATAGAAGGTTTCAGTAAAACCCAAAAAGCGCAACGAATTAGCTGCGTCAGTTATATAGTAACAAAACCGAACGTAGATAACCAATGTTTTTTAAAAATGACATTTAATCGGGTCTAAATAGACGCGCTTTCTGCATCCTTCGTAAATTGGAGAATTTTTATACAGGGCAGAAGATAATTGATGTCTATAAGAATATGCTCCTAAAATTGAAAATAAGGGATCCTGTTTAGTCGCAAGCAGGACTGTTTCCTATGAAACGAATGAAGTCATCATTATTTTCAAGGCACATTTGCTATTGAAAGCTAGTCTCATAAGATTTAGATGTCTTTTAAACGACCATGACCAGTATGTTGTCTTCCTACAATGCTGCTTTAAATCATGTAGTGAAGTTTTTAGTTATTTTACGTAGGCAATCTACAGAGGAACAGCTGATTCCGGTCCTTTAAAACATAATCGTCCCCCTCTTTTGACGACTGTCACCAATTTTATTACCATAGTTAGAAGTTGAATTCTATGTTCGGAAACAATATCGAAATTGTTGTCGCACCAACACATTTCCAACGAAACGCAGCTGAACATTGCTATGGGGTAGGAACAAGACACACTCTTAAGCTAGAGGGCTCTCCTACGAATTCTACAAATATTTTATTGTGGGCAGTGGTGGAAAATAATATTTTTGTAGTATTTTGCCAAAATTAGTAGCTTCTTAATATCCAGATGATTCTTCCAAAAAGTTTATTATCTATACTTGGAACTATTATCTGGATGCCTTGTGAGTACATCTAAATCAGTTTTAGAAGGATTCTATAGTAAGAAGACCCTTCTGAAGCAAATCGGATAAATAGTAGGATTCTTGCCAGACGCTTTTGTATTTTCTGATCAAGTCTAACGAGAAGCTCCTAAATGATCAGAGATGAAAGAATACTAAAAAGGGTAACCTTTGTAAATGGGAAGTTCGACATCAAAACTGGTATCAGTCGAATCGATGTACTATCAAAAACATAACTGTCTGATGACAGACAAGTGGGGTAAACATATTTTGGGCGATTCGAACAGAATGAGAAGGTGTTCCTTGATAAATAGAAAAAAGTTCTGTAATTTAGCAGAAAAAATTTCATCAGGACTGGAAGATTTGTAAGAAACAAAAGAGAACACGCTTATTATGATTAATTAATTTGTAAAGCGTGTAGCTTTATGTAATTTTTGAATGGAATTTTTGTGAGTGAGTTATAATTCGAGTTGTTATTTGTATGTGACGCAACAGTTCTAGCGAATTACTTACCTCGAAATATTGATTTTGTTTGATTGTGGCGGTAAAAGTACGAATTAATATTTTTTAACTATGGACGCCACATTATTCCACCGCAATTGAATCTACCCTCCATTGTTAATTCATGTTTGTTTGTTTTGACTCTATATTTTAATGCCGTAGTTTGGGTTAGGGTGCCTGATTTCACCCGCTTAGTGATTTGAGGCTTTTTGCGGCATGAAACACAAACCTGACTCATGTTGTATTTGTATGGGTGCCCCACATTCGCCCATACTATATTTGGCTGTGTTGCAGCATGTGACGAAATTCCTGGAAATATCTGTTGCTTGAAGAAGGCCATTGAAGAGGCAATTGTTATAAGTTGCCAAGTTGTTATAGATTAGACATGAGAGGAAGTATGAAATTTTTTGGAGGTTGTTGTGTGTGTGTGCTAAACATAAGGTTTTGACGTGAAAGTGTGTGAAATGTAATGTTTTCCCTTATTTAAAAAAACCAGGGATGGTAAGGGTTACCGCCAATGTAAAGCGTGTAGCTTTATTTAATTTTTGAATTTTTGTGAGTGAGTTGAATAATTCGAGTAATTGCTTGTATGTTGTAATCCAAGTTTATATTGTACGATTCGTATTTATGTACATTTAGTCGTTACGATACAGTTCTAGCGAATTACAAGAAATTAACTCGAAATATCGATTTTATTTGATTGTGGCGTTAATTAAACCAATTAATTAATTTTTGGGTACTGGACGCCACACATTTTCTAGCTAAAATTTATTTTAGCTTTATCACTAATTCCTCACGTCGCAAGATAGGAAGAGGTTTAATCTCTAAATTACTTGGAATCTAGACAGAGAACCTATTCCTAATACTTCAAAAATGACTCGAAAAGACGGTTTTTGAATCGAACGAGGAACTGACTCTGTACCTCGTATATAAATGTAGGTAAGTCTATTAATAGGATCCACTCAAACTTTACTACCTCCTATTAGTTCAGTCCTTTACAAATTTTATGCTAACCATTTCGTTTCACAAAACGCAACTCTCCAAAGGCTTCCTAGAAACGCAGAGTAAGTTTGTATACTATCCGGGTATCTCTGTTGGCCAGGTAATGAATGTTCTCTTCTTTGAGATCTTGCAATCTACTTGCGGAGTCACTCCCAATTCTTCTTTTGTTTACAGAAGAGGTATTTACCCTTTTCACCCTAGATGCTTGTACATTGGCGTCATTAATGAGTTGGGTAATAATTTCGAACGCGGTTGAGAGTGCTTTAGTTAGCACAGTAGTCTGTAACTCGATATCAAGAAGAGAATGAACTTCCTTGGGCGATTAAAATAGTGGAACAAACTCGAGAAATAGTGTTTCCCATAATGAGTTATATTTCAATTTCGGTAAAGTTTAAGCTTATAAGAATAATGAGCAATAATGAGGTTGAACAGTAAAAGGATATTTACTTGATTTTGAAATAATGCTAACTTCTGCAAGTTCCATTTACTGGGTACATATTTAAGTCTTGGTAGTTCATTTTAAATGTCCAACAAATCTTTAAGCATTTTCTTTATTATTTCTGGCTCATTTGTCACCTGCTGTCCCAATTAGTCATTTTACACATTATTTGCAAGAATCGGACTGCTATCTTGCTAAATCGTTTTTCTCACTAAATGCAAGAGTTTAAGCGCTGGGTTTCGATTACAGATTTGATATTTTGTTTGGATAAGTGAAAATATCAGTTGATAGGCCATGGTAGGAGTTATCCAAATAAGAGACCTTATTGCCTCTTCGCAAACAATTGTAGATAATTACGTAATAATACTGAATCACTAAGAATCCAGCTATATTCTAGCTACGCATATAAACATACTTGTTCTAAATAATGCTGTAAGTGATAAGACTTTTACGAAACCAAAAAAAAATATTTTTTTTTGATAAATTTTTGTATGATTCATTGCTCGCGTTTTGCTGGTACAAAGCATTTTATTTTCTTATCAGGTTTCGTTTCTTGGAATTTTAATTGAAATTTCATTTTTCGTGATTTGCGTTATACATTCGCAATATAATGTTTTATTATTATTATTATTACTGCCGTGGTTGTTGGAATAAATATATAATATATTTGCTGACGGATACAACCTCGATATACTCGTACAGAGATGACTGCATATACACAAATTATAGTTGTTATCATTAACAACGACTGTGTGTTCGTATATACGTACGAGTATATAGTTTGCATGCACACGACCTTATCGCATACACATACAGTGTATATATAAGCCAAAGTACACGCCGCATAGTTGAATTTACATAAAAATAATGAGATAAACATATTCCTTAAATAGACTTAAGTATTTAAGACACAAATGTGTCGTATTTGCACAATGGTTACAATCGAACACAACAATCCAATTATTATAAAAAAACCAACAAAAAAAATCATTCTCAGCACCGATATCTAATCTCGCACCTTTTACAGCAGCGAACGATTTCTTTACGTTACGTCATCGTATCGTTCGGTCACAAAGACGTTTAAGATATTCAAATCAAATTAATGCAAATTAAAAATAATAAATGTGTTGTTGTTGCTGTTGTTGGTGGTGGGTATACCATATACAAGATTTCTTTAATCGTTTATGTTACACATCTTTAAAACATAATAACATATAAAACACAATGGCTACTTAATGTATATATAAGACATAACACACTGTTGGAAGATGGGATTATTTTTTTTTATTTTGCACGAGTGTTCTTCTTGCGAGCGTTTTCTTCTTAGACATCTTATGGGATATATGCATATGGTATACATTATCAAAACGATTGAAGAGAATAAAACAATTCGTGCAAATATAAATTAAGAAAAATAATAAGACGAAGAAGAGGACAAAAAATGGAAAATTACATGTTTCAATTCGGACTATAATTTTCTTATATAGTATGTTCTTAAGAATTGTTTGTATGTTGTGTGTAGAAGGATACACGTATTAGAGATGGGAAAATTTTACTTTTTTACACTTCAATGCCGACCAAATTTTATAATCCCAAGATCGATGAGTTACTGCTGTACATTATCTTGGGAAGAATTACACCTCTAGTTGAAACAAATTATCGATGACTACTAAGAAGTATTCTTTCCAAATCGGTATTTTACTGATCAAAGCAAGCCTATGTCGACCAATCGAGAAATGTTATGCTCTCGGCTAGTTAGGAATACAAAACAAATGCGTAGATCTGTGTAAAATGACAGTAGCGCAGCGCAGGATAGTAATTTGGGTGTTCGGCTCGGAGATGCGCTGCCCTCTATTCTTTTTAATCTCATTTATTCCAACCTTCCTGCAGATGATAGCTGTGTGATTGGATTAAATGAAAACGGAGTGGAAGAGAAACTTGATACACTAGAACAGTATTCAGCTTCCGTTGGTCTCAAAATCAATGAGTTCAAAACCAAACATCTGTTCTCTGGTTTTAGCGACCAAGACGCAATTGATTTCAGTAAAAATAACCATATAAGTTTGAAGGATTGACGTAATTCAAGAATCTCTTCATTACTCGCTGGTCTGACGTCCCACATTCGTAAATCAAATCAAATGTTAAAAATGTCAACGAACCAAAAATAATCGAATACCGCACAAAACAATAATGAGCCCCGCTTAAGTACCCGGATACGAGATTGACGATCGACACGTGGAACGTGATGCGGCTGTCCCAAGGGTATACATTGCTTCAGGCAGGCGATAATCGAATGTGTAAGCTTCGCTTACTTGCCAACCTGTAAATTGTCTGTGTCCATTAAGGCACTGATGTAACGCCACCCCAAGATTGGTGTTTGATAATTTTAATGCTTGAACTGGCAGAAATCAAACCGACTTATGTAATAATATCTGGGCACTGCAAAACTACGATGGCTGTGTTCGTACATGTCAGGGAGGGCAGGGGAATATAAAACGCGACTCTTCTCTGAAGGTCTGATAAATGAAAAAACACAACGAAAATATGATCTTGCAAGCAACATCATTTTGCTACCTAACTACCACTCGGATGAAGTGAACAGTGTTTGGACATTGAAAAATTTAGCCCAAAAATGATTGGTTCGTTGAGAAGTATCGTCGAAATGAAGTTATGCCTGAAGAATGGAAATTGGCCGTGTTATGCCCAATATTCAAGAAGGGTGATCGCTTGAAGTTCGAGAATAATCGCGGTATAATTCTTCTTTGAACAGCAACTTGTATACTGACATATATTATCTTGGGAAGAATTGTTCCTCTGGCGGAGGAAATTATCGGGACTTTCAAGGAGCACTCCGTCCAAATGATTTTTTTCCAAGTACTACGAAACACCAGGTACCACCCAATCAACTTATGCGTATGCAAATGATATCTGTGTGAATAGATTAAATGGCAACGGAGTGAAAGAGATACTTGATACACTAGAACATTGTTCAGCGTTGGTCTCGAAACCAACGAGTCCAAAACCAAATATCTGATCTTTGGTTTTCGAGGCCAAGACACAATTAATTTCAGCAAAGCTTATCATATACGTTGGAAGGAGTCATGAAATTCAAGAATCTCTCATTACTCAGGATAATAGTGTGAGAGAGGATGTGTAGAATATTGATCAGACTCGTTGTCAAGTACGGATGTGAGACTTGCACTTTGATGAATTAGTACGAGCAATGGCATCTAAAATCGTTGATGGCCCATACCGAGTTCGTTTCCTATCAGGAAGCCGCAAGAAAGTGGCATCGTCTAATTGCTTAAAACAGTACGAAGAGATCGATGACACGGTAAACATGCAATGGTGCAAAATCAGCACAGCGTTTTCATTGAACGATAATATTACAAACATCCAGTTAGAAGGATATATTACGCGATGTCAATGACCTCATCTTTCTTCTAACGAGCTGATACTATTACGAGAGGCTTAAAATCTCCAGACTTGGTAAGTTCTAACTCTTATGGCTTCGACTAACGTGTTTATAGTAATTTGAGTCTAGCTGACTAACTACATCAATATACCTACAATTGGAATTTATAAATGATTTAAGTCAAGTCCTTACAAGATACATTTAGGGACTCAAATGGATAACTACGTGCGGCTGGTCAACTCAGCTTATCAATGAATTATTCAGAAAGGTATTCCATCTTACTGTAGGTCCAAGGTATTTTTCATATTTAGAGAATTTTCATTTCTGCCTCCAAGAATATTTTTTTTTCTGAGATTACAGTTGAAGAAGCAAAGTGCGTCTACTAGGCTGGGCCATCTTACTCTTTTGGAGACTTTAGCTATTCAATAGCTTACTTGATTTGACCGAGTCTTTAATATTGGCTTCTATCTGCCTTTAAGATTTTAGGTGAGTGGTACTAAGCTTATCGTTTTATGATCTTTCTAATTGCAATGACCTTTTCTCTTTTAAGGCCTTCTGTCTTTTAATATGCAACAGCCGTAAAAGTCTAAATTCATTTTTGTACGTGTTTAAGATTTTTTAATGCAATTTATAATACCTTCTCCTGTCTTTAGCAGCTTCTGTTTTTTTAAAAATCCTTCAATCCTCAAAATTCTACTGGGCAATGTTCGATAGCTTGTATAATTTAATATAACCTCCTAAAACTCTCGGGGTTGTTCATCAGTTCATATACAGACATTTTGGTTATGCCTATAATGTAGCTCCTATATTTTGATTCAAGTCTGGAGAATACCATGAAAATTGTTGCCAATATTATGATCACTAATTAAGGTCTCATCAATGGCATCACTAGTCTTCCTACTTTACTTTCCCCTTGCGATTCCAGTCCAATGACTTCCTCAGGCAGCATATGGCCAATCGATGTTCTTTTTTTCTCTTTATTTTGACCTCTAGGTCTGACCGATTTCTATTTCTATGCAGTTTAAAGTTAGTTCGAGATACGGTCAGAAGCGTACAGTATTCGTATTACCAAGCAGCCCTGGGGACTGACTAGGATTCAATCGACTAACCATCCATTAATCTGCAATCAAAATGATGACAGAAACGGAAACTATAGTAGAAATAATAATAACTCAAACCGGCACACAACACAATCGACCCTTGGTTATCGTACACGGACAAAAATCGGAACCTTGAATATAAGAACTCTTACTGAAACATCAAGGTAAGCGCAATTGTAGCAAGAAATGAGACGTTGCAAAATCGAAATTCTAGGTCTCGAAAGTAAGATGGAAGAACAGTGGTGAAATGAATACGAGCAACGGAAATTCCCTAATAGAGTAAATTATAGAGTAATAGGCCGAGATGATACACATGAGCAAGGTGTAGGCATAATAACAACACCAAAAGCGAAAAAGGCACTAATGGAATGGATACCAGTGAATAGCAGAATAATCATGGTAAGGTTTCAATCAAAAATAAGAAACATTACAATCATACAATGCTATGTTCCAACAGAAGAAGCAGATTGTAAAAATTGGTGAGGTATATCGCTTCTTAACACAATAATCAAGGTATTATCAATGATCATCCTCGATAGAATATCGCCTACAATAAACACGAAACTTAGAAAAGAACAAGCTCGATTCAGACCAGGGCGAAGTTGCACTGACCATATAAATACAGTTTGCATCATCATAGAGCAATCAAATGAATGGAACTCATCACTATACCTTCACTTCGTGGATTTCGAACGCGCCTTCGACACCATACACAGGAGAAGGTGCTTCTGGCCTAATAGACATATCAAGAGAATATTGAGACTGATTTACGAAGGCGTAAATGGAGATGGATCGGTCACACATTAAGGAAGTCACAAGACGATATAACTCGAACTGCACTGGAATGGAGCCCACAAGGTAAGAGAAAAGTAGGAAGACTACGTGTAACGTAAAAGCGAACGATAATTGCGGAACCCAAACACATTTGAAAATCACGGGCTGAAATAAAATCAGCGGCCCCAAACAGAGTTAGATGGAAAAGTCTAGTAGACGCCCTATGCTCTTAAAGTGGGGAAACAGAAAAAAAATTATCGTTTAAAATGCGCCGAGGAATAACAAGTGTAAAATAGTGAAATCCATTGAGTTCACGTGATCAGTGCAGCTTATTAGTGGTTTAAAACCAGCTTGTTCGTCTCTTAATTTTGCATTGATCATAGATGAGATTCTGTCAGAAATTATCATTGCAAGTTCCTTTATTGTTGTGTTGAGGAGAGAGATACCTTTCTTGGCGATTGTAATTGTCATGCGTTAATTCCATTTTTGTGGTATTTTACCAGAATTCCATCCTTCTATATATTATTCGTTTTAGTGCGTGCTTGAAGCGGTAAATAAATCTTCGTCCAGTACACTTATAGTTCGTCAGCTTTTAAATGGTAACTTTAACTTCCCGTATGCGCGTATGTTTGTAATTTTTCTGGTGAATTTCCTTACGCACTTGTGTAGTGCTCGCATATGTAGGATTGCTGCTGCCTCTTCAGCTGCCTTCTGCATGATATCTGTATATTTCGTTCGATTATTCCCTGCCATTTTCTTTCCTTACCGTACTGTATCTGCGTTTCACCTCTGCCGTATTCTGTTGGAACATTTGTAGTTTAATTTGACGACTCTTCTCAATCTTTTTCCATGTATCCTCACTAATCCAAGGTTTCCGATTATAGTTCTGGTAGCCGAGTACATCCGTGGCAGTCTTGATGTAGTACTCTTCAATTTCTAGTTGATCATTGCGTGGCCTACCTGAAATTTAGTTCTGCCATCCGGTGATGTCCAATTTACCAGTGTTATTCTGCTGTAAATTGCTTGCCATTCCGTTTACGTCTCGTCCCGAGAATATCATATAATTGCTGTTCTTCTCTTTCGCTTCACTGCGGCCTAGCATTTCCATGCTCTTCTCTACTTGTGTTAGCCTTAATGTTTCCACTAGAGTTCTGGTGTTCCAATTCCTACTATCTTAACTATAACAGTCACTCACCCCCACACATTTCCCATTACGAATAGGTAACAAAATTAGAATAAACACTTAATACTATTTTCATACATCGTCAAGACCTTGTTGAAGTGGGCCGATACATAAATAATAAACAATGGCACATAGTACAGTTTTCTCACACCGCATCATATATTTCATACAGATTTCAATTGGTCCTGCCAATTTGTCATATGTCTCTATTATAAATCTTGTTATTTGATTTGTCATTTTATTAAGATATTTCCAATTGACATTGTTACATTGCTGACGGGAAGTAAGAAAAAAATAACATAAATCTATCACCCCTCCTCTATCACCCCATTTTAATGTATTGGACATGTATTGTGCACGATACACGCAAATTGTGTATAAATTCTTAGCATGACACTTTTATTTTCGATTTAATCCCACGCGCACAAAATTGTATAAGAAGATAAATGGCGACGTATGATCATTGCAAAAAAAAAAAACAAGAAGAAATTCTTTAAGATCGTGTCGACGTTCGTCTATCTTAGAGTGCATTTGTACCGAGTATATCGATTGGGCCGCCCTTTTCAAAACCGCACACTATATATAGAAATCTTCAAGATGCTGAGACGAACTATAACATAAATCGTTAAATTAATATTCAAAGTATGTACTTACATATCCATATTATATTGAATGCCAATAATGCCGATGAATGATGCTATCAACCTTAGAACGCAGAAAATATAAAACAGAAATCCTTGAAATTTTATTTTAAGAAATCGAATAAAAAATTATTTTTTCTTTTCGATTTGTGCGAACGTGTATGTCGGTAGGTAGGTAGGAAACACAGCGCACAATAAAAAAATCAGGAAGGGAAAACGCGATAATCAATTTTTGGTTATAACTTAATTCGTGTTTCTTACGTTATATAAGACGTATATAGTTTGTTTATTCTCAGGCGCTTTTGTTTGGCTTAAGAATTACACACACACATATACATATATACATATATAATAAATATGTTTATTTTAAATAATCGCGCGCGTCTTTCTCAAAAAACACATTTTTATTTGTTAAGACGATCAAACGTCTTAAAGATAAGTCTGTATGTGTATACGTATATATATATATATATAAAACGTTCGCGTAGATTTTGTTTCTACATAGATGTGTGTGTCACAATTTTGTTTTTGTGTGTACATATGGAAATAGAACAGCGTTAGATGTATTATAGGTTGGTGTAAGGTTTAGTTGGTATAAGAAACGTAGTATGCTATACGGTGTTACGGTTGAGAGGGTATAGACAAATGAACAGACAACAATTTTATATTTTGTTTGAATTGCGTTTGTTACTTCGTCTCTAAAATATATTTTCTTAATAGATCGTATATATATAGAGTGACACTCCACTTTGTATTACGATACGCGGTTGTGGTTTCAGTACTGGCCAAATACATATATGTTTCGTGTTGCGTGACAACAATATAATATCGTTTCACTTGAAATCGTCTAATTTCTGTACATATACGAGTATATAATACAAATTGCTGATAAATATTAACAAAACTATCGTTCGCCTATCGTAATTCGATCTAATATGGCAAATAGTTTGTGCAGACTAATAATTTTCTTTCCCACGCAACTTGTTACTTCGTGTACAAAGAAAATGAATGGTATCGTTAAGTGCTTTGAACCGTGTAAATAAATATTCTTAGATATTATGCACTTTAGATACGAGTTACAGTTATTTGATTCGTTCTGAGAACCTACTGGTCGTACCAAACACTATATGACTCCTTATATCTCCTTCCACGGAAGGTATAGTACTCTAGCTCGCCCTCTCTTTCAGTTCTGCGACATGCTACTTTGGGTTGTGGATTCTGTTTAGATCCCTTCCCATAATTTACTAGGTTGTTCAATAGCTTACTTGATTCGACCGAGTCCCTAATATGGGCGCTAGTCGGCTTTTTCAAGATTTTAGGTAAGGGATGGTGAGATAATAATTTTAAAGTGTTTCTAATTGCAATAAGCAACTTATATTTGTACGTTTTTAGGATTTGCTAAATGCGTTTGCGTTGGTATCGCTTTGGATATATCCAATGCTTTTGACAAGGTTTGGCATGAGAATCTCGTTTGTTAATTTGTGGCATAGGGCTTAGATTCGATGACCATCAAGTGGATAAAAAGCTTTCACGACACAATCTCCAAATGCCGGAGTCCCTCAAGTATCAGTTTTACTTTGTTTTTGTTATACATCAATGACTTGTTGGATAGCACTGTAAATACCTATTCACAGTTTTGCCGATGATGCGACATTTCTTTTGTGGTAAAAGACCACGTTCTCGTGGATTGTGACTCAATTCGTCTGCTTGGTGTTCAGATAACACATTATCCCATTGGCCAAATCAGCATCAGATTCTCCAGATATATAAAACCTTTATTAGACCGTGTATAAAATAATGCAGTGTACAACACCGCGGAGATGTTGCAGAACTCTGCGTGTTCTATAGATTATTAAATGGTAAATGTTCTGCAGAATTAAAGGAGAAAATACCACCATTTGTTACGCCAGGACGGATATCACGCGGAAAGGTTAATGCACATAGGTTTACGGTGAAGCTGCCGAAACCTCGAACTGAAAATGCAAAGCGCGAATTTATTCATCTATTCATTTATAGTTTTAAATATAAAATGAAATATAAAATGCACAAGTTTAAGGCAGCTATCAACCTTTACTCGAAGGATCGCGTGTTCGGTGCAGGAGTTCTGATAGTTACAAGGAGCTAGGATAGTCTTAAAGTCCACCCTGCACAAAAATAAAACTTAACGTAAAAAAAAAGCTAGTCCATAAATATTTAACATTATCTCTTAAAAATCTTAGGGTTGTTCATCAGCTCTCTATATCAGTTGCGGATTCATTCGGTTTAGATAGGTTGCGTACAAAACCAGCATTAATTAAGACCCATATACGTTTTCCAGGTTTTTGAAATGGCCGGATGGAGTAAAATTTAATTGACTGGACAAACAACTACTTTATTTATTATACAAACAAATTCTGAAAAACTAACCGCTTATCATATATGGAGTAAAATTTAATTGAGGCTGAAGTTGGTTTTAATAAACTTAATGACTCATGTCACAATTAAACCTCGCTGGACGGTTGGTGAGATACAGTCGGAAGCTACAGAGTTTCGATTTTAACATAGACCTGACCTTCATCAAATTGTGTTTGCAGATGCAACAAGTTCCAAGAAATTATTCAAAATTTGTCTGCCTGAGCTCTTTCACCATTGTCTCTAAGATCGAACATTTCGTTAGTACGGAACTAGAAAAAGAATCAGGAAGGAACTACCTAGACACCACAAAGGATTAACCAAACATTGAAGCTGCGATAGATTTCTATACGAAAAAAAAACACATTTAAGTGGAGATTTTGAAAATGGGGATAAGATGGAGAGATCAGCATATATATTCATAAAGGCAATTAGCTTTAACATGTGCCAGTCTGAATGAAATGAAACTGCACGGTAATCCAGCCACACGAAATACAAAACAAATAAGTTGGCCGGTAAAGGTTCACCTTCCACTCTTGGGTGTTATATAATATCACTTTATTGGCTTGTGCCAGTAAAAATAGGACCACTTATAGCCTCATGTTGCTAATCGAAACCTTCATTGGAACTATAAACCAGTTAAAATCCCAAATCTTCTTATTAATACCCAAAATGTACGATTCTGTTTGAGCATTCTAACTAATCGCTGTTCTATCAGTAATCACATATGTTCTGAAACAATTTCGAAACAACTCACACTGGGAATTATGTTGCAAAGAGAAGCAACAGAATTCAGTAATGTGGATCATGGGTCCTATTTCATCCTTAGACTTAGGTCTACAATCGAGGAATAAACTAATTTTGTAACTAAAACCGTTCGTGTGGGAAGGGATAGCATAATAAGAGCTTACGTGGCTGGGTTAAAATAAATCTCAGTTCGTCAGCTGAAACTATTGAAAAAGACTTGGAAGTGATGTTGAGATATAAGAATATTTTTCTTACTCATCGTCCTCTCTGGACAAAATATTAGAGACTTTGAGTTGACCAGAGATCCATACACACACTTTGATGGTCAAAGAAGAGTATTTCCAAATAATTTAATTTAGGGAATATTCTCCGTTTACCAAATGAGTTAGGGAAGCTGTGTTTATTCTAGACCTATGTCTTCTTCATCAGACATGTTAACATTTGACCATGAATAATTTTATCCAAGCTTTCAATAAATATTCTAGTCAGTAATCTATATGTTATAGGAATCAATCGTTGGAAGTTGGCAAAAAGGGTGTTTGTAACGCAATACCCTCTTGGTGATGTCAGTAAACATTTCTTAGCAAATTAACCAAAATTTGCCTCAATGCCTGAAAATCTTTATAAAAGAACAACTTCGGAGTCGATTATACCAACTCACTGACGGAAACCATAAGGAGCTAAGTACTGATCACGTAAGGGACCTAACCGATATAGTAACGAAAATTGAAACACATCATTCTGATCACCATTTTAATTCATCGTAACTGACGACACTTTAAGTATCAAGGCTGTTTCCCATTTTTCTTGATTTTAGTTCTTACCTCCGTTGTCATTATCTTAAAACGGCACTACAAATGATTCAGATCTGCGATTAGGCGTTGCAGTCAGTGTGTAGATCCAGTATCACCATTGGATTTCTCTATAGTACTTCCTGCACTCTATCAGGAGGTCATAGATGTGGATGTAATCGTAATGATCGATCGTAACCGCTTTTCCATCCAGCCCGAAGATCTTAAACCAAACATTTATTCTTAATGTGAAATGACTTAAAGTGCAAAAAAAGTCAATTACAAGATAGTGAAACTCAATGACATGTTAAAATAATCTGGAAAAAAACCTCATATTCCGGAGTATTTTCCTGTAGTTGCGAAAACTTGTTAAAATCGGAGAATGTATACCGATCAATGAAAGTAGCTTCAGCCTAACAATTCTTCGGACTAATTATATGGTTTCAAAAAATGGTAATGAGTGACATCTGTTACCCATCTTTGGCCATTACAGAATATAAATGTTGGCCCATCATCTTTAATGACTAAGCCAACCGTTATCGATTTTAAATGAAGTTTGTTTTAGTACGCAACGTATTACCTATAATACAACGTATTACGTTTAGTACCTATACAACAATTCCTTCAACATACGTTTCACACACATGCAAAGTGGAATTAATTCAATTAGGTCCTCTGTAGAGTGCTGGATTACCTCATATCAAATTTAATCAGTAAGTTGCCTCGACAACCCTTTGTACTAGAAATATGAGCAAATCGAAACATTGAAAAAAAAATCTTAAATGGCGAAATTATTAATTGGAATAAAAAAAGAAGGTATGGGAAGACCGAGATCGCTGAACAATCGAACATCAATCTAATAAAGATGCTAAGGCATTTTCTTGTCACATCTCCGAGTGACACATATCCAAACAACTACTTTATTTATTGTACAAATAAATTGTAAAAAACTAACCGCTTGTCATTGTTGGAGGCTATGTCACTAGTCCTTACTTCACTTTTATCACTTTAACACTTCACTAGTTGAAGTAAGACTTGTCCGATACAGCGATTAATTATTGCTTTTATATACAAAACAGGTAGATCTCGATCTTTCTATTCTAGTCGTAACAGTCAAGAGTCCAACCACAACAACAATTTCGGTGTAGTACACTTCGAGACGTTGTCATGCGTCACTATAGTAGTTCTCGATTTACTCGCTGCATTCTCATCATTTCGTTACTACGTCTCTCGCTCGAAGCAAATAACCTTACAGGTTGCATAGTTTTCTCCGCGGTTGGATTCAAACCAGATTTTCATAAAACGAGTGCTATAACCATTCAGCCATTGAGCAGACTGAAAACTGTTACATCAGAATGATAAATGATCACCCCTTTTCAATCCCCTTAAATGATGCATATTATTATCGAATTCTCAACGCGCACCTGGTGTCCTCACGAATATGTATACTCACCCAAACTCCATTTTGTAAATTCACAATCAAGTGTTGTCGTAACTACATATTTTATTTACTCTTCGTAATCGAAGAATGTACATTTATGTACTTATAAATATTAGATTTCAGGTTATCAGTTTTTATTTCCAACTAATCCACACAACAAATGCCTAAGTTGTGTTATCGCGCAATGTTTGTTTTTCGTTTGAACGAGACAACGCGCGCGTACGCTGATTATGTGCGCGCGATAACGTGTGAGCTCGTTGGTTTGATTGATGTTTGGCGTTAATTTGTGTTCTGCTCCAACATTGTCGTAATCAATTATTATTGTATGTGCATATGCCTTAGAGAATTGAAAATGGCTGATTGGGAAATAATTTTATGCGAATTTATTTGCTCAACTGGGGAATAATATCAAACTTAATGGTTTTGTGTTTGTATGTGTAGTTTGTTTGTGTAGCCGATCTAGTTATACGATTACGTCATAATTCTCACGTGAAGTATAGTTGTACGTATCATGTATGACACGCTATTGAGATGTAGTAGTCATTAGCCAACGTGTGAAAAATACTTGGCATCACTTGACGACACTTCTCATCATACCAACCATCTTTGGGCGTATTTTTCACTATGCCGAGAGTTTACTGAGGGTATCATTGACAAACGAGGTTTTTAATACTTGCAGACAGCTTTAAACAAATACGAATTTGATTCAAAGCAAATGCGACACATGGTCTTTTTGGCTTCGGAATGTTTTACGTGGTTCTGTCGATATTTCTAAACGGATGATCTTCTTAGAAAGGAATGGTATGTAAGAAATCACTGTAAAATGGGCTTTATCATTTGGTTAGCTTATATCAGTGGGCACATGTTCATATACAATGTCATGTGCAAGTGGAGATAACCCAGCCATCGAGTTTCTTAGAGAGTCACAAGTTCAAGCCGATGCTTTTTAATACATGTTATAAGGCTTTCAAATGCTCACAAGAAATATTTGGACCAAGCTGCGATCAGTCCCTAAATAGAACGGACAATGGATCCATTGCAGAGATTGACATAATATAACGGTCCTGACCGCTTATTCAGGACTTCGTTTGCTTATTAACTTCATATGTAAGATTTAGTATGATCATATATATCATATATTAGCTGAGCCATATGATATTCTGAAAACAGCCATCGTAACAATTTTGTTGTTGTTTTGATTTGAACTCATATGTTGCCCAATTATTTCCTCGATTAATTGCTCATCACAAGCAACCTAATAAAGTTTATAGGATTTAAAACTATTTCTACATAGGAATGATCAATTTTGATGACCAGCTGTGATGAATCTACTGAACATCCATAGTTGAAGCAGATGAACATCCATAAAATTAAAATAGCTGAGGATACATTTGCTGCCTTAACACGATTGGAGGGCTCGCTAGGAGCTTTATTGATCGACGAGTCAGTTACGGTTGTGGATTTATATATCTGTCTAGAATATTTAGAAAAGATATTTAGCAATTTTTCAGCCTCTGAATTAACGGAATTTGAGCAACATTACTTTAATGCTAGAGGTAAACTCCGTCAAGCGGTAACGCAAATCACAGACCGAAAAACTCAAGAACAGCTAATTTTTTCGATCGGTAAATTGACGGAGCATCAAAGGGAATTAATAGATGAGTGACATAATATCAGTGTGCATCAAAGGTTGAAAGATGATGTAAAACTACCCAAGGTTAACATTCAACCATGTTCGGGCGACTTCTCACAATTTCCTACATTTAAGGATCTTTACGAAGTATCGATACACAAGACTGGACTTTCAGATGTTTATAATTTTAAATATTTAAGAGTTTTGCTGACTGGAGAAGCGGCATCTCTAATAACCAATATTCCAATAATAAGTGCTAACTGGGAGCTTGGGAGAAAATATGCAAAAGATACAACAATGTGGCTCATATTTCAAACACGTTATTGAACAAATTTTTTGCACAAATTAATTCGAAAGGCGATCCTAAAAGGCTGCGTATGCTAGCGGATGTTACTGATGAAATTTTTCGGGCTTTAAAGGCATTAGGCGGAGATGCAGCTTGAAAGGACGTTTGGCTTATCTATATGCTATTAGATCGATAAAATGATAAAACTGATATACTGACGGAAACAGCTGATGAGTCCTTCCCAACAATTGAACGATTCTTGCATTTAACCAACCGAAGTTTCGCATTGGAACGGTCGAAGCCCACTCGCAGTGATGCCGGATCTACTGGTAGTAAAGGAAAACCACTGAGTTTGCAAATCAGTAGAGAAGATTTGAACAATAGTATCAGTTGTCCCTATTGTTCGTCCGACCATTATTTATTCAACTGCAGCAAATTTATAAATATGAGTCCAATAGATTATCGGGCACTTGCAGCTTAGAAAAAGTTATGTTTCGTTTGTATGAAGTCATGTCATAGTGCATATCAATATCGTTCAAGACACCGATGTGGTCATTGCAAAAGGAAACACAACACGTTACTACATTTAATTGAGAGCACAACAAACAATAAAGAACGTGGGAATATTGAAATTTTGCTTGGAGCAGATGCATTTTTCAAGATTTTGCAAGATGGTCGAACACAATTTCCTAACTTTGTAGCTCAAAATACATTATTTGGATACATTCTAGCTGGCAGCGGTAACCAAAAATGTGAGCTTCGAAATTTGAATGTAACTCTTGCTGAAAATGTAGATTCACAGCTTAAGAAAGTCTGGGAACTCGAGGAAATTAAGGGAGATAGCATATATTCGGATGAAGAAACGCAAATTGAACGCCATTTTCAAGATACAGTCAAATGAAAGGATCATGGGCGATTCATCATCAAATTACCAATGAAGACACGCGCAGTAATGATGATGGATTCCTTAAATTGTGCTATTAAGCGGCTTAATTCTATTGAAAGAAGATTTGTATCCAACAAGTATCCAAAAGATGAATATACCAAATTTCTTCAGGAGTATGAGCAACTAGGGCACATGCACAAAGTTGAGCCTAGTTTAGAGAATTCGCATGGTTTTTATTTGCCTCATCACGCTGTGGTAAAGAAAAGCAGCACCACTACGAAGGTTCGTGTTGTCTCCGATGGATCATGTACTAGCTCGAGTGGAATCATTAAACAACATATTGATGGTAGTGCCTACCATTCAACCAACACTGTGGGAGATACTGCTTCCGGTCACATAAGTATGCAATCACCGTTGACATCGAGAAGATGTATCGCCAGATTCTAGTGGACCAGGAAGATAGAAGGTATCAACGTATTGTTTGGCGGGATCATCCAACTCAAACTATCCAACCATATGAATTAGCTACCGTAACTTATGGCACTGCTTCTGCACCATTTTTAGCTATAATGTGTTTAAATCAACGTGGGTATGATATACAAGAGAAAGAGCCGACAATTGCAAAAATAACTACAGCCAATTTTTATGTGGATGATCTCCTTACTGGGGCAGAAAGTGTTAAAGAACTGCTACATATCAAAACTCGTGTTGATGCCGTATTGTTATCGGCTGGGTTTGTGTTAAGAAAATGGATATCAAATGGTGTATTAGCAACCGACATTGAAGAGGTAAAAAATTGGTTCATTAGATCAAATAATTAAAATGTTAGGAATACAATGGAATCCAGTTTCTGATAGTTAAGGATTTACGGTGCATAGAGAGCCAATTCAAGAAGTCACCAAACAGATAATGCTATCAGAAACATAGCTCGAATATTTGATCCACTGGGATGGTTAGCTCCTTCAATTATTATTAGTAAAATTCTGCTAAAAAAAACTATGGCTACAGAAACTATCATGGGACGATCCGATAACCTCAGATATATCAACTATATGGACGAACTTGAGAAATGAACTGACGTCATTTGAAAAATTTAAAATTTCACGATGGGTTCCTCATGAAGGAGTTTTGGAGCTTCATGGCTTTGCGGACGTCAGTGAGCAAGCTTACTCTACTGTTGTTACCTAAAATCAACCACCAATGAGCGTAGTGTAGTAAAATTGCTAACATGCCAGACCAAGGTAGCACCTATTAAGCAAGTCTCGCTACCGGGATTGGAATTATGTGCAACACAACTACTGGCGAAATTATTAATTAAGGTCTCAACATCCATGGGCTTTTCAACATACCATTTATTTGCCTGGACAGATCCGACAATAGTTTTATCATGGCTAAGCAGCCACTCAAGTAAACGGAAAACTTTTGTTGGTAACAGAACGTCGGAAATGTTATCACTTGTACCTCGAGAAAGGTGGAACCATGTCGCATCATTTGAAAACCCCGCAGATTTGGCAACCCGTGGCATATTACCGTCAAAATTATCAGACAAAACCTTGTGGTGGAATGGACCAAGATGGTTACACTTACCTGAATCAGATTGGCCAGCACAACTGAACTCAACAACGACAACTGAAGAAGTTAGAAGAAAAACTAAGCAACTTTATCAAATTAGCTACAATACGGAGTGTTCGGTAGACAGTGACAAGCTAGGTACCTGCAGTTTGATAAATAAATTTTCCAGCTACACCAAATTAATCATCCTGGTTACAGATCATAAATTGTTAAATTTTGCATTCAATCAAATCCGGAAATGTCATAACCTCAATAACTTTTAGATTTTGAGTTTATAAATCATTTAACAACGGATTTTAACCAAGATCTCGTTGGTGATGATGCAATTTCGGTAATAGTGTAATAATGGATTCGTAAGACAACAGACTATGAACTTCTGGAACAAATTTGAAGTAACGACAAATTTAAAACGTTCTGGTGAGAAGACCATATATATCACAGGATTGTGCTTTTAGATCGTTTCACTGCTTAGCATGACCCGGTAAAGTACAATGATTAACATCGAGACTAAGATTAAGCCTATTATTCTCGCTTTTGTAGTTTACCCATTACAGAAACGGAACTTCCAAATTCATATACTAATCTTGGGGTTACAGTACCCTCCAGGGAAGTACTACTCCCCAGTTCACTATAGCAAATGCAGGTTTCTGATACCTCACTCAAAATGCAGGTTTCTGATACCTTACTGCATGGAAATGTAACAATTCACGTAAATTCCAGCGTTCCCATAATTTACTTCAGGGAGAACAATCTCCAAGTTTACATTACCTTACTTCAAAGAAGTACAACTGCCAAGTTCACGCCGATTCCAGGGTTCTGGTACCTTAACACGGGGAAGAACAATTCACAAGTTCAAGCCAATTTCAGGGTTTCAATACCTTACTCTAGGAAAGTGCAACAACTAAGTAGACGTAAACTCGAGTGTGTTAATATTCTATTCCAGAGAACTCCCAATTTCACTCAAATCTAGTTTTCTTAAACTGTATTTATAACTATACTTAACCACTTTTTGTCAACATACACCGCCATCTTTTGTATTTTATCCTTTCAAGTGTACCTAAGAAGTCTATAAAATTTGATCTAAGAAAATTTTTTTTACATGCATACTGATGTATAACATGTCAGGCACGGGCTGTTTCATTTTGCCTAATACCAAAATACCGAAACAAACCGTATAATTATTTCAAATAATTACCGTACTTTCAAACAGTTCAACACCACTTTAACATATTCAGAAAGACGTGAACTCAATCTAGAAAATAAATCAAGATTACGAAAACAAAAAACAGTTTCTGTTCTTATTACTCGTTCTAAATAGCTAATAAGAATCCAAATGAACAATACAATATAATACTTACATATAAAGACGTATGGTTTGTGGGTGTCTTGTCAATATACTCGTATACCAAACAAACGAACGAGGTAAACATTCTTACGTCTTAGATATATATATTCTATTTTCGGAGAAACTAACAAATCTAAAACCAAACAATTTATTCATATTTATGCAAATTAGCTTCGTCTTTAAGGAAATACAAAACACAAAAGCGTTTTTTTGTTCGCTTTCTGATATTGTATGCTAATTTTTTGGAATAATTATAGATTTCAAATTTCGTTTTTTAATTATCCAAATTAACCAATGACATTAAAATATCGAAATAATTTATACACAAATGTCGAAACAGGAAGTCTTCGTCGAATACACTTACGAGTGTACAATTTCATTAACTAGCTATTATGTGAATTGACATCACATAATGTATTTCGAGAACTACTCGTACTTACTCAATTGTGTAATGGAAATTAATTTTTACGAAGCTAATTACAAAATTTTATTGTCTACAATTCCATCGTTCAATGATTTTTCTTATTTTTTTTTCTTAGGTTCATACACACCAGTATTGGTAAATGAAAAACTTAAAATTTTTATAGTTGAATGGTTTTTTAGAATTTTAATCGAAAACACAATTATCTATCTTAGATATTATTTTTTTAACTTACGTATTGCTTCGTCATTTAAATTGTTGTTGTATTGTTGCGCTTAATTATAAAATACTATAAATTATTGTTATGAGTTTTTTTTTATTTTCAGATTTAATTTCAAAAATAACATTAAAACGAAATATTTATGTTTCTTCAATTAAAATTTATTAATATACACTATCTTTAAGTGTTTCGACTTAAATACACGAGCGTGTCTTTAACACGATAGACAGACAGACAGACAGTTTTATTAACTACTGGATTTAGAAATATAATATGAAACGTTTGAAATTAATATCGAATTTGAGTTGTACTTCCCTGATGTTAGGTACTGGATCTTTGGGATTTGGATCAACTTGCGAGTTGTACTTCTCTGGAATTAGGTATTGGATCCCTAGAATTTGCATGAACTTAGGAGTTGTACTTCCCTGGAGTAAGGTATGAGTACACTGAAATTTGCTTGAACTTGGAATTTGTGCTTCGCTGGAGTAAGGTATTGGAACCCTGGGATTTATGTGAACTTGGTAACTGTACTGCCCAATACTCTAGATATTGGGACCTTGGAATTTGTATGAACTTGAGAGTTGTAGTTAAGGTATTGAAACACTGGAATTTGCGTAAACATGGTAGTTCTTTATCCCTGAAGAAATTTGCTTCAACTTGGGCATTATACTTTTCTGGAGTAGGCTATTAGAACCCTGGAATTTAATTAAACTAGGGAATTGTCCTTCTCTGGAGTAGGGTTTTGAAACGCTAGAACTTGCGAACACGTGGCTGTAAAGATTGAAATTTTTTATTGAATAAAAAGGCAAAATAATTATTTTATTGTAATAAATATATTTTGCCTTTTTTTGCTAGTTTCTCGCTAACGCTAACAAATCACTATTACGAATGTACCAGGGTGCATTGACTATACTCCGAAGTACCTTATTCTGGAAGTTTTGTATTAGTTTAATGTTAGTATTCTTAGTACAGCCCCAAAGCTGAATACCATATAGCCAGATCGCCTTAAGAACCTGATTGTAAATCAGTATTTTGTTGCATATGCTTAATTTTGACCTTCGCCTAATCAGCCAGTACAATTGTCTATATTTAAGATCAAGCTCTTTTCTTTTCTTCTTCACATGCTCTTTCCATTTAAGTTTAACATCCAGAGTCATACCCAAGTATTTAGCAGAGTTCACGTTCGGCACAATCACATCGTTTAAGCTGATTGTCGGCGGATAAACCAATGATTTATTCGTAAAGTTGACATGGGCAGATTTTAATTCATCACTTGCACATTGAAGTTTATTCCCCGCTTCTGCCACAGTTTGCTCTGTTGATAGTATCGCGGTGTCGTCAGCAAACGTTGCTATGCTTACGTGGTCGGGCTGTGGTATATCACTTGAATATATAGTAGGTAAAGGACTGGACCTAGAACGCTGCCTTGTGGAACACCTGCCCTTATCTCTCTCAGTTCAGAATACTCATCTTCTTGTCTTACTCTAAAAAGCCTTTCAGATAAATATGATCTCAAAAGATCAATATATGGCCTCGGAAGCATAGCATTAATTTTATGTATTAAACCCTCGTGCCATACCTTATCGAAAGCTGCTGCTACATTCAGAAATAAGGTCGAACAAATTAGTTTTTCTTCTAACGCCTTTTCTATAATGTCTGATATTCTGTGAACCTGATCAATTGTAGAATGTTTGCATCTAAACCCAAACTGGTGACCCGGTATTAGGTCTCTACTTTCTACTTTCTACCCAAAGAATGAAAATTGTTAACAAGAAAAAGTGCGAAGTCTCTTTATAAAATCTGGCCTACAGATATCAGCAATACTCCAGATCTTATAGACTCCTTTACATTAAGAGGTTTTTCATATAATTGTATCCATATAGAGAACAGTGAAACTCTTTCATCAGATCATTCACCAGTTATTATGATACTTAGCGAAATAATGATAATGAAAGGGAACATCGCGAATATAACGAACTACAAAACCAATTGAGATTTCTTCCAAGCACAGTTAACAGAAAGAATAAGTCTGCAAAACCTAATACAGGGACCACTCCAAATAGTAGACGAACTAGATAAACTCATCCATGATATCCAAAGTGCTGCGTTGGAAAGTACTCCAAATAACATTCAGGAAATGACGCGCAAAGTTAGCTATTCAGAGGAAATGAGAGATCTTCTTCAAAATAAAAGAAGAGCACGAAAGAATTGGCAAAAATATCGAAATCCGGAAAATAAGATGGTATTTGATAAGATGGTCAACATTGGCTACTTTCGCCAATAACACGGCAATACTTGCAACAGCATAGAACATAAATGACTCCACTAATAAATTACAGAGGTTTACTAACCTGTTATGTAATGGACAATCTCTAAGTGTTTCGACTTTAATACACGAGCGCGTCTTTAACACGACAGACAGATAGACAGTTTTATTTACTACTGGATTAAGTAATGTAATATTTTGAAATTAATATCGAATTTAAGTTGTACTTCCCTGAAGTAAGGTACTGGACCACTGGGATTTGGATGAACTTGCGAGTTGTACATCCCTAGAGTAAGGTATTGGAACCTTTGGAACTTGCATGAACTTATTAGTTGTACATCCCTGGGGAAAGGTATTGGAGCCGTGGAATTTGCATTAGTTTGGGATTTCTACTTCCCTATAGTAAGGTATTGGATCTCTGGAAATTACATGTCTTGAGAGTTGTACTTTCCTGGAGTAAGGTATTGAAACTCTGGAATTTGCGTGAAAATGGCAATTATTCTTCCGTGGAATATGGTATTGCAACCTTAAAATTTGCATCAACTTGGGCATTGTACTTCTCTGGAGTAGGGTATTGGAACCCTGGGATTTATTTAACCTAGGGAATTGTTTTTCCCTGAAGTAAGGTATTGCAACCCTGGAATTTGCGTGAACATGGCTGTAAAGATTGAATTGGTTTATTAGTACTAATAAATTGTCTTGTAATAAACTATATCGTCGATTTTTTGTTATGTCGCTTGTGTATCTATTTATCTCGTTAGCGCTCGCCCAAAGAATGAAAATTTTAAAAAAGGAAAAGTTTCTTTACAAAATCAGTAACCTGTAAATCAATCAGGTTTAATGATCACGACTCGTACTACCCCATTAGCATCTGGATCGAAGGCCAATTGTGTTCTTGAACTAAGACAAGATCACTTACTTTTAGATTTTCCGTGGTTTAAGCCCACGTATAACGTTGTTGAAGAGAATTCAGGTACTGCTTCAGTTCAAGAATCCAAAATACTTTTTTTCTTCGTTGTATGTGCTGTCACCGAAATAATCTGGATATTGGCACATTTTCAAAACTTTTTTTGGTATTGTTGAAATAGTTAATCCTATTAAAAAATGTGCCGGAGTCATACCTTCAATGCTGGTCTTTTATAAACTATAGAGATCGATCCCATAATATACTCCACATCTAAATGGCCTGACAGATGTGATTCGGACAGTTTATAAATTTCACCTAAGTTGGTTGGATGCTCTGACTCTTTGTCGAAAGCCTTTACCACATTTCTTTATTTCTTCTCTTATAAGTCTTTGAGCTCTGACTATTCAATATTGCTGTCTTATGAGATGTGAAGTAAAGGAAGGACCTGGATCAAAATATCTGTTGTGAACATAAAGTAAATTATCATTCTACTGATGTCAAGTTTGAGTAGAAATGATAAAGTATTTCAAATCATATTTATTTTTCGACTTCTGCAATCTTCCTTCAATCTTTATGTATGACGCTTTCATCTGTAAAAGGAGATTACTCTTGCAGTTGATTTTTGAACCAGGATTAAAATGTACTAAGCAGTGAAAATTTTCTAAAATCATAATCCTCTGGTATATACAGCCTTGCTTCTTTGGCATATTACAGTACCACGTTGTTCCCACATATACGTTCCAGAACTTCTCCGTCTGATCTTTACGAATCCGCTATTAAACAAAAATCGAAAATGCATCTGTCGCTACATCATCTACACCAACCAGATGTTGATGAAAATCTGTTAAAGTAAAATGTTTTTAAAATAAAAATCTATACTATTTTGAGATGATGATTTTTCGGGAATCTGGAAGTGGTAGGAACAATACCATTTTGAACCTGACCTATTAGTACTTTCGATCCATTTTTTTTGTTCATCTGAACTACTGGACTGCTGTACTATGAAGATCTAGGTATTATTATTCCGTTTTGCAATCACGTTAATATTTGTACATAAAGCCGTTTTCTAGTGGCGCCTTGATGGAACAGTTGATGGGACGTCATTGTTTAAAATAAATTTCATTTTTTTGTTTTGCAATTGACGAATATTGTTTTATGATGCTCATGATCACCTTTATACATATATGTTGCGTTTACTATGATGTCGCCGATTGTAGCTTAATGGTTAAGAGAGTTTCTCATCACGCCGCGGTCTCGAGTTCGATTCTTGCCGTTGACCAAAAATTAACATGCACCGGATGACCACATAAAAAGGCGACTGTGTGTAAAACAATGTAATTTTACGTGAAATTAGAGGCCGTGTTGTGGAAACTGGTAGTTGACTAAATGGTCTGGATCATCAAAAAAAGGAACCTACACAGTTTGAGACGATCGATTCAAACATAAAACAATATTATAATATTCGAAAATGTTTCACATTCGTGATTAGAATCGAGAAACTGGAGTGCAGAACCTATCGGTATATCCATCTTCAATGTCAATACGCTAGCATGAAGCAATGCAATGTTCAAATGGTCTACATAAATCGGACTCGTACATCCTCAATTCAAGGAAGTCGATTAAAAGGGAATTGCGAAATAATTGGAAGTGCGTCCGGTCCAGAACAGATCAAACTGTTGTTTGCAATTCAGAATTCGTTGCTTTTACATAATATTTTGTTCTATGATTTTCAATGGACTGGTTCAATTGTGGTATAAGAATTGTGGATCAGGGATGCTTTGAAGGTCATACATTTTTCTGTACTACTCTTCAAATAACCTTCTTTTTTCTGTTAGTTCTGGAAAGGCATATTCATTTACCAAGCTCACATAGCTTCCCTCTTTTTCAGCAATCAGATTTTTCATCAGTAAAGGTAACTGCAAGTATCTGTTGATTGATTGATTTTTAACTTCTTTAAGAAAAGATTTAGGATTGTTAGCTATACTATCGAAAGGGTTCGATCAATGTCTTAGGCTGTATGAATATGCTGGTCGATTTGGACTCATTCTTTTAGCAAATGGAGATCATTTTGTAAAGGCGTTTTCTCTCTGTATTATTAGACATCAGTTTATATATTTGTTTATTAATCTTGGAGGCCTTTCCTCTTCTATATCTTTACAACAAGTGTGTGACCTATTTCTAGTTTTTTATTCCAAATTTAAGAGCCAGCTCGAACTTTTCGATTGAGCCAGCTTATCATTAGAATCTGCTTCCTTGTCATTTTTCTTTCCTCGTTCGGTTCTTCCGAACCATCTCATGTATATACTTTTTCAATGTAACGCCATTTCGTTGTTTCCAAATTTTGACCCTGCCACCTACTAATTAATAAGTGATTGTTGGATACTAAACGAATATAGGACCTCAATTTCAGTAAAATTATCATAGTGAAGCCCATACACTTGCGTGTTCATTGTATTGTCTATATAATTAGGGGACAACTCACACCCAAAAAATGCCTCTCGGGATGGGGAGTTAAATTTTAAAACATAGTATTTGACCCCAGTTAACACTATGGAATAAATTATGGAAATAAATTATTCACAAAAATAATCATACATAACCTTACCATATACAAATCGCACAACTATTTAAATTACTATTCAAGTCACATTGATATTTGTAGAAACAAAATAAATTAAGACTAATTTGTGCTTATTAATTAAACATATAATTTAATTAAATATATCACAAAAAATAGTTCAGACACGAAAATAACTATATTTGATTGCAATATAGACAGCATATATAGTATCCAATCCAAAACTATAATTAAATTTACAATACAAACATGAAATTAAATTAATTAAATAATAAATAAATTAACATAATTAAAGCAAAATTGTTTTATTGTGTTTGCATTGAATGCCAAAATTAAATCGCGTATGAGAGAGAATGTCGCACACATTTCACAATCGCATACACAATATGCGACACACAGGACAGACAGTCGCACAGACGAACAACTTTTATGCTTTATATAAATTCAATTAAATTGAATGTTTTATGCGTTTTTCAGTTGTTTTTTTTATGTAGTTTATGATTATCTGTATATAGTTCGAATACATTCGAACGATTGCCTGATACAACATATAATCATTGTATGTACGTATGTATGTACGCGAAATATTGTGCAGCATAATACAAAATTATATACACTGTGCACATAGACTGGCGAGAGTTAAGTGTACTTCACTCGTATTTATAGTTTTGGTTTTGTGTGTATGTGTGTGTTTGTGTAGTTTATGTTACGTATGTACGTACAATTGCCGACGACATTGAAATGGTTTGTTGTCATTAAAATAAAATAATGTTTTTTTATTACGATTTCGTGTTTAGTATCATTTTTCCATCTCTTATTATGGTTATTATTGTTACTATTATTATTATTGTTACTATTGCTTTTGTTGTTGTACATTAAAACTATATATAGGGCTGCGATATGTTGTTACACATTTTAATGAGAATTTGTGTGTAGCTACAAAACGAACATCGCTTTAGTTCAGTTTTTTTTATGCTTCTGTCAATCTATATGGCAAATCTTGTATTTATGTATACAGACTCTATATGTTAATAATATTGAAAGGAATATGTAAGGAAGGCTACAGCAAGTTTTAAAAAAAATGCAATAATTACTCTTTAGGTTGCATTGGTAGAAATGGAAAGAATAGCGTAACTGTACAGCACCAGATTTTAAACCTTGATTGTAATGAAATGAATTTGTTTCAATTTAGCACGGAGGTTAATATCGTGAAATTGTTGTGTAGTGTCCGAATGAAAAGCAGTATTTATTAACATTCAAGTCAACTATGTTTTTCCTTTATTTATCTCTCCTAGACTTGTCCATCGAATTTTAACTGCCAAACGTTCATTTTTTTTAAAATATTTCTGAATAATGACTATTTAAGCCTAATAATAATTTGCTTACCGGTACATTCTTCGCAAGAATTAATTTTTGTGCCGGTTGTTTATCATCACGCCGTTGCGATTGTGTATAAAAGCATTCATTGGGCTGACCTGACCACCTACAATGTGCACCCACAGGTACTATTGGTTTATAAGGGTTGATACCGGTTCTTTACTAATAAGAAGTTCACAAGGTGGTATATTATCAATTTCAGCACCTTTGTTTATATATCTGTGTGATGACGTCTGTGTAATTTTCCCTTTTTAATTACCACCGTATTCTAATTTAGATTTCTTTCAATCAGTATCACTGGTGTAGTTCTTGTAGTCTCATTAACAGACAGTCTTCTTCCAATACTTGCCATCGTGGATATTTGCTGATTTCGTCTCTTATTTGAAGTTGTTTGTTCGTTAGATATTTATCAGTCTAGCTTTATAATCTAACTCATATTTACAAATTACTGACACTATTCTGGTATTTTATTCTGGTACAATTACTGACATTATTCTGGTATTGTCGGGGCACATCAAAATCTCCATAAGTTGGTATTGGAACAATGCGACGTGAATTTAAGATTGACTCTATCTCTGTGAGTTCTTCAACCGTAAAGATATAGTTTTTCAAACAACTCGTTTCAGATTATATTTTATCGTTTTTACTGCTGCCTCCCAAAAGACTCCGAAATGAGGAACTTTCGGTGGATTAAAGTGCTAAGTGATTGAATGTCTAAGAACAAAATTATAGATTTTGTTAGTAACCTCTCGTAGATAGTTGTTGGCGCCTCGCATGGCTTAATTGTTTCAATACTGCAAAAATATTTTAGTTGTTAGATCACTGGTTAACTCGATGTGAACGGCTTTTGTACAGGTGACCACGAATTAACATGCGTACGATTTAAATGATTTATGACCTTAACTGTTTTATGGAAAACCTGAATTGGCCTGGCAAAATCTTTGCCAAATATTAGAAAAGCTCTTAAATACTAGACTCTACATGCTGGCATTTTAAACATTTCATGCAGGTTCTAACACATTTCTTATAGCTTGTTATGCCTTTATTATGAAAAACTGTCCTCTTATTCAACATTAATTGGAGATCCGCGTGACAAAATCATAGATGAAAATCTTAAATCAATAGTTTAGTGAGTCTTGTAGGAGGTTGGATAATAGAATACTTCTTTGGGTATACGTAACAGTGGGATTTTGTATTAGTCCTTTGACCATTATTAATCTGTTAGCATCGAAATACGGGTTCAAAATTGTTAATGATGTCTTTATTTGGTTAGACTGGTTTTAAGTTCAAATTTCTTCTTGTAAACACTCATTTCTTCTTGTAAAAATTTTTCAGCAAAACTTAACAGCCTTTTATTTCTCTGCAACTAATATTGCGATCTTATACGTTTAGACAATTTACGTTTCGCATTGTGCAGAAATCGTTGAACTTGCTGATAGATATTATACATTACTCTGGCGTTCTTCTTCTTTCGTTTTCGTTAGCTTTCTGCTCTGGAGAAGTTTTGGTATGTCAGATGGAAGAATCCATTGGAAAGCGCAATCAGCTGTGTTTGACAAAATCGAATTTAGCCCAGATAATAAATGAGCTGCCCACAGCTCTAAAGACACAGTTATTAAGAAGACATGGCGGTGTACGCAGTGTTTGGATCATTATCTTGTCGAAACCAAAACACATTGGGTAGACCCAATTTAGTGGCAGTGAATAGAACATTTATTTTTAAATTGTTCAGGTAGAGATTGAATCATTGTAGTGTTGATAAATTCTGTGGTCTTTTGTCAAAAGGGCATAGGTCGTTTTTGTTGATTTTTCAGGGCGACATTATTTTGGTTTGAATCGCTTTGACAAATCTATTTTTTGCTTTATCAAGCCAATTATTGAGTAAGTTTTATTTGCTTTGCTAATAAGATATATGCAAAATCTTTCTGTGTTTTATACTTTTTTTAAGTTATGCTCTTTTATGACTTTAAGGGTGTAATCTTTATAAGATGAGATTTTATAACAATTTGAATATTTTGCTTTCTAACGGTTAAAAACGACAAAATGGCTTATGTAGTTTTGTACAGAGAATTCGAATATCTCAAAAACTTGAATTGATCATAACTCGACTTATGCCCTTTTGTATTAAGACCACAGGATTCTTTGTAACCAACTATACCAGCAGCCATACATCCTCAAACCACTACATTGCCTTACCACCATGTTTTAAATTTCCGTATAAATTATCTATTTTTAGATCAGTATTCGGTTTTTGCTCTATTATCTTGAACTGGCTTTCGTCGGAAAACATTACACTTTTTCAAAAATCTGGCCCATTCTTTGTATTTTGTTTTGCTTATTTATTCTACCATTAAACTCTTGATTTTGTTTTGTCGGCCGAATAATTTCTGTAGAAATTGGCATCTCTATCATCACACATACTACAGCAGTTAAACTATTAATTGTTTTTTTTGGGTTCTTTCTCAATTTGGCTCCGAATTTATTGTTCATTTCTAAGTGTGACTTTTTTCCGTCCAAGTCCGATTTTATTTATCAGTGTTCCTTAATTTCGATACTTGTTTATCACAGTTCTGAATCTAGAAAATGATCTATCGACAATGGCACCTACTTCACACTTCTTCATGTGAAGACAAACGAGTTTCACCATCAGATTCTTTTCCTCGGCTGTGGTTTCTTTTCTCGTTTGATTTTTTGATGATTAATTAAAATTAAAACTCAATAAATATATTTGCAACGCCATCAATTCCATCTACTAAGTGATTACTACGGCTAAAACAAAAAGTCAACAGTAAACAACCAATAAAATTGAACCAAAAATAAAATACATTGCATCCTTTGATTTGCTGTGTCTTTAATTTTGTGACTTTGTGCAGTTCATGGGGTAATAAAATTATACTGTCACTGATTGTAACTTTGTGGTTAAGAGAATTTCTTATCACCCCGAGGTCTCTAGTTCGATTTCTCGTTGCTGACCAAACATTTCGCCATTTTATTAGTCTATTTCTGACAAAAATTAGATGTGTTTCATAAAACGATTGTCGTTTGTTTGTATAAAAAACATGAGGTTTACGTACTTTACACAATTCATTTAACCAAATTTCGTTCCTTTAATCCACAGATTTTACCAAATCTTAAAATTGATTTTTGCATTAACATACGTTACCAGCTTAACATCATTATTATCCAATTCACTTGTCACAATCAAAATCGGCTATATGATTTCTATCCGATAATTTATCCGTTTTTGGTTTCTCAATCAACCGGTTTCGTTTTCTTACATCTGATAACGAATACAGGCAACACACAATATAAGAATAATAATCATTTGCATATCATTATCATTGAGACGCATATCATTGATTCCATATGGAGGACAACTGATCAAATTTCCATTTTTATAAAATAATTTGTGACTTCAATTTTTTTGACTTGATGCGCACATGTTTTAAATTAATTTAATACAAAAACGTTTTTTTTTTGGTTAAGTTTCTACCTCTTTCTCCTCCTCCACGTGTTGTTGGCGCGTCGCATTTTAAATTAATTTTATTTCATGTTTGTGTGTATGTGTTGATAGATTTATATTTTCCACTACACACACACATATATATATATATAGCTATATACATATTCATTCGATTTGTCCACATTTTGTCAGATAACGACAATAATATTTATTATTAATATTTTGTCAAAGTGTCTGTCGACATAAAAATTATAATTTGCTGACATTTTACATTTTTTATTTTATTTTGTTGCTGGAATAAATATAAATGCTTAACCTCTAAACGAATTTCTTACTTCGTTTCTGCTTTAAATTTATTTGTCCCCAAAACGAACACATGAAAAAATTATAAATTATATAATTATTCAAAAAAAAAAAATAAATAAATAAGATAGCTAAATACTGTATGTATGTATACATATACGTTCTGTGTGTTGGTGTGTGTTTCGTTATAAAATTTAGCGTTGCCAACCAAAACATTTAAAAAAAATATATATCATTAATTATTTTGTAGTGCGATTCTGATGTTTATACTTGAAAAAATGTGTTCGTAAAAATTGTTGTTGTCGAAATTTATTTGGTTGCGTTTTGTTATTTTTTTTTTAATAAAATAGAAAACCGATGAGATCTTCGGGTGCGTCGGTTTTTTTTATATCATTCGTTCGTATTTGAAATTGGAAAAAGACGGATTTTGCGCGGTACGATGTTTTATAGTATTGATCTGTTTTCATTTATTTATTTTTTTTTATTTAAGAATACACTTGTGTGATCAAATTTAATGTTGAATAACAGTTTTTATGTATGTGTTGGTAGCATTCTTGCATTAAAATTTGATTGTATTGTTACTGTGTTGTTTTTTTATTTATTTTTTTTAAACTTTATTTTTGGGAATGAGGCTCTCGCTTTGGTTTACAGTAGATAGATAAATTTGAAATGTTTATTTCTCAAATATAAGCGGTATTCTTGTTGTGTGAGTTGAATGGCGAGGGTTCGGAGAAAATTATTATTTAGATTGGATGACGATAATAAATAATGGTATTAGGCAAGATAATCGTATTATGTATTAGATTTTTAGTTTTTTGTTCATTCGTTTCTTCAAATTGTTTTGATTGCTTATATAACGTTAAAATTGTATTTTAAGATATATTAAATTAGATGATTGCATGACTTTCAAATCCAGTATTTTATTTGTATGGTCAGGTATAATAGGGATTAATCACAACTTCATTAATTAACAGTTTGCATTATAATTATACTAACTAATTGATTTTTAATCCTATTAACTACTCATACGATTGACGTACATGTAGTGTCGCGTTAAATCGAGATAGATCATCAAATAAATTGTACTCGTATATAAATGGGGAGGAGAAATGCACCCTAATTTATTACTATTTACTGTATAAATTATAGAAAATATACAATCATAGATTCAGTTTGAATTGTGACAAATTTATATTAAACATGTTTTGTAAATAACTGGTTATTACATGTTAGGGATAGCCATTTTCTAAAAAAGGTTACAGGCGACCTCTGGCTTTTAACATAGCCAATATTCAACTGTATTCTGCGTTCTAGAGAACCTCCTAAATGTTCTACATTATAATATACCGTTATACATTATAATAAACGCTGTTAGCAGTTATTATCTTAATTTGCTTCATAACTTATTCCTGTTGCTGGGCGCTATTAATAGCACGTCGAGCAGATTTCAATGAGTAAGCAGAAGTAGAGTATAATCACAGCTACCGTGCAACGGCCTTCGTTAACTTTCACCAGCACTAATGTTAAGCTACACGTCATTTACTAATTTCCCATTCAATTATCACCGAATGGTTCAATCTTTTCTCTATATATTATAGTCTTACTCCATTTTTCATTTTTCATATTTTATTGTCATCTTTGCTATCGGGTTATCTTAGAAACTTTTTTCCAACTTATCTTTACGAAATAATCTTGTGTAAGGTATTAATTGATGTTTTGTTTACAAAGTCGAGATTAACTTCCATTATCTATTTGTTTGTTTCGACGAGTATTGATCCGTACCTATAACTTTCTATACACTAAACAGTTCATCTTAAGAACCAAGAAGATTTTGTGCATTTTTGATTAATTCTGATTTTTTCAAGTGACTAGTAGTTCACCATGGCTGTTAGAAAACTTGTGGATCATTATGAAATAAATAAATGAGATGTCACATACACCATATTCTTCTATAAATAGATTATGTATTCGAGTTAATATTGCCGAGTAGTCAATTTTTTTATTAATCGTAGTAACTCCATTTTGTGTATCCCAAATGAATATCCCGATATTATTTTCGGTTACTTGTACATTTGTGGCCAAACTTTAACCCTTCTACGTAACTGTCGGTACTGCTTCCTTGTACTTGATTCAAATATAATCAGAATTACTATCAAGCTAATTGTTCTCGTCTATTTCATCACGGTTCAAGACTATGACAACACATTTTTCTGCATTAACGATATAAGTCAACTATTACTATAAATTTACAATTTAGTGTATACTTGTATCAGCAGATCTTCTTTGTTATAATATGAATACTGCCGAAGAAAGGCTTTATTTTAGGTATACAAGTTTGATCAGTGTTGCCAAATCTTAAAAATTGATGCTGCTAAATGTATTTGAAAGAAATCGGTTAAAAACAATAAGTGAAACTGATAGATTTCGCTAGAAAGTTTGAAGATTATACAAAGTTGGTCAGATAAATAGCATCGGTCTTGATTAGCCGTGACATCAAGATGTGTTTCGAGGTCCAAACACGGGACCGCATAATTCATTTAACAGCTCGTTCAATAACGATGTGAGGGGATTTCTGCCAACCGTCTCATTTGCATTGTCGGTTCCAATACTAACAAGATTTTCCATTTTTATGTTACATCGTCTTAAACATCCTGTTATTGCATCTTCGAATTCTTCAAAAAAAGTAAAAACAATTTTTTTGCAGAATTACTCTAATAAATTATTACTATTCCTAGATATTTTTTTACACTTTTATCAGTGCTTTCAAATTGTTGAGTTGATTTTCAATATTTACCGTTAGTGACTTCTGGTGGCAACACTGTTTTATTATTTCTGATGCAGTGCCATCCAAAGAAATTTTTTTTGCTACAAGCTTTGCGCCAATGAATGTGTTGTGAACCAGACATTAGTTATCCATCGTTATTTCCCAACCTTGTAACGATTTGTTCCGGTTTATTATAAAAGCTATACGATTCAGCTGGTTGTTGATCGCAATGAATCTCGTGTTTTGAAGTATATAGAATAGGGTTGAAACTACTGCCGAAAATATTTTGATTTGGTGTTTATTTGGGATATACTGTATGGAACTGCATCGCCCTCGAACGCTATCTAATTTTTCATCAACCGTTACATGACATTCAACGTTATATGTTTCCATTTAATTTGTATTTAATTTAATAGAAACTTCACGAATCAAACCAGAAATTATTCATCTTTTGACATTTGATAAGTAAATGCTACGCCATCACTAAAAATGATACGATACACGATTCAACAACGTATATTGAAATTGTTAAAATTCACTACTAAAATGGAGAAAACTTTGCAGTCGCACGGTTCCCAAAACTAAAGTAAATTTTTGCCGTCGTCAAGCACCACGACAAATTTGAAGCCTGTAGAAAAAATTTGAGCTGTCACTTTAGAACAACTGAGAATATTGCTGTAGCCCGTAGTGTTGAAGAAAACCCACGTTTATCGATTCCTGGTCGATCTTTGGAATTAGACATTTCACAAACGACAGTACACCGTATTTTGTATTTAGACTTGGGTCTTAAAGATTTTAAGGTTCAGTTAACTCAAGCCTGTCGATCACGATAAACATCGTATCTTCGCTGATTAAGTCCTTCTAATTTATCAAAATTATTAGAATTTTCATCGAAAAGTCATCTTCAGTGATGAGGTTCATTTTCAACTTGGAGGCTACGTCTATAAGCAGAATTGTCGCATTTGATGGTGCTCAGAATTCAAGAATGATGTTTGAAAAGCCTCTTCATTCTCAATATTTCACTGTTTGGTGCGGATTTTTGGACTGGCGATGTGATAGTGATTGGATCTTACTTTTTCGAAAATAAGGCTGATGCAACTGTTATGGTCAATGGATTGTGCTACCGAGCTATGAATAATGATTTTTTATGGCCAGCATTGGAAGATATTAATTTTTTCTCTGGATTCATGTGCAAGATAAGATAATGCTCTATAATCGATCCAAGACCTTAAACATGGAATTCGTGAAGTTATCGAGAACATACAGCCACAAATGTGCGAATTTGTAATGGAATATTTCATTGAAAAGGATATGGTGCTGCAAGTGTAGCCGTGGCGGTCCTTCGCTGATATCGTTTTTAAATTTTAATGGCATACCTTCCTCTTAGCAATGAAATAAAAATACTTGTATTTTTAAATAACAAAATGGAATCTCTTATTAGGAAACCCTTTAGATATTAGTATTTTCTAATATCTAATCTACAGCGGAGAAAAAAATGTTCTTACTCTCTTACGGATTTAAACATTTTTGGATAGTTAGAACGGTCAATCAGTTTTCTGCTCGTAGTCTTCTTTGTAAAATAGATATGGTTTTCCAAATGATTCCATCTTTCCTAGTATATTGGTTATCAGATTCGCCTACTAAATTTTCGCCATCGACATCTAACTCTCCTTCCGTGCCCGATTAGTAGCTACTTTGTATTTCTAAAACCTCGTTTTTAGTTTATCCACCAACGAATTCTTCTTCGTTGCCTAGTTCCGCTAGAATCACTCGGAAGTTTGCAGCTAGTTTAAAATCATAACCGGTAATTTATTCAACGTTATTTCTGATTGGATGGATTACACCCATAGGATAGTAATGCAGGGTTATGTAAAACTTTGTTCTGCTTCAGCAGTTTTAGTCAAGTTAATGTCAGATACTTTTTTAAACGTTGTTGGCTTTCGCAAATGTTAGCCACTTTTTAACAACTGGATGTTGTAATTGGTCGAAAAGATTATTTTTTAAACGGAACGATAGTTGTTTGTTCGTCAACATCACAGAACATAAGATTAAAAGAACAAAATTACCGGTTTACCGCTGCGGCATCATTACAAAAACCCGCTTCAAAAACGTTAAATTGGTAATACTGAGCTTGAGATTATGTATTCTGGAATATAATGTACATAATTGTGTACATCATAACAAATCACCATTATTTATTGTATACCGATCACAACGCATCGCGTCATCGTACTAAAATTAACACTTTCATTTCCAAAACCATTCGCTACACTCGCCAAAATAAGTATGGCAACGCGTCGCTAACATTATAAAATCTCAACGCAATTATCATAAAACAAACAACATTACGAAAGCGACAACAACAAAAACAACAAAGCAATTTACGAAACAAAATATTGAATTTCATTTGTTGTGTGCTTGGTTTGTCCCTCTTCAATCTGTTTCGTTTTCGTCTCCCCATAGCGCCCATATAATGCAAGCAATACACACATAGCACAAAAATAAACAACAAACAAAACAAAAAATACAGAAAAAGCTAGAAAACTTCAAAACCATATAAACATCTACAAAACAACAACAACAACAATAACACTTAACGTCAAAAGTTTCATTTAAAAAATTAATTTTGAATTCTCTTTTCCATTCGATTTCTTCTTGTTTTACATTTACGTCTTACTTTTTCTATTTCTTCATCGCATTTTTTATTTTTATTTTGTTATGTTATTTTTGTGCTGCTGTTGCCGCCGTTGTTGTTGTTGTTGTTGTTTTATTTTTATTTTGTATTTCGGTTGAATTTCATTAAAAGGCGTGGCGTGTTTCAAATTTTTTTGTTTTGTTATATTATCCAATAAAGCCTTGAATATTAGAAGAAAAACAAAACAATTTGTTGTTGTTGTTGTTTTGTTTATTAATAACAATAAGGTAATAAACAATAATTAAAGTGAACACATTATAACATATTTTTTTGTAATTTGAGGTTTTATTAGTCCACGTAGTCGCCGTTGTTGAAAGCATGGAGGTATTTTATTGATTGGGACGCTATATTATGGTATTGTGGCTTGATTTAATGTTTTATTGTCAGATGTCACTTTCTGAAATACTTGGAAATACATCTGTTCAAAACTATGGTGACCTAATATGCATATATGTTTGTGTGATGTATTTCTTAATTTAAAAGTACCAGTGCTTTAAGGTTCTTAAACCAAAAGCCAAAATAACTCGATTAACCAAAAATTTGTGTTTCTCTATTTTCCTCTTTTAACCTATAGGCCTGAATTTCGGTTGATCGGGTGAATAATTTACTACCTATAACGTCTAAAACTGACTGACAATATCGCCTGAGCACAATATCCAAAATCATAACGTTGAAGGATGATGTTGGGTTGCTATTCGTCTGTTAAAGAGATGAATCTGTAGTTAAACATTCACCTGAGTTTCGGGACACTTGGATGATTTTGGCAATTGAGAATTAAACTCAACAAAACTAGGCAGGATACAATCGTAAAAACAGAGAAGTCGAAGTATAGCAATACGAGTTTTACCTAAACTAAGGCGATTCTCTTTTCACTTGGGAAAAACTCTTGGATTTCGTAAAAAATTCAGAACCACGATACCCATAATAAAAGTCATAAAACAAACTGTTGTACTCTATTTATAACTTCAATTTTTTTCAAATTTACGGTCTTTCAAAAGAAGTAAAATAAATACTTAACGTAACGAGTCTTACCAGATTTGTATATGTCGGCATGTTACGTGGGTTGAGTTGAAACTGGAAGCGGCCAATTCTAAGAAGTAAACAAAATGTTAATCTGTTTTTGAGAAACCTAGAAGAATCGTTTCAACCTTTATTAATCTAGTGAAGCAATCTATAATATCAGATCCGTTGGTTAATTTTGCTATTATGAAAATCTGCGGTGCTTTTATGAAATAATCCGACTTCGAATTTTTTCGGAGCAGTTTTATAAAATAATCTGATATTTGATTTTAATTGGAGGAAAAATTTAATCCACCGTGAATTTACCTATTGTGAAATTGTTTGATGAACTACAAAGCAGAACTGGGTTTTGTAGTTCATTTAAAACTGCAAAATTTTATTTTAACAGAAGACTTGTAGATGAAATTATTAAGAAAAAAATCTGGCTCCTTAAACTGTGAAATATAGAAATTCGATAATACAAAATGGAATTGGTCTACTACATAGCAGTCGGATGTTGATATTCGATTTCGTTTTGTCTGGAGGCCTTATATGAAATTTTTCGAATTTTCTCGATTTCGAAAAAATTCGATTCGATGCGGATTTGTCCTAATATGAAAGTTGGGTTTCAAGTTTATCGATAGTCGAAAAAATTCGATTAGTCGCGATAGCATAAATTTTTATTTTTAAGCTTCATAATAAGGCGATTTTTTTCGATATCGAAATTAAAAAATTTCATAATAGCGAATTTTTCGATATCGGATTTTCATAATAGCAAAATCCACTTTCGGATCCGATATCGAATTTTTCATAATAGCCGCCCAGATATCGAAAATTGCTCTATTAAGAAACTAAAAAGTCGAAACGAAATCAGATTTTCCGAAAATCGTATGTCAAAATCCGACTGCTATTTATGCAGACGAATTTCATTTAGTGTTATCGAATTTATTCATTTTGTGGTTTCGAAACAGCAGTTTCAAATGAATTATAAAAATAACTTTATGCTGATATTGAATAAATTCGTCCAAACAATTTTATATTAAGAAAATTCGCAGCGGACATTATTTTTCGACATCGGAATAATTTCGAAATTGGATAATTTCATAATAGCCTCCCAGTTATCTTATACTTGAGCACCATTTTGGACTCAGTACAAATTACTTGACAGTTGACAGTAGACCAAGATCATAGAATCATAGATGTAATAGAACGGATACTATAAGACGACATGTTCAATCTTGGATTTAGCTCCACATTTGATCGAGTATATGAGGTAATAGATACAAGTTCCAGCGGGTCTCAGATTAAAGAAAATATTATCAGAAATATCACGAGATGGCGTTTTGGGCTTCGTCTTATACGACTCTGTATTCTATTAAATTACCTCCAACGTAAGAAAGAACCATAACGTATGCGATGATGGGAGAAGGATATTCTATAATATAAGCTAAAAATATGTAAACTGATAACGTTGACTAACTCCTCAAAATAGATCTGTCAATTTTGCTAAGAGAAATTAAGAACATGTAAACAGAAGGTGTAGCTGTATTTGCTCATAGATAGACTCTTAAAGATAAAGAATTGATTAAGATGCATGTTGATCTTTATCAAGGTTGTCGCTCAATATTTTTCTCTTCTTTTTTATTTTGCACATGTATTTTCCACTTGAGTTTAAAGTCAAGAACCATGCCAAAGTAATTATCCATATTCGCATGCAGAACTGGTGGTAAGTTGAGTAGAAAATTGAAATGTACACCGGTTATTTCGAATCTGGCAATACTTATGTCATTCTATTCTGTCACAAAATTCAGTATATATTATCTCCACTGAACGAAATGAATCCATTAACGCTTGAGCAACGTTGGGATTTTTAGGAAATTTATTTCAAAAACAAAGACAATTGGTCGCAAATTGCACGAAAATGTCGAGAAGCTCCAACAGTGCCTCGTATACGCAAGTTTATTGTTAAAGTTCAAGTTCGTAAAAATGGTTTCATTGTTGATGCGTCATATTCCGAAACTATCGAAGCTGTGGCTGAGAGTGTGCATGACAATCCATCAAGATTAACTCGCATCGTTCTCAAAAAATGAACGTTTCACGCACCAGTTTACGTTCACGCACCAGTTTGCGAAAAGACCTCAGTATGACGCCTTAGAAAGTTCGATTGGTTCAATAGTTGAAGCCACATCGCCATCCGCTTCGTTTTCACTTCACTAGATGGGCAAACGAGAAACTGCACGATGATGTCGATTTTGCCAAAAAAAATTTTTTTTGGATAAAGTTCATTTTTATCTTGGTGGGTACGGTAATAAGCCAAGTTGCCGTATTTGGAGCTCAGAAAACCCATACGTGGTCTTACAGATGCGAATGCACCCATTACGAGTGACTGTTTGGTGCGAATTTTGAAGCGGAGGCTTCATTCGGCTCATATTTCTTTGAAAATGAGGACGGAGCAACCATTACGGTCAATGGAGACACCTATCGCACCATGATAACCGTTATTTTTGCGCCCCCTCTTCATAGTATTAATGTAAACTATGTTTGGTTTTGAACAGGATGGCGCAATTTGCCACACACCTTATGCCACAAATGACTTATTGCGTCAAACGTTTGATGGCCGTTTAATTAGCCGAAATGGTGATGTCAATTGACCGGCAAGAAGCTGCGATTTAACACCATTCGACGATCTTCTGTAGGGCGCCATTAAAGACAAGTATTATGCCAACAAACCAATGTCGAATGGAGAACTGTGAGGCCAGCCGTGGCAGCCATATGAATGAAATAACCAGAACAATTATTAAACCTTTTAAATGGCTCACTCTTTTTGGGCGCTATGTTTCGTCCAGCTACACTGATTGCATTGGTGGAGTGTTGTAGTCTACTAGGCTTTTCTATGCTTTCTTCAATTACTAGGATTACGCAGTATTAACAACGAATGTTGAAATATTAGTTCTGTTTGTGATTCCCACATGTTGTGATTCTCCTCCAGCTGACATTTTGTTATCTGCTAACTTCGAGAGGGGCTAACATGAATATTGGGTATCACCTAACTAATGGGACAGAATCCTTTATATTGATAACTTTGTCTTTTACATTTAACAAAGCGTATCTCCTATTTAAAGGAAGTCTCCCATTCTTCTGGGATGTTTCTCTCTACAAGCTTATATGTATATATGATTGCCGCCATATTTGAGCATTTCGTTGCAGATATCGTCCTCACCGGGTGTCTTGTAATTTTTCATCATATGTTGGTGGTAGTGGTATATAGGCATCTAATATATATAAAGAATTCCCCCCACCTTTAAGAACGGTTTACGTGTCCATTTGTACTCTTCTATATTGTTGCGAATAGCGCTGCTACGTGGATGGAATTCTGTAGTAATTTCTCTTATGCATCGATATCTATCTTTAGGCTTTTAGATGTTGTGTGCCTGTTGTTCGTTCCATTCCCTTTACTTTTGTCTCCATACGAGGCTTTCTTATGTTGGCTCCACGTATGGTTCTAATGTCATTTAGTCCCGAAAAATACGTTTTTGGACAAGAGGATGTAGTTGATTTGCTTGACCGATGATCCGTCGTTTGACTGTCCATGTGCATATATGAAAGTGCTTATATGACAAGAATGTACTAGCAACAACCAAATTGTAATTTAATGCTAGCATTGATGAGAGTCTCGTTGTTGTTTGATTTATGTTGCAGAAGTTTAGGCCAATGGTGCTACATTAATTGCTGTCAATCAGGCGTCTGATTATACAAACCCTATTATTATGTGAAATCGGTTTCGAATGGACACATCGATTCCCAATCAAGAAACTGACACCAATTTTATCCTTATTAATGTAATTGCTTTGACAGCTAGTTAATCTGTAGTGAAATCGATGATTTTATTGCCGATTAAGCTTGTTTGATGCAGTGTCATTATGTCCAGATTATACTTAAATGTTTGTTCAAAGAGTTGATGGAGAGTATCCGGGCGATTAAGGTTAAGTAAATTTCATGCTCCAAATCTTAAATCGTGGTTTAATATCGTCGTTCCAAAGAAATGTTTCAGATTGGGCACTTAATCTTTCAGCCTTCTCCTTTAATCGATTAGTTGACAGTGACCGCCGCAAATAATATTATATGCAGACCCGGCACTAGAAGCAAGTCTTGTATTTATCAAAATTGAAACACAAGAACCTGGCATCAGTCATGTCACATCAAACTCTCCACTAAACCGTCTAGTTAGTAAAATGAACAGTAACGATGTCAACGGACCAACACTTGAGATACGTGGAAATTTATACACACATATCAAGGTTAGTGTATTGTTTATAGGGCGTCGTATTAAGAACTCAATTGTTAATAAGAAACAAAATTTGTTCGTATAAAGTTTCGCCTGCTGTGGCACACCAAAGAAAGTTGTTATTATACACGATACATCGCCTTAGTCATAAAACCTTGAGAATGTTCTCGGTTGGTTTTGAAGAAAATTCTACAGTAAATTGCGATTATTTTCTATTTATAATTTTTTTTTATGAATTATCGGGAAATTATGTAAGAAAATGTGTGCTCATACACAAACACAGACATCTGGTGTAAAACACAGACAAGTTATCGATATTACACGTTATACCCACTGATTTATCGAATGTCATTAATTAAGATGAAAGGTTTGCGGTCAAATCCCAAAAAGTAAGCGCAATGTATTTTTAAGAAAAATTAAAAGAAAATATTTTGTTTTAACCATTCTAAAAATAATTAAATTTGTTAACTGTGAAAATTGTTTGTAATTTTAATTTCACTTTGTTGAATGAAAATAACATATTTTCTTTGTACATAGATATGTGTGTGTGTGCGCGCGTAATGTGTTTATTTTAATTGGAAAATTTCCAAAAATTTTATGTTCACAAAAAATAAACCGCACGATGTGAAAAAAGTGGTAATTAAATTTTAATTTTAATTAATAACTCGAAAATAATTTAAATTTTTATTTTCACATTCGATGTTAATGCCAAATGCATTGCAAATTTTATTGGTAGTATGCAATCAGGGCTGGGAAAACCAAAACAAAATTTTCAGTTTGGTTGTTAGACTGGATTCTTTTTCTAATTCATGGGAACGTAGTCAAAGGACTCAGAGGTCTCAGGCTGTGGTAAGCTCCGTTATGAATCCTGGAGGTATTTAACTTCTGAAGTATCTATCGGCGTCTGGCCTAGTCATACGCTAGTAATTGATACTACTCTTGCCTCACGGTGTGATTAAGTTTCATCTTGGATTGCCCAAGATGACGTTACTCTCTCTCTAATTAACGCATGTGAAGTTATCCCAGAATTCTATCCCAGAAAATATAATAAAAATCATATGGCAACACTTATACAGTAAAACCCCGCTTACACAAATATGAAGTTAGGATTTACGGTATTAGTGTTGCCATATGATTTTTTTTTATTTTCTGGAATATAATTCTGGGATAAGTTCACATGCATTGAAATTAGAGAATTAAGAAATCCAAGGAACACTGATTGATAACCTGATAGACTCTTTAGGACGAATGAGAAGAGCTGTCCTCTAAGATATCCTTAAAGAACTGGAATACCACGGTGGACCAGAGAATTGGGCAGACTGAGGAAAGAGGCAAAAAAAACTTTTCAACATAGCCATGAAAACCGGCACAACTGAAGATTGGGGTTAAGAGACAAAGCGAGTACACCAAATTTAGAACTCAAGAGAGTTCTCTGTGGTAATATGAAGGTCACTATTGAAACTAGAGAATTCTAATATAGTAGATGGAAAGCAATGCACACCAACTACGAAATTTTAGAGAATGGAACTTGGCGCCCTAAGGTAGAATCCGATGGAGCATCGGATCTTTTTTAAAAGTTAAAACATTTCCAAATGGGATGTTTCCTGGTCTCCCGGAATCTTCCTAGACCACCATGCACATACCCTCAGAGCCAGTTTGGCCGTAGGACACGTTCCAAGATTATGGAGAAAAATCAAGGTAGCGTTTATCTCGAAGAATAGAACGCGTGGATATTACGCGTGAACCAGGCAAAAAGTTTCGACCTATAGTTCTGTCCTTTTTTTATTTAAATGTTTAGAGCGATTTGTTGATGGGTAACAAATGTAGCGTTAAGGGTTTACCGGTCAACGTTAGGAAAACTGAAATGGTTCTTTTCACAAGGAGGACTCTTGGAAACTTTAGTTTTTCAAAAATTGGGGCTTCTTGAGAAGAGACGCATCTATTATTTGTCCTGATTGTACTTTTCGGTTATCAGACCTATAATCTCGTTTGCCGTTTGGGATTGGAGGGAAACCGTTTGGGATTGGAATTGCTGCAATTTTGAGAGCGGAACTTATTTGGAGAGAATTTGCCTTGAAAGGACTAGGTTGTCTGAGACTTCACCCAGTAAGATGGATATCAAAGGAAACGTATCGGCTAATAAATTGACCCGTTTGGGTGCGGCTTTCACTTAGGAATGTGGAACCTGAGCTCTAGAGGTGACGTTATTATATCTCTGAGAGTGGTATGCACCAGAAGAGACGGAACAACCTCATCGACAGATGAGGCCTATCCAAACTCTTCTTTGGGACAGTAACGTATATCTGCCCAGGCCTGATTTCATCGAATAAATTTGATTTATATTTACAATTAATTATATTTTATTAGACAAAAATATATAGTGGAGTTGGTTACAGAGTACATATAGTTTTATAAACATATTGTGGAGAAGTGGTTTTATATATGTGGTTGTGAATAATATAGTTTTCAAATAATTAATTTCATTAGAATTGCTAAAATTAAAACGCTTATAGTCATTGGAATTTGTCTGGAAGAACCGGAACAATAACCATCTAAACATGCAGCGTATTTAATACCATGAGCGATAAAGCTTTGTTCGTATGAACCGGAGAAAAGATACGAATACGGACCTGATGCAAAAACAAGTACATCTTCACCGCCATTGACACCTTCGCTTAAAGGAACCGCCGATGCGACTACCGTATCACCAGTATACGTTTCTTGTTCGACAACTTGCAATGCATCTTCTCGCCCACCCGGTGATTTATAATACTTTTCGTATCCTGGTCCAGTAGCATAGGATAGTTTTAAATATGATTTACCGTCTTTATCGCTAGTACCGGCTGCGTCGAGAGGTTCAGATCCACGTGGCTAAAATAAAATTTGTCGTTATTTGGGCACATAAATAATATATATGTGAGATACGTACCGAACTTCCTGATATTGATAAAGTACTTCCAACACTTCCGAACACAAGAATAAGTGTATCACTATCTGAGGTCATCATTTTGGCCATGTTTAACGCACCATCAAACTGTTTGACCTGGTCGATCGCCTTTAGTGGTTTATTCTCATTGTGCGCCTCGTTGATAAGCCCATCTTCGACGAACAGCAAAAATCCATTCTCTTTGTATATCGATTTTTGTAGCATTTCGAGCGAATAGTGTGTCATACGCATCAATGCCGGCCGTGTCGTGATATTATTAGCCTTAACGTCTAAATTATAATCTAATCGATCGTAATCGAAAAGTCCTAATAAATAATCAATATTGCTCGTATCTAGCGCACCCAATTCTTCATTAGTTGTTATATAAACAGGATTTCCTTCTTTCGAACGCGTCCACTCCTCGATCAAATCGCGTCCATCTGTACGCAAACCAGGTGCACCACTAGCATCGACTTTTGTGTTGGGTAAAAATTGTTTTCGTCCACCCCCCAATATAACCTTAAATTGTTTTCCAATCGGTCCGTTTATCAACTGGGTTGCAATATCGTCGACATCGGTTGATTTACAGCCACCGTCGAGCACATTCTTATTCGATTCCCAATTAGAATTCGATATTGTTGCATATAGAGATGGTGCACTGCCGGACGTGACACGATTTGTGGTTGCAAAACCTACTGCTTTTCCAGCCTCGATTGCCCATTTCGCTATTGATTCTAATTCATCGACCGCATTAACAGTACACTGACCTCGTTGTATCGTTGGTGCAACGTTTATTGTTCCCGTATTCGATTTAACCCCAGTAAGGAATGCTGTTCCGGCACATGCGCTATCTGGTGTTTGACTATCGATACAATACGTCTATACAGTGTACACATATTTATGTATATTATGTTGTCATGTTGCCATGTATATGTGAAAAGAAAGTCAAAACAAAGAAATGTATAAAAAATTTTTTAGTTAGAAAGTATCATCATCAATATACTCACTCTAGCGTGTCCACTCCATGGATAGTTTTCAAACGAGAATGTTTGATTTTCACCACCGTTTGTGTATCGCGCCGCCGTTATAGTTGCTGCTGACATGCCGGCACCAACAAATATAATTACATTTTTGGCAGTTTGCTGACAAAATAGACAAACAATTTGTATTAGATAATTGGAATGTAGCTTCTTCTCGTCGTCTTCACATTTTACGATGCCCAAGTACAATCAACCCGCTTAAGTGATTTTTAATTGAACTAATTATATCCCAAATATTTAAACAAACAATTAATGTGTCGTAATGACACAATGACTTTAGAAAAATAACTGTTTGTCTTGTATATACGCTTCTGTATAGACGTAGTCGTGTCTAATTTGATGACAAGACGTTTATAAAGATGTGTACGTAAGACAGTTTTAAACCAATTTGCGTAATTAAATAATTTGTGTTTGCACACACACATACATACAAGAATGTTTACTGATGGATCAATATGCTGTAATCTGGTTGGTACCGGGTTTTTTATGCTATCACCTTTGGTTGGTACGCTACTGCCTTCCGCAGGAGAAAATTTCTGACAGCCAGAATACATTTTTAAAGACGATTGACTCTTATACTTGTTTTGTAGTCTTGAATCGAGTAATTAGTCTGTATGAAGTTAGACTTCACTGGATACCCAGCCACATACCCACGCCCTGTCGGTCGTAGCGTTATTATCACTTAAGAGAAATTACGACTGTTATCTCGTCGCCTATCTAAACTTTTCTTTGAACAATTGGTCAGTAAAGATCCCAGTCCTTCTTGAATTGTGATTGACGTTTTTTGAGAATGTTGCTGGGTATTCTCAAGGGGCAACTGCTAATAGTGTAGGGACGAAAAAAACAGTTGCTCCTTTCCCTCATATTCTCCTCATAGACTTCACCGCTTTGCATCATGATTCATATTTGAGGAACAACATTTGAAAAAGAAACCGAATTGGGACTGAGATTGTTAGGCTGGGAGGAAATGTTACAATGGTCTGCATACACACATTCAAAGAATTAAGATTGGATCAGAAAAATGATTGGCTGTGCAAACAAATATAATTTTTCCACTACTTCATATGAGGGTCGTATCAAACATCTACTTGATATCTAAGAAAAGATCAGCACATGAGGATGACCTATTTGTAATTCATCTCTATACCTCTGACAATGAAAAATTGTGGCCGAACTAGACTCATCAATAAATATGCTTGGCAGTGTATGGTAACGCTGATTTCTCTAAGGTGACTCCAATTCTTATGATTTCTTCGTTATCGAGGAATGTTCAACTCTCTTCCGGGAAATTTGTTATTTGCCAATGCGTTACAATTCTATGGCTTTCAAATTATGGAGAAATCTGTAAACGAAGGACAAAACTGCTTAGTTTGAGGTAAATTAAGAATAACATCACCGGATCTGACCAATGTTGCTCATCTCTCGCGAGCCATTTTGTTCGATTCCACCATAGATTATTCATACGTATTTCTCCCACTGATGGAACTATGCCTTAAAGTTATCCAACATCTGGGTTGACTAGGTAATCAATCTAGGACAATTTTGACTCGCTCCACAATGTTACCCACTATGAGATTCTGGTTCAATGACACACTAGTGGTTTCTTTGAGCACGGAAAAATATAACATTCTTAAAGTTCTTCATTGGAAATATTGGCTTTCTCCATTTATTGTAGTCCGGTAAGGCTGTACGGAATTGGCCATCACTGGCACGTCGTGTAGACATCTTGAACCATTGTACGCAATATTTTTCTTCTTGTTTCCTTTTTTTGGGACATTGAAGACAAATGGAACTGCCTTTCTGTCAGTTCAATTGGTGTCCCCTATGATCCAACCCAACTACCTATAGCCTTCTGTTTCATCCTCAAATAGACCGAATACAATTTCTGAACCAAGTAAGACATCAATTGGTCCCAACGTATTCAAATTGGGATCAGCCAGTTCGATGTCGGTTAAGCTTTCTAGGTTGCTAATATCTGGCAGGATACAAAAGGGATTATTCACCTTCTGATTATATACGATCAGTTGTGAGACTATGAACACATCTATGACTCCCTGTTGAGTTTAGAATCCATAAACCGACCCGTCTATCATGTCAGTACTATAGACTGAGGAGCTATGCAATGTGAAAATGGATCCACGTAAATCGGACCTACAGCCGCATTTCGGGGGAAGTTACAATGGGCCAATTGAACCTGAGTGATGGCAAACATAAGAAAAAAAATATTTGATTGTAAAGGCCTTCTCAACCTAAAGCTGTACGATATTCCATTTACACATTCAAATAATTGCCAATAAACTTTTGTTTGATACTCTGAGACTTGATACGGAAAGGGTAAACATTCGTTCGCGGTCTAGTGATTGGTGCGTAGTGCGTACAGTACATTTTGCTGTAGTGGTTGGGTGCGACTAAACATTTCCCGAATACTGATGTTTCAAAAGAGGTCTAGAATTGAGACTAATGGCGCTCTTGACAAAATTAACATGTGGGATGATAAATCTGCACCATTTTGTATCGATTAGACATAATGATAAACCGATCAAGTAGAACATGACTAATGGAATGCTGTTTTGTATCAGCTTCGTTTTTAGGGCAGAATGAAACGAGTAACTGCTTAGAATCTGTCATAAATGATCGGCCATTTTATTCAGGATTTAACAAGATTGACTACTTGATAGAGATCCATCTTTGAATAAAGTATAATCTCATACAAACAGATATCTGACTACTAACAACGCTTATACCAGCTAATAAACCAACTACAGGTAATTATTGTCGTGTTAAGACTACTATATAGTAAGTTAAACACTGATGGTCGGCAAATATGTTTGCACCTTGTGAACATCCCCAGTGCACACTACAGTCGGTCATATAGTTCATTAAACATAAATACTTTTCTCCGGGAAGTAACTTTTCTCCGTGGTTGCCATCGGAGTCACTAATAAAAGATATATGGAAAGTATACGTGTCAGTGATGGAAGTTAAGCGTGAACCAGGCAGAAGTGTCTTTTTAAATTGAGTGATTGAAAAGTCATAGAATTAATCAAAATTTCACTTTGATTGAAGGCACGTACTTTTTAAATATAGGCATGATTGGCCAGGTTGGTTCTTCGTCTTACGCATTATTTAGGACAAACTTTTTCTCTCAATAATTTTTAATGACGACATTAACTTCTGTTTCGTTCTGAGATTGATCTATTCATCCTTTCTCGTTCAGACATAACCGGCAGCTCGTCAATCCATTCGGTTTAATTCCGGACAATATGGTAGCCATTGTTGTGGAGAAATGAAGCAGAGAACTTTTTCTTATAAAAAAACATTAAGTTTCACGGGCTTTACGGAATAGTGTCGAATCCTGTTGAAACTCGTTCTATGTGCCCAAGGTAACAAAACATAGTTTAAAATATTTTTATGGTTGAATCTCTTCAATGACATCGAGTGCTGAGCGGCTTGTGCTATTTTTTGAGTCTCCACTTCTTCATCGCGGTTTTCGATGTTGCCAGTTTCATTGTAACGTGCAATTCGTGCTGTCACGACTGGCAACACTTCGAGTCCCGACCCGTGCATTGTGGCGATAGAGAGAAAGTATTTGGAAAGTTGATGAAGGCACATCAAATAGATAGAAAGTTACCACAAATTCGCAAAGTGTATCTTCATTGTACACGTATACATAACACTTTCACATTTGCAAACAACAAAACAAAAAACATTTATGATTAAAAGAAAATAATGAAAGCCAAACTAATTCATTGGAGTGACATTTATAAATAGCATCATCGGTGTACGTATAAATTTCACTCGATACATACAAATCATAAGACCTAAAATTAATTATATACAAAATTCCAAGATAGTGTATAATAAATCAACCAATACCGTCGATGGGATCGCGCACACATAATATATGTATGCTGATCGCCCCAAACCATAATTATTGTTGTTGTATATGATGTATAGTCGAGCATTGAAGCCGCACCAACAAACACTCGCGAGCTCATTAAATTAACCCCAATAAAATTATATTTTGCCTGTCACATAATTTTAATTCATTTTTATGTACATACACACATTATTATTGTACATAAATTCAATTTTATTTTATGTATCTACATAAATTGATTCGTGACTGAAAATAAAATATATAACAGCGAGTGGGTATACATAACGACGTTGTACTCGTATACGTTGTATATATGTTCAACAGTAATCACACAGTGTGGGAAGGTGAACACATTTCTTATATATTATGTATGTTTGTGTTCGGTTTCGAGTTGAATTTATTATTATAAATTATTATAAATAAATATTATTATTAATAATCAAACTATATATCGATTTAATTCAACGACATCCGAAACAACAACAGCGCCCAATTTACACACCATACCAAAGCGAACATAATTAATTATCCGGCTAAATATAATTAACGCGGCGAAAGTGTTTTGTTAATACATAAATAATTAATTATTGTATGTCGGGGAATGTTTTTTCAACATTTCGAAATTCAATTATAAGCAACTTTTTTGTATATAATATAGTTGCTTCGCGCCGTTCTACACTGCCGAGCAACTAAATCGACTCATAACATCAGCGCCCATAGAAAAACATCTGGCCAGTTTTTTTTTCAAATTAAAGCAATCGTAGCAAAATGCAATGTTACGATGAAAACAATTGGCGTCTTCTGTATAATGCCACGTTGACCGATATTTGACATCAGTCATTGTTCAGATGTTTATCTGTACAAATCTTTCTCAGTATTCTCAAAAACGTGGATCCTTTGCCAGAAAAGTCATCCAAATTGTTGCTCGTCAGCCAAAAATGAGCCAATTTGCTGTATCAAGAGTGCCCAGAACGTTTAGATAAATTCTAAACAAAGATAAATTCAGAATGTCTCTGTTAACCAATGGACAGTTAGAAAATGTTTAAATGAAACCATACTCTCTTCACCACGGCAAGCTAGAGGCCTTACATTAAGAGTACACCGAGCAATAGACTCCATTTTATTTACTGGCGAGTGTAAAATATGTCATTATCGTAGTGATAGAAGACGTTGGGTCTACTAGCATGTCAAGAACACCATTTTGGCAATGCTGTTGGATTGGCATATCTCTTGAAGGAAAACCAGATAAGGTATTGTACTCGGTAGAGGCCGCAGAACGCTATATACATATCGAGAACGTTCTCTTATTACATGTGATCAAAATGTTTGGGTATCGCAGACCACTGGAGCACGTTACAATGAAACTGGTAGCATCAAAAAACGCCATAGAAGTGGACAGTCCAAAATAGTAACATGTCATAAATGGTACGAAAAGTGATGGCCAGAATTCAACGTTATTCCCGACTAAGCGTAGTTCAAGCGATAAGGCACATATCAAAAATAAACTTCGATTGAAGCTCTACAAAGTTTCGTTTTAACTCCTTTGCTCTTACTCACCGAAAAAAATAATTGTGTATAGATAACGAATTATGGTGTTCATTAAACAAACTCGTCGTGTATATGCAGCCGACGAATAATTAATTAATTTTATGCAATTTTATTAATCAAACATCAAAAAATTAATCAACAACTATTAATTAATACAATTATTTTAGAAATAAGAAATAATTAATGTTTGTTATAATGATGAATATTAGTTAAATCTGGATTTGATTTTAATATTAAATCATCTTAACATAAAGGAAGTTATTGTTAGTTTGATATTTTCAATTTAAAAAATATTAATTATATTAATTAACATTAATTACATTATTTTAAAAGAAATTTAATTAAATGTAGTAGTATTAATAAAATACAGATATTTGAATTAAAGAATATTCGTTCCCACAAATATACCTTTCACGTGTAGCTGCGCCACGCGGGCGCTTTATATATATATATATATATATATATATATATATATATATATATATATATATATATATATATATATATATATATATATGTATATTTATATATATATATATATATATATATATATATATATATATATATATATATATATATATATATATATATATATATATATATATAAATATTAAAGAACTAAAATCAATCATATTCACAGTATATGATTCGTTAGTGCCAGTATAAGAAAATAAACTTGGGACTAGACTGAGACAGGTACTTGTTGTTTTTAATATCGTTGCAAATACTTATTTTGACAATTCAGCTTATAGGAATTATTTTAATATTATTATAATTTTTTTAACACTATCTGGTTGTTTCCAATTTCTTAATAAACGTAAACTTCACAAGAATTAAGCAGGTGTCAAATGTGGTTTTGTAAGTTGCATCTTTCCACATTGACTATCCAATTATGATTGAAAAATGTTAAACGGTAGATCTTAGTTGTATAATAAAATGTTTGCATTGAAATTAATTGTTTTAAAGAACCTTCATTAGTATTAGGAAAATTTGTCTAACTATATGAAATGTACTAGACCTAATTAAGCTTTATCAAAACAATTAATATTAATCCAAATATTATTATTATTTAACTGAGGTTTACCGTTTAACAGCCTGGATTTTTATAAATGTTTTCAATTATTATTTTTTATTTTTACAAATATTAATTAAATTAAAGAATATCACTTCTATACCAATTTTTCGAAAGAAAAATTATTAAATAAAGAAAAAATAGTACTACTTAGTACGATTAATTAAAAATTTTCAAACTTATTAACGAATCTTAATAAAAATTAATAATTTTAGTTTTGTTAATGAAAGTTCTTTGAACTGTCAAAATCTAATTCAATTAATCAAAGCATGTTCAGATAATGTGATTTTACTTGAATATCAAAATATAATTTAAAGAATTTTATATTAAGATAACAAAAATCTGTAACAATAATAAATTTGTCGTTTCATTAATGATTTCATTCGTTAGTTGTTTAACGAAGACTCTGTCGTTAATATTATACAATGTTTTTTTTCGGTGAGGCAGTTCGCCTTGTAAGAGCAAAGGAGTTAAAATACTTGCAAGTTGGTGGCTGGCAGGCGACCGGTTCAACAATATGGCAACAATCAAAACGATCGTGTTCGATAAGAGTGTAAATCAAAAGACAATTTAGACCAACGGATTGCTTCGCGAAAGCAAGTGCCTGAACAGAACGTTCACTACTTGTCTTGATTGCAGGGGGTGTAAGGGTAAATCAACAGATATACTGTAAATAAGCTCAAGGTTTGTTACCGGTACACGAAAATCATTCGCTAGAAATCATTGAACGTTTCAACACCATCCCATAAGGCTCGTGAAACCCAAGATTTATACATGAAAACATTTCCAACTTCATTTCTTCACAGTAATGGCCACCATATTCCCCGGACCTTTCTCTATGGTCCAATGGATTTTTCCATATGGTCTACAAGCCAAAGTATTAAAGTTTGCTGTTCGGCGAGAATGGCGCAAATACTTGGTAGTTCATAGATGAGTTTGGTCTCAAGACGATGCAGTGGCCAGCTCTCAGTTCGGACATGAATACAATTGAGTATTTATTGGACGAACTAAAATAGAGAGTTCAAGACTAAAATCCTGTATCTAACATCAGTGGCCTTAAGTTTGCGTAAGATCAAAACCTCAATAACCGTTATAGACGTAAGGGACGAAACCAAGCCGTAAATAAACCATCTTTCTTTGTCCGGCTAAGGTTTGAGTCGATAAAGTTGATCGAGAGTGTATATAGCTCACAGTTGATAGACGTAATTAGACAGCATGTACACAACTAAAATTGGTATGATCATCGTATAAATACTTTGTAATATAAATTGTGATGTCAGGTTCGCGATCTTAAATAAATTAAATTCATGCATGACAAATGGATTTGGTCATTGTCCAATCAAACGCCACTATTGTGTCTTAAGAGAATATGGCATAGGGTTCACATTTGTTGATTGGTTTACTGGCATGCATGGGTTAAGGAAATTTACATCTTCACACATAGTAGCCTCTTTGTTTCTCTCCCGTTAAAGATAGATCCCGTTTATTCCATTCACTCCGGAAATGCACGTAGAACACATGACCAATCCATCTCACTCGCTGTTCCCGAGATGAAAATCTATCCAAACCATATAAGCACGTTTCACTCATATTGGTTTCTTTTCTCCCAGCGACTTCAACCCTCGAAAAAATTATTTCTTAAGAGGCTGAAAGAGATATTATTCCATCCCACCAACTTTGATTCAGAGAACAAATGCAAGAATGTTCATATGTCGAACTGTCATTGCAATTCAACAGCACAGAGGCAATTGTCAGATAATCAAGTTTCAGCAACAGTAATTTTGGTTTAGTTGCGGTTTGAGGTCCGTGGACAGGGCGGTTCTGTGTTGTGAACATTATTAAGTCAAAGATATCATCAAGCAAGGAAAATTATAATCGGAAACGTAAAACCAGATGATGACTTTAGAGGTTCAATAAAGAAAAATTATCAGGCAATGTGAAAAGTATCCACTATATAGCAATGTGAACGGACGGATCCGGGTGTAAAGCTAAAGCTCAACGGCAACAGATGTGAGTGGAAGATTTTACACAGAATTGGATAGAACATACCCAAGAATAATACCATCAGCAGAACAAGGAAAAGTGGATCGAACAGTAATGGATATCCAAACATAGCAAGCGTGTTTGGGCAATCAACAAGTCCATGCATAGCGTAATTGGGCAGATGGAAGTCTTTAAAAGTAACGGATGGCAGTTAAATATTAGCAGTATTTTGTTGGTGACAGGAATAGAAATAGGAATGAAAAAACTCCTAAATAACACGACTCGGATATTTTATTATTTTGTCCCCTAGATTTAGACACATCAACTAGCGGAATGAAATTATTCCAAAACCAACTGAAAGTTGGAATGAAACCATTCATTCCTGAATGAAATTATATGGCATTGTTGTTGTATAATTGCCAACAAAACACTGCTATTATGTTCTTTAGATTATGTGACGCCTCTGAGATCAACTAATTGACCGGGTATTAAAAGTCTTTGGTGTATTTATAGATGACATAATTGCTATGGATAAAACTTCGAGGACGATCTTCAAAACCTTCAAGATGTGGTCCTATTAGATAATAATGAATTGCCATCTCAAAGATGAACATAAAATATCCTGTAAGGGATTTTCCAAGTCAGGGCACCAAATTGCATGGAATTTTGCAAAATTAGGATCGTCAACATCAGAAACACCGTGCACACCAATGCAGATGATATGTTAAGATGTATTGTATTATGTAAAGTCTAAGTATTGCAGTCGAGCGGAGAATAAGGAACAACCTCTTTACTGTAGTAGGATTTTAGAGTTATATGAAGAATAGCGAAGCGAATATATGAAATGAAAGCAACTTTTGGTTCCATAGTGTGACCACTGCATGACGGTAAAAGGCTCTAAGAAATGAAGCCACGGACAAATTCAGCCAATATAACCACGGAGTACCATTAGAGTGGATCACGATGCATGTTGAAGGTCCAAATGGAGAAAACGACGTAACGTTGTTTTAAACGATGTTTTAGATTGATGTGACATACCCAGACTCCTGCCTATATCTTCGAATCCTCCAAGATATTCAATCACTTGGATTTGATCCGATAGAGATCGGAACAACGTCATTTAACATTGAAAAATTAAAATTTGAAACGGGGCGATGAGAAATAATTTGTGCATGGAAGACTAGAATGGAGATCTAACAGTGACATTAAAATGTAGTGATGACCACAAGCGAGAGTTATACCGGATCCAGCTCAAAGGTCGATGTCAAAGAGTCGGAGAAACACTACAGGAGTTTACTGCAGAGATAGAGTGATTGATGCATCTCACACATTCCAATATGGGTCCCGAATAGACCGAGAGAATTGTAATAAATGCATTTACCGATGGTATTCGTGATGTAGAAACGAGACGAGCGGAGTGTGGCCTTCAAAACAATATTTTCTGAAACAATCGCTTGAGACTGGGTTAAAACCTCGTTACATTAAACGAGAAAGCCAGTCAAGAGGGAAAGCTAACTTCTATAAGCAAATCCGAGATGACATCTATCTCCGTTCTACTATTAGCAAGAGGTGTTGTTAACGTTAACGTGTGGTAACACTATGGATACAAAAGCAATACGGACGATTGTGTGAAGTGATTAAGTAAACCATGAAGTTAATTCAATAGAAGAATTAAAATTGTAGCCACCGATGAAAGTTGTGGCGGTCAGAGCAACTCAAATAAATCGCAAATTAGCTCACGCCCGCACGCAATTCATAAAAATCGATATTTCAAGTTAAGTTCTTGTAATTCACTAGTACTGTCGAATACATAAAGCTTACACGCTTCATTGGTGACCCAGACGTGATGTTTAGGGAACAATATGACAATACCTTCTGACACAATCTCCCGATACCCACCTGCCTAAACTAACACGGCAAAATTAACTTCCCATAATGGAATTTCTGCCTTCTCTCTCAATACGTGGTAGTTCGTTTCGCGCTCACAAGGCACAGATATATCCAGGAAGTTCGTCTCATGCTGCAACAAAGTCAAACTCAATAAGGTGGGCGAATGCGGGCACCCACAAATACAGCATGCAGATCAGGTTCGTTTCATGTCGCAACAAGCCTAATCACTAAGCGGGCCAAAGCAGGCACCCCAACGCATTACGACATAGATGATCATAATTTAAAAAAAACGAGGGGGGAATATACTTTTGAGGGAATAATGTGGCGGTCAAAGCAACTCAAATAAATCGCAAATTAGCTCAGGCCCACACGCAATTCATAAAAATCGATATTTCGAGTTAAGTTCTTGTAATTCACTAGTACTGTCGCGTCTCGACTGAACGTATATACATATACGAATCGCACATCAAATCGAAACCGGCCTAGTGGATTACAAGATACAAGCAACAACTCGGATTTTACAATAGCTTACATGCTTCCTTCTTCAAAGTACAGAACTTAAAATAAAGTAAGGAGTGGGCTATACAATATTGAGTTTTTCACCAGATACTATAGTACAGTTTTGAAGAACCGTATAGGATTTTAACGTTGTAATCTACAGAATTTAAAGGTGATTTTGATGTAAACCAACAGATGGGTGGTGACCTCTTTGCGTCAGTAGAATAACTAAATGATTGTAATTAAACACGCGAACTGAGTATTAATATGCCAAACGTATTCATTTGAGACAAGAAATAAAGAAGTGAAGAAAAAGTGAATCGATATTGAGGAAAAAGTGAATTGTGATTATAAAACTTTTGTGAAAATAAGCAAAGTGGTATTTTTATTCACAATTCAGTGATCGAACCTTATTTTGCGAAAATCGTAACAACCGATTTCAAATTCATCACCAACACACAAGGTTTGTAATTGTTCGAAAACGGAACTAGGTTTAGATGATATGGATATTGGCTTCATGTGGTTCGAACAAGTAAGCACTACGTATACTATCGTGCGAGACAGTCTGATATGAGCCACCAAGCAAAGGCGAGGCGGATAAACTTCGAAATTAGGGAATTGGTTCAATTGGCGTGACAAACTGTTTGGTCAAGTAAATCAAGTTCGTGGGAAAGCTCCGCATTTAATTTTTTTTCATACCTTTAACACTAATATGTGATGCAAGCTTTAGACTCATACCCATCTACTTAATCGGTCATATAAAATGTAAAACTATATATGGCCAAATGAATAGATGATATGAATACTAAAAAATAAATCCGTTAACATCTTAACCAATCTCGACCTGGAAACAAATCTCGTGCACCACCTCGTTCATTCAAACTAAATTAACCAAAGCAGTAATTAAAACATCAGACCAATATAAATATTTATATACATAAGATAAATAACTTAAAGATTATATTGAAGGCGGATACGAAACACATTTATATATTATATCTTAAGCGAGATGATATATAGTGTTTCAGAATATACACATACAGCAGAATAATAACAGTAATAAAGATATAAAAATGCTAAAGATGCGTCGTCCCCCCGAAAATTCATAAGACAATCATAGGAGAGTAAATCTTTTATTGTAACGACATATTTTTACCTGAGCATCATCGGTGTTAGTCAATTTTATAACCTCAGAAAGAAATCGGATTCGAATGACGATGTAATATAAGGATGATCCAGGTTACAAAAGAATACAACAACAAAGCGGGCCGCAGCTGATGTGAAACCGCATCTTTATGTACCCTGCGCTTCATTATTCTTTCAGATCTCGATGTTGTTTATATATATGTGTGTGTGTGTGTGTAGTAAATCCATTTATTGTGGGCGCAACCAATACCTGTAATTTTTCGTATTCACCACCGCGTACGTACCTATATAAGATTTTTTTTTTGTTTTTTTTTATTGTGTGCTTAAAGTCTCGGAAGATGTTGTTTTTATTGTTATTGCTTTTTTTGTTCAAGTCAATTAAACCATTTGCTGGCGAGTATATAAATAATTAAAAATGTCGTTTGTATAGTTGGTCGTCGGGGATGGATGTAGTTTATGAGTGTGCGGTTAAAATATAAAATCGGTTGTGCGGTTAGACTCGTATGATGGATCACAGGAAGTGTTGAATTATTTTTTGGTAAATAAGGGATACGTATATTCGATGGTGGGAGGTGGAAGAAATAATATGGATTTTTTACTTCGTCATGTATGAGTTATAAATTCACAAGCCTGACAGTCTGAACGATCTATTGTAAAGGGTTTTTCAATAAGAGGTTTTATTTTGACATTTAAAAAACAAACCGAGTATTTTTGAAAAGAAATCAATGAATGTTTATTTCACTTTAAAGAGGAAGATATGCCATTATCATTTGAAAACGATATCTTGCCAAATGGTCGCCACGACTACGCTTACACCATATCGTTTTGATGCAATTTCCATCACCAATTCGCACTTTTGCGACTGTATGTTCTCAATAACTACACGAATTCCATCTTTAAGGTCTTGAATATTGGCAAAGACCTAAAAAAACCTAAAGGTGTTAAATTACAGGACCTCATGGTACCTTTTTCGAGAAATAACACGGTCGGGAATCTTTTCTCGCAAAATTGCAATTGTTTCGTTACTTTAGTGGCACATCGAGCCGTTTTGCTGAAAATAAACATCGTCAACATCAATATCTTCAGGATAACATTCAATTCAGGCCATAAATAATCAGTATTCATAACTCGATAGCAGGATCCATTCACCGTAACAGTTGCACCAGATTCAATTCCGAAAAACCGCACCAAATAGTGATAGGTTGAGGATGGAGAGGATTTTCAACAATCATTCTTAGATTTTCTGAGGCCCAAATGTGACAATCTGTTTATTAACGTAGCCTCGGAGGTAAAAATGGGCCTCATCACTGATGCATTGAAGGACCCTATCAGCAAGCATACGACGTTTATAGTGATCGATCAGCTTGAGCTCTTGTGTTCACTAAACTTGTAAAGCAAAATACGGTGTAATGTCGATTGTGGTATGTCGAATTCCAAAGAAGGACGAGGGATCGAAAAACCTGAGTTTTCTTCAAAACTACGGGCTACAGCAGACATTTTATATACAGTTGGTCTTGAGCGAGTTTCCCTATTGCCGGCCGAAAAGGTGCTTACGATAGCCAAAAAGTTCTTTTATTTTGCAAAATGTGAAAATTTTCACCATTTTTGTAGTGAATTTTAACAATTTCAATGCGTTGTTGAAAATGAAACCTCCTATTGGAAACACTTTTATGTTGAGTTTGGTGAATAGATTTTGGCTACTGGGTTGTTTTCCTTATTCACGTGTGTCGTGATGTGCATGACTCGATATTGAGTATAAAAATTGGTTTCCTATAGATGTGGCTTATGGCAAACTGTAAGATCTTAAACGAAGACAGCGCCTCCCTGGAATCAAACAATATCGAAGGGATGACCCGTAAGAATATCAATTTAAATTTTTATATGGTCATTAACATTGGCGGTGAAAGTGGGCGTTGAGCTCACTTACTCTTTAAGTTCAATCTAACTTCACGCTGGTGTTAAAATCAATGCATTAGGGCTTCAAATGTTACAAGACATGTTCGACCGAATATCTTAGATCGTTTCAACTCTGTAAGAGTACGTTAATATGTAGTCGATTTATAAACCACCTAGCGCCTCATCTGCACCACTTTGCGACGTTCTTCCATGATACCATAGAACGGTGTAAATTTGATACCCGCATGTTTCGGCAAACTCATAAGATTTATCTTACTTCTGGTTGCCAGTTGCTTTATCGAATTTAAGCAGTCATATAAGCCGCAGCTTCAGCCCAAAACTTTTTGATCTTAGTGCTCTAAAGTTGCCGTGATTTTCAATAAAACTTTTACCGGCCATTTCCAAAGACTAAAATCTCAGTCTCACCGTTCATCTTAGATCCGGCCGCATACTATTACATAGAGCCCTGTCGGAATGAGATTTTTCCTCTACTTCTCGACCAGTGAAATCCATATAACATTTATGGTTTATGGAAGACTATTTTCTCAGATTTTCTTCAGGTTTAATGTTCAATTAACGCAGGAAAGAAGCGTGTTTCCTGATATGTAGATGCAATGAGTGCAGTGCCTCAATAGCAACATTTGAACATGTTCAGATTGATTGCTTCGAAAGCAACATAGGTGACCTTTGGCCTGATTATTTTTAAGTATAACCAGTAGATCATCTTAGGTTGACCATTTGCTACGAATTGAGCAGAGTTTGAATACTTCTATACAGTATACTAAATAATATTTTAACTTGTGGATGCAAGTGGAACAAAATGAATAGCCCTCCATCGAATACTCTCTATAGTTGGTATACTTTTCTAAACTTTCTATACCTTCCTAAAGCGATCTGTGATCACACCACAGCAATCTTGTGCTAATAAAATACGAGCAATATTGATACACGTATAGTGAAAATGATGGGCCATTTCGGAGCAACAGTTAAGAGTAAAGAAGCAACTTACAAGCGGACTATTATAAAATTGAGGAAATTCTGTATTAAGGACAGTTCTCAAAAGTCATAGCACGAAGTCCAATTGCAGCACAAACCAATAAAGCAACGATAACTCTTCATAGGCTCAGGTTAGAATAACAATCTATCCAGTATACGGCAACCTCATAGACGACCAAAGGATTCAGCCAGACCCTGTTATCTATCATTATTTATGGTAACCATTTGTGCTGTGCTGAGTCAAGCAAAGACGAAAGTGGAAGTAAATAAATTCAACCACTCTGCAGGTATTTAGTTCGAAGAGCTAGGCAACCTAAAGATGGTGGCAAGAAATGAGATATGGTTATACGGCAGTTAAGCTTATTATAGACGAGGTTTCAACTAGATTATCAACTGTATCCATTTCGGCAACATAGGCCGCCTCAATCACCATTCCAGGAAACAAAAATCATAAAATCGTCATACCACTAGCCTTCTCGACGGAATACAAGCTATTATCCATACTCACAGTTCCTAATATAATTCACGTCATCACACAATCTCATATATAATCATCGTGAGCATCGTTGCCAAAACTTTCCGCATACTCCATTAGTATGCTAAATGTCTGTTCAAGGATCTTATGTGCAGATGGCATGTTACGAAATAAAAAGCTGTTCATCATAGCTGTTGGCACATCAATCTACGAAATTTTAGTTTGAAAATCAAAAGAAATAAATTCCAACATCAAGACGTCTCTAAAGGATCGCATTAGAAGCAGCGATAGCAACTATATGAATGGAAACGAATACGTGCCTACTGAGAAACTGCATGATGTTCATCATGGCTCTTTGATGCACCTCATCTTCTGTAGTTTAATGTGAATTCCTATACGAACGCTTGTTGGGACATACTCGGTTGCGTGGTGATTTGAAGCGATTGATGTAGTGATAGCTTAAAGATGAGTTTCGTTTTGGTAGATGCAGTGGTCACTATTATTGGCAACGATAATTACACGATGAAGTCTTTGATGCTTCTTTATATTATGCCGTAAATCAAAGAAAAGTGCATTTCGAAACGCATCAGAGGCTAAGAAAACGGACAACATTGGTAAAACTCACTCGCGCTTCAACCTCAAGTACAGCTGACCATAAAACACTAATGAATCAGTTTGAGGAGCATCGATTTGGTGCAAAAATTTCAGTTTTTTATGTGCTTGTATTATAGTCGACCTGCCATCATTACTAAATCTGATGGGTTATACCTATATGTTTCACATGCTTCCAAATTGATCGAAAGAGAGTAGTGTTTCGTGTCAGCCGTAACATAGGTGAGATTGGTGATTCATCCGATTTTTACAAACGGAGCATTGGTATACATTGGGTCCGACGTCACAGAATTCTTGGAAATTTTCTCAAATTTGACTAATATAGCTTTCTTGTACGAACAGAACGGCACTACTCGGTTAGACTTTCCAGGAGTTTCCAAGGTAAAAGGATTTATTCATAGCTTCCAATCATAGTAAAATCATGTAAACAACTTGGGTTGGTCTCCGCAGAATTGAGAGCATACACGATTTGTTAGCCTTTAGGCCAACAATTTCACACAATTCTTCAAACCAAGCATAGAAACGAAATAGGATCCATCACAAAAATGGGTTGTGGTATCAGAAAAGTGTATTTTGAAGAACAAAAACCTGAAGGCACTAACAATTTCAAATTTCGGGTTTCTTTACAAGGACTTATTGGTTAGTGATCGTTTCATTCAAATAAAAAATAATCTATGGCTTAGAAGCCGTAAACGGCCCTTACCGCGTCTCAACTGAGACCTTATGAACCATTTTAACGATTGGTGCACATTGTAGGTGGTCAGCCCAACGAATGTTTTTACACACAAACGCGTTTGTATGTCATCCGGTTGCATGTTAATTTTTGGTCAACGGCGGGAATCGAACTCGAGACCGCGGCGTGATGAGAAACTCTCTTAACCATTAAGCTACATCCGGCGACCATTCATTCAAATACTTTGTATAATATTTTGTACACTTACCGACAGTAGCCTACCTCAGTTTTCCAAGCGGTGCATGTTAATGGTCGACAACGACACCAATAGGTCCCATTATCGATTACTTTAACCACACTCATCCGTCTTATCCGTCCTATAAGACTCAATTAATTTATAGTTGGGACACTCAATAAGACACTGTTTTTTCTTCGGCCACGCTTATTCAGCGTGGTGGCTTGGGTATTTTTATGCTATAGGAATAGGTAAATCACAAGGTCCCGCTACAATTTTAAATGCGCGCCATCTTGATTATGTAACGTTAAGCTCAGTATCGCTTCAACCATTGTGTTGTGTAGACACCCTAATTTTATAATGAATAAATATACGCCACAAGAACGAGCAAAAATAGTGACAATATTTATTGAAAATAATCGTTCCATTATTGCCACTCAGCGGAAATTGCGTCAAAAATATCCTAATCCAGTCCAGTGCCTCACAAAACCACAAATTATCGTTTAAATGCGAATTTTCGACAGTACGGTACGACAGCGGACAGACCTCGTTCTGGAAGACATCGAACGTCTCGCAACGCTGACAATGGCTATGGTGCGCGATAGTGTTGCCGAGTCTCCAGAAACAGTTTACGGCTAATTTTAAAAACTGATTTGAAAATGTTCCCGTACAAAATTCAGTTAGTCCAATAATTGCTACCGAGCGATCCTGATGAATGAGTTGAGTACAGTAATGCAACCCTAAGGCTGATAATGCGCGATAAAGCCCATTTTCATTTCCACCAAGACTAATTTCGCGAAATGGCGATTTAGCATTGCCAGCCAGATCTAAGGATTTTTTAGAAAGCTAAAGTTTATGTGAATAAGCCCCAAACGATTCAAAATCTTAAGAACAATATTCGTCACGAAATTGAAGAAATTGAGCCTGAGATGTTGCAGGTTGTAATGAAAAATGGCTTCAAAAGAGCCGAAAGTTTCATTGTGAATCCTGGTCACCATTTAGCCGATATAATTTTCCAATCATAACCAAAAAAATGTAAGGACTTGTAAAGATGTATCTTTGAACAAAGTTATAGGCGATCAAAATGGTAGCGGTACTTTTGTCTCACCCTGTACTTAAATACTTAATTAGATTGTGACAAAGCCCGCACTAGAATAACTGATCACACTTATACAACCTAAATCAGATAACAGTTTTTGTTTTACAATCCTAATACCGAAACTAATCATTTGTTATCGTTGCTACAACGTCTGATAACGAAAGACCCGTACGAGTATTTTGGGCACCAATCTTATCTTTACACTTGATCACATTATATAAAGTTCACATACCGTTTTCTTAAGCGCTATATCGAGCTTGTTTGAGAGTAAATCTCTGGCATTATCCTCCCAGTGACTGACTTGTAAAAAACTGTCACCATCCTCCATATTGTTTTTACTCGATTTGTCGAGAAAATTTTTCCCTTTCACTGCACCATTTTCACTGTTTACATGACCGGCACTACATAGAACCACTATACTCGTTACAAATAGCAGCGGAAGTGCTTTCGACAAAAACATCGTTGTTCGTTATTAATTATATAAAGTGACCGACTTGGGTGTTCAAATCGAAATGATTAATTAAATCGAACTTATCACTTATTTATTTACTATTAAGCTGTCTTATCGCGCCAAGTACAATGACCGATATACGAGTAAGTGCGATGACGATTCGGTATACCCCGAACTGTTATGAGACTATAGTTCGGGAATTAAAGTCGGGTTTTACGTTATCAAGTGTATTTTGAATAATTGTCGTCTCAAGTGGTTGTGGAAAACGAAAAAACAAAACCCAACAACACCAACCACCACCCACTTGAGATATGTTAGACGGGAGAGTGAAAAAAATAAAAAAAAGTTTGAGAAATGCTTTGTCTTGTTTGTACACATTAATATATTCATGGATGGAAAATAAAAAGAATTTTGTTTTGGTTAAGAACGTGAATAAGACGGAATAAAAACGAAAACAAAAACAACCCCCATAAGGTATACGATAAGTCTGCTGATATAAGACGTAAACTAAATTTGAAAAACGACTTTGAGTGTTTTTTTGTAAGAAGGTGTTTTGTTAGTGGTAAGAAGAAAGAAGGGGTCAATATTTTTGTATGTATACACACAGACAGCGATACCTTGAAATAAACGAATAAGGACGTCAAGAACATGTACACGGGAATGATAAATAAAATTTCAAGGAATTTTCGTTCTTGCAAATTAGTGTCGGGGTTTGTACTGTAGGAAAATTGTCAAAATGGCAAAGTTTTATTATTTGTTACAAAACGACGACTTTGTGTTGTTTTGTAATATTGTTTGACGAGGATGGAAGGGATGGTAAATTTGGTTGTGCCACGACATCCAGAAGACTTGTTTGATTAAAGTCGTATTCTTACATCAATGTCAGTGATAAATAGTAATGTATGGTTCGAGGTTGGGCAGGAGATCGGAAAGAATATAGTACTGTGCTGTGATTAAAGCCTATACAATAAAGATAATAATTTTTCAAAATGTCTATCATATAATGTCTTCAGCAGTGAATTTCCGTTCAATCGACTGTTGGACGCATTGGAAAGAGTAATACCATAAGCCATATTTTCAAATTTAGCAGGTTCAATTTAGCAACTTTCTCAAATAATATCTTTTAGTCTTCAAAAGAGGGTGATGTTCGTTAATCAGGCTAACGATGAACAAGTATTGATTTTGATTTCGATACCCTACCAGATAGTTTATTTGTATACAAGATAAACCAATATGACTAAAGAAGCAGAGTATTACAACGATCATGGTACGATACAATGGCAATATTATTTGAGGAGATAGAACAAGAAGCATGGGCAACTATCTAATATTCTAAGATGGCAGACACACAATGGATTATAAAATTTGAACAAGGACTTAAGAAACGAAAGTGCTTCTCGAATAAGTATAGCAGAACAATAACCGAAAATCCAGTCAACTGTTCCTAGGTAGCAACAAGTTCCTACACAATTATTATATTCCTTACAAAAAAGTGATCACTGCTAATAGCAACATTCAAAACCAAACCAGGAGCCGTGGAATGTATCGGAGTATATCCAACACCGAAAGACATTTAAAGACACGCTTCAACTCAATCTTCCAAGTACCAAAACCAACATAGATTAGAAATGGGAAAAATAGAAGGCTGCTACGAATAATCTTCACTGTCAAAATTGTAGCAGGAATCATAGATTCGAGTTTATTCATACGTACACTACTTCAATGTGTTAAAAGGGTCACCGGCAAATTCACAAATAAAGGGATTCTTAACAATAAAAGACCAACAGATATATAGATCACAATCCATCCAACAATGGATCAGTGTGTTAAAAATAAATAGGGCTCACGGCTCAACCCACAATAACACACATACTTATACATTAGAAAAATTCAATCATGATTTTTCGTCCTCACTATAGGCATCGAGAATCCGGGACCTCCGAATATCAGAGCAAGCACACTACGGCCTCTACCATTGGGGTTGACAGGATGGTAGCCCGATTCATAGATAGTGATCCAACAGAACTATAATGGCGCAGATCCGTACGAACTCTAAATGCATTACTTGCTTAAACTTAAAAAAATACTGGTAAAAGTGTAAAGAGGGCCTGACTAGAACAATTCCGAAGATATAGACGATTTTAACGACTACATAATGCCCATCTCTTTGAGCTGATAACACCAAACGTCAAGCATAAAAGAAACAAACAGGCTGGATTCAGAAATGGAAGAACTTATATAGATCACATCCATCAGTTTGTATCACCATCCAACAATGTAGCTTACCACAATATCTACTATATAGATTTTGAACGCATGTTCTATTCCACAATCACACAAGATCTTTGTAGTGTGTTCATCTATAGTCACGAGATACAATGTTTTGAAAGTTTCGTTCATTGCCTGTATCAAATCAATAGTGCGTATGGCTGTGCAACATGAACTGGCACAATTGAATGACACAGAAATTTGTGTTTAACGCTTCAAAACTGTTCGGGACTTATCTCACACCGATGCGGAGACATTAGAAGTCACATATACGCACCCACAATAATCTCATGTCAAAATTTCTAATTTGACATTATTCATAGTTGATTGTTGTTTTTCAACGGACTTGTGTATAGATATAATTTTAACGTAAAAGTGCAACACTCAATAATCATCCTTAGATACCTACATTTTTCTCTGGTGTATCTTAAATAGTCGACTTTTTAAGTCAGTTACAGAACATTGATTCGAAAGTCTAGTATTTAACTATAGTATAAACGCAGCTACAGTTGAATGATCGGCCAACGCAATCTTGAGGTTAGATAATCTGGACTGAAGCTGGCCACTTCATCGTCTCCAGTTAAATTTCATCTATGAACTGCCAAGTATGGTTTGAGCTGCATGGAACCAAACATTGTCACTCATCAATAGGAAAGTTTTCCCTACACATTAGATCTTCTCTACGGCTTCTACCAGTTTCAGCTAAACAGCACTGCGAAAATAATTCTCGTTAGACCGGTAGACTCGGACTCTCCTATCATTACCATGGAGGTATGGAGACATAGCGTACTGTCGATCTGCTTCTAGTAGGCCTTTCATGGAGTAAGATTGCCCTCGTTGAATTGCCTTCTTACCTTCAATCCCAAGCTTGTCTTCGCTTCTGTACCTCGATACATCGAACATCTTTCTCAAGTACTGTTTAGTATGTGGTCTCCGATTGAAGATCCAAATTTCTTGAAACCTTCTGGATACTCTTGAGACAGCGGCGCTTGTGTGACGAGCGTTCAAAATTGGTTGTTTTTGCAAGTCAAACACTTGTATTCTGTTTGTGACTTGTCCCATATAGTCAATGTCAAACGTTCGACCGGTATTGGTCGACTTTTGATATATCCTCTTGTTTGACTTTCCTATACAGATAATTATAAATAGGCCTTCCTGCGTCTCTACGAGACTTTAGGACTACTAATACTTATTTTGGCCAACGGTGAGAGTCGAACTCGAGACCGCAGCGCGATAAGGAACTCTTTTATACTTAGTTAAATTGGCGACTTATACAGATTTTTTTGGACGGCGTTTACTGGCAATTGTTAGCCCGTACTGTGACAACAATCTGACTTCATTGGTCTTGCAAGTAATTAGAAGCCAGATCGCACTTTATGCCGAAAGGCGACTCTCTTTTCAAAGATCGCTGTATCATTCGTTTTAGATTTGTTTTCGATCAGCACGCAGAACGTGACCAAGCTAGAGTACTCGCTGTCCTTGGATTTCATGCTCGAGATCGAGAATTCGCATTAAATTCTTGATCTCGTGATTGAAACAAATTCGGTTTCATTGAATGTTAGCAGCCATCTAACGTACTCATCCGTCAAGGTCCAACTTTCACATTCATACATGACAAAGGGTCTGATCAACACTCTGTACGGCTGTAACACTCTGTTTCAGCTTATCCGTATTTACAAGATATTTTATTTCAGAAGTGGCCGTAGAGGATATAAAATCCGATTGTCAGTGGCAAGTGCAGTTTAAAAATCCTCTCTCACAATATTATCGTGAGTAATGAAAGATTCAGAATACTTGTATCACATTACTTATCACAGCCACTCCTTTAAAAGTTTGGTTAACACTAAAGAAATCAATTGCGTCTTGGTCTCGAAAACTAAAGATCAGATATTTGGTTTTGGACTCGTTTCTTTGTCAAACAACAGAAGTAATTACAAAAGTTATCGATAGCCTGTTCTCCACTTTAACACAGCATTGTGACTGCATTACTGTCATTTTACACATATGTACGTATTGGTTTGATACTCCTAAATATTCAAACGCATACCATACAGATTAGCGACCCGATTTGTGATCTACCGGCACAAACATTTGATATCTTGTTTGGCAAGCTTCTAACAATAAAATCCTGCTTGTTGTCGCAACAATATTGCCAATAATTTATACAATTTTATAGCCGCAACACTAAGATCTATAAAATTTTTATGGCGTTTTGATTACTTTTCATAACATGTAATTATACAAAATAATATTAAACAACGGTCGGGTCGAATTTTACGAGAGAGTTGATTGGTATTTAAGTATCGAAATATTATTCAATTAGCTGCACTGTACCAACCGACAGATTTTCTATACCAAAAATTCCAACTTTCATTTTCATCGAACAAAAAAACTTCGGTTCAACAATTTTTTTTCTGCCTGCTTTCTGTTAAAGTACAATAAACCCTACCCATACACATACAGTATAGCTCATCTTCCTCTTTACTTCATTTATAATTCATTCGACTGATAATAGCAGGAAAATACACAGTAAAATGCGCTATCTCGTCCAACAACAAAATGTATAAAATTCACCTCCTTCCATTTTTATCACCCAATTCCAAACATAAACAATTTAAAGCTCTCTGTGTGTGTGTGTGCGTCCCAAACCACCCACCCATTTCATTTTATATTTTCGATGCTATCAAGCCGAGCAACAACGAGTATAAAAAATCCAATTTTTTTCCCAACCAACACACGAATATACCAAGACACACACACACACAGACAACGAAGCATAAAACATATTTTATGTTACCGCTTGATGATCATCATCATTATAATGATGACGATGATGTTGTTTTGTTTCGTTCCAACTTTAAAGGTTCGAGCTTTGAGTTTTTCGGTTGTGCAGCAAAAACTTTCCTCGGCAACTTTTCCTTTCACAGTATTCCGTTCATATCTTCCGAACGAGTGAACCGAACATAAAAAAACTACGACGATGATGAGGGTTAGATTTGAGGGTGTTTGGAATGGGATTTTCCTTTTTATGTATGTGTGTGTATGTTTATATAAAATTGGAGTAGCTATTACAACCCCGTTGACTAAATAATATATTTATGGGGTGAGGAGAGTGAACTTTACTATACATTTGTACGTGTATGTGTGTGTGTAGCAGAAGTAAAAAGGAAAACTTTTATGTTCAACATTTTGTCTGTGTGTGTACACGAGTATGAACAGCACAAGGATGAGGGTTGATATATAACGTTATTTGGATGGTTAGGGAAATGGGGGATTAACAACAACAACAACAGAATTTTCATTTAGGGTTACTTTTTGTTGAAATTTCGTAAAAATATGTGTATGTATGTGTGTTTATAACATTTTATTATTATTGTTATATTGTTGTTATTGGAAAAAGGTTGTAAAGTGAAAATTTTATGCCGAAAATATTAATTAAACGACCGCTGATGCAATATGTTTTGAACATTTTGTCGACTGGTGACTGTTAAACGTCTAAACTTCTCGAAGTGTTAACGTTAAAGAGATGTCTTGTGATGTTACATGATCCTTGTAAACTATACAGTCTTGACTTTAATATATTCAATTCAAAGGATACGTGTGACTCACATCAAAATGGAAGACGAAACATTTTGTGTTTAACAATTAAGGAGGGTTCCGGTTATGTGTTTTACGTGTATTATATTACAAAATGTCATTAAAAGCCATTTTATGCAGATGTATAATGTAACCTCTAACCCGGAATAAAAGACTGAACATGTATCACATAAATGGACGAGTTGTGGCGTTCGAGTAAAGTATCTTGTAACTCACTAGACCTTTTGTGACACGATTCAACATATTTCGAGTCCGGTTGTAGACGGATTTGATCTTTTCATCATTAGATCGAAACCGGTCTAGTGAATATATACAAGCAACAACTTTAATCTAGGAAAGAGATCTAGACCTTGTGGGGATTATCATAGATTAAACGCGACTCTGATCGTTACACGATCCCACACCTCTCAAGTCAGTCCATACACTTTCGAATGATTGCACAAATTTTTTCAAGATCAAACCATCTCATTTCCGTATCGCCTAATAGCGACGTGTACAAAACGGCTATCACAATTCAATTGTCATTTTTGAATAAGACTTCCTATTCGTCTACATTGACGACATTATTGTTGCATCACAAACCGAGGAACAACACAAGCTGCATTCGGAAAAATTTTCCAGAGGTGCGCAAAGTTAGATATCAAGGGTTCGAAATGCGTATTCGGGACAACCCACTCAGTCGGGAGTATTATGCCCTCACCAGAGAAAATTACTGCCATTACGAAAGTCCCAGGTCCAACATTAATGAAATGCATTCGACAAATTATCGGTATGATAAACAGCAATCACCGATTCATAACAAACTTGCTGCTACGTACACTTCTATACTTTACACTCCCTTTGCAGCTTTACTTCAATAAACCCAAGATGCAGAAAGAATTTTATCTAGCTCAGCCAGTGCTAACTCGCGTCTTGTCTATCCAGCATTTAGGAATTTCATCGGCTCGATTTGAGTAATATCTATCTAGATATACTTATTTACTTCGCTGTGTCGATAGATTTAGTCGATGACCAGAAGTGGCATGATCGACACGTCCGCATCAACTATTGCCATTCGGTATTCCTCAAAATATCACAACCGATCAAGGAATGCAGTTTAATTCCAAACTTGTCTCAGGCAAGCTCACACAAAACTAGGACTACTTTGTATCATCCGTTCGCATTGATTATAGGCAAACCCTTCCATTGGTTAAAAAAAATCTGAAATGTTCACCAGTTGAAATGTTTTATGGCCAGACGAAGAAACCCTCTTCCGTTTTTGCCTACAACCGACACAGCCATCGATAAGCGGCGCATCGCAACATGACAAAGCAATACGAATTCATATTCGTTTTAAAATCGCTCACTTATTGAGATTTTGTATAGTCGTCAGAATCGATAAAGTGCGAACAAGCTTAAAGCTTCCCTATACGAAAGGCCATACAAAGTATAGTCCGTCGTATAAGTGACCAGTTTGCTCTCTACAAAATCGGCAACTCGCGTACAGTATACTAAGCTCAACGAAAAATATTTCAGGTAGGGAAAATCGAATCAGGAATTGGTACGTTTTGAACCTAATACGAAATGCGACATCATACTGAAGCGTGCGATAGAATAACTAGGAGTTTGCGTGCACTAGGACATAATGCAGAAATACGACATGATAGATACATGTTGTGACATGTCTTCGACAAGTTTCCCAATTCAGAAACAAACGGTGAGATGTGCTAGATATCGGTTGTACAACGAGTAAGGTTTGTTAAACCAAAATCATTCATCGTTTGAAGCAACAATTTTTAAATAAAAACTCGAGGAATGAACAGGAATTGGCATCTCATCGTAAGGAATTTGTGTGATTTATAAAGAGCAAAAAAATTCAACTTTTCATCACCCCATGACTTACCAGAGTTCTAGATCGCGTTTTGACATATGCGATTCAGTTTGTTTCAGCCTACGACCCGGTCACCAATACTATGATTCTTGTTTTTTTCAGTATAAGTGCACAATGACATTCTACCAGTATTTATCACTAGTACTGAACATTTGCCTCGCCCAATTACTTAATGAGATTCATCGGATTGGCGTATTTCCCGACCTGTGGAAGATATTCGATGCTAATCTTTCGATAAACTATAAGTAGACCAGAAATGATTGCATTTACGTCTTCTGTTGTACTATATTGGGCCTTACTAGCTAGCAGAACTCTTCTGCTTTGTTTGTCGAGCTTCTCTCGTATTCTGAATTATCAGTACCAATGCCGCGTTCATTCTACTTGCACTTTTGCTGGAGGTAATGAGATGTGTCTAATATGACAGTTTAGCATCATTCATTATTCGTAGGTTCCTAATGGCAGCAACCTCTAACGTTATTCTGCCAAATTATGTTCTAGTGATAAGAACTGCTTCCTTCTTATGTTCTGCTTACTTCAAGCCAGCAATGTTTTACGGCTCACTTTCGCGATAACATCGGTTATTGCTGAGCTTAACATATGGTAAGGAGTGTCGAAACATACCATCATACATCATGGAACCACACCAGTTGTCACACATCTTTTCGAGCCATCACCGGTTTTATACTTTAGAGTCCTCTGAAGTAGCTCAAAACTACTTGCAATAGGTACCTCCAATTCGCCGTATTGATCCTTAACAGTCTTGTGTTACTACTGCACAGCAACTTGCTATATCACGCAACCATTTTGAAATAGATATCGCCTCTTGCGATATTGGTGTTCCGTCAGGCCCCTGTCTTTGAAATAGACTAATTTACAGTCGTATACAATTGGCTCCAGGACGGTTCTGTTATATTTAATACATAGTTGGTTAGAATCATGACCAGTAAGAATCATTTTCGGTAAAAACTGAGAGAGATGGAAAAGTATTGCCAGATGCGACTTTTTATTTTTTCTGGGACTGAATACAGAGATAACTTCACATGCTTGTCAAGTTTAAGACTGCCATCTGGACACCATTTTAGCTATGTAACTCGGACAAAATTGAAAGCGCTAACGAGGTCGTAGCTCGCTATCTCACATAGGTTGTGCCAATCTGCTGACATGTATGACATGTCAGAACCATTTGCGTTTTAACGTGTTTGGTTCGTACATATAGTCGGCGAAAATGTAAAGGCGAAAGGTATATGATTTGACAGGTAAGCGGAATGACCGGCGATTCTCAACTATACACATTACAAATAAGTGATACATAGACAATATTGATAAATAGCCTCGTTTCGCAGACTCAAGACATCATTTGTGTTGAATTGCATTTTCAATTAAAATTAAATAAGAAACATTGCTACATTTTCCCATTATTACAGCCTCAACAATAACAACAATTTATAATAATAAAAAAATTTTTTTTTGTTTTGTTAAGCGAATTAAGAAAAATATATAAGATGTTGGTTCAATTTCAATGCAAAATTTATGAAAAACTGGATGAAGCGGAGCACAACAACAACACCATATATTAAGATAAAGTACCAAAGAAATTCATTCAACATACTCGTATATAAGTTTTGTGTTCTGTTCGTTTTTCGTCTTTCATGAGCCAAGAGGAGATAAAACAACGACGAAGAAGGCCAACACAAAAAAAACTGTATATAAGTCTAAAAGAAAAAAATCTTAATTTAAAGTAAAGAAAATGAAGAAGAAAACAAAAGAAAAAGAAACATAATCATTCGTTTAATGCAAGATATAAGAAAAATGTACGGGAAAATATTTGGAAGGGTTGAAGTGTTCGCGAACGGCAGTTTTAGTACATTTCATGCTGCAAAGTCACTGTGGTTTTTCCTCTATCTTATAAGTTTAGAATCATTGGGCGTCTACAAGACTATACCATCTTACTCTTTTGAGGACTTCAGCTTTTATATCTTCCCATAATTTACACATTAGACACATTTCAGTGTTCGTCGAAGACACTTGTGTTGATTCTCATCGTCTTGGTTTTTTTGATCTGATGTGATCTGATAGCCGTTGTGTTTTCTGCTCAATGTCTGAGTCTTTGTGTGTGAACAGACATACGTCATCTACATAGTCCAGATCATTGAGTTTACCTACCTGTTAGTCCCCCTTGTATGCCATTTGGATGTCAATCGGATACATTATCCAATTCGATTAGAATCAGCATTGGTGAGAGTACGCATCATTGCCTTATTCCTCGAGTGTTAAAGTATTTTTCGGTTTATAACTCGGTTTCCGGCATCCCAATATTTCATGTATGAGGTCAATCAATTTCTTTCGGATGCCCCAAAAATCTACGAGGGAGAGATACAGTGTTGAATTCCATTCACTGGATTGTTCAGCGATACGGATTGAGATGAGATGATCAGTGCAACTTTCTTCTGGTCTAAACCTGCTTGATCGTTTCTTAACTGTGAATACATTGATTGTAGGTGAAATTCTGTCAAAGATGATCATTGCGAAAGTCTTTTGTGGAAATTTGGTTTTAGTGAAATGAAACAAAACCTCTCTCTCCGGCGTGCTAGTATGCATTACCCAGAAGCTCTGGAAGCTAGCTAGTATTCATTGGACCCATTATTCATTAATCCGCAATGATACCGATTACAGAAACAGATAAGGTCGTATATAGCCGCACGTCAATGGGATGTCACAATGGACCAATTAAGCCTGAGTGACGTAGGACACAAAAACGAACCGTATTCTAACGAAATTCTGAAGGCTAGGCTAGCACAACTAAAGAAGAAAATCAAACGCCATCACCTCATGGTTTAGTGAAGTCAACCAGTAACGTGAAATTATAAGATATTCTCTGGTAAGGACGACACACATGAACAAGGCGTGGGCATAATTACAACAAATAAATATAGTGGCAAGATTCTAACCATAATTTCTTTAACCGCTCAGGTTGCGCAGTGGTTAAAGCTGCGGCAGTTGAAGCCGGAGGTACCGGGTTCGAATCCCAATCCGGGGCAACATGTAAAAAAGGAGATTTTTGACCACCGATCGTTTGGGCGGTGCGATCGTTGGTGTGAATGAACACAACTGGATCTTCTGTCAAATGGTGAAATGGAATTGATCATTTCAATCAAGTAGTCGTTTAATGACGTCATCATCAGATCGAAACAAGCCTAGCGGAACAACACTACACGTTTTTTGCCCAGATACAAGACATTCACTCAAGTTGCAAAGACTTCTGTGTCTTCTCAACTACCTGGCCTGTTAAATTGATCCAGCGTCTTTAGTTTGTCAATCAATGCCATCTTTGTAGTTCAATCATTGCTCTCATTGCTATCAAGTTTTACAGCTCTCAGAATCTCTCACATTTTAATATCCTACAAAACAACAAACACAGACCGACAACGGTCTAAAGTTGGGTAAATGCAAGCACAATAACACCAATTATCCACAGAAGTGTGGAATTCTGGCTAGAGGAACACTCAACAAAAAATATTTTTGAGAGTGATTATCCTCAAAAAAGTGTCCAACGAGAATTCAGAAATTAGTGAGATTCTCACATCATTCCTCAATCATCAACACAACAAATAAATACCAGGAAGTAGTTTGTTGTGTTACTGATCACTTCAACAATGTAAATATTCCTCCAAATTGACACTTTCATCTTTTTGTTCTTACAGCGGCTGGGACTTGCCAATCTGATCTGTGTTACTACCAGTGTTTCGGTGATTTTCGTTTTTAACTCTGAAACACACACAATCGATCATGACTGACTTTCACATCTCCAACAAGTTTTGCATCCTGATCTTAAACATGTTTCACTGAATCGTCGGTAGTTTCCTGTTGTCTCACTCGATCCGACCCGAACGCATTCTGTCCCGTTTTCATCGCCAGAGTCAAAGGTAATACCTCCAAAGGCTGCTTTTTACTGGTCTGCTCTGTATTGCAGTTCGGGTATGCAAAGTGCATGAGTCATCTGCGATGGCATGTGATTAGCGTCAGCGGTTGACGATGTACGTCAGCGGTTTCTGTTGCTCTTGCAGCTACAATTTCTGTTGTTCTTGTAGTTGCTGCTGTTGAGAGAGTAGAGCCTGCAACATCGTCTGCATCTGTTTCATTTATGGTGGAGTTGGTTTAACCGGTCTTCTCTCGGTTGACTCTATGCATGTCATCCGGTTTGGTCAAGACTCTATCTAACCTAACGAAGTTGGTCTTAAGCAGAAAAACATCAGAAAATTATAAATGATGGGGCTCAACATATTTATAAACTCCAGCTATGCACATCATGGAAACATGGGAACATACAGAAAAGGTGAGAAAGTAACTACAGAGGTTCGTACACAGTCAACCATAGAGGCCGAAATAAAGAGACAAAACTGGAGATGGTTTGGCCATACGCTGAGGAAATCATCAAGTTGGTACATCATGGGAAGAGTTAAAAGCTGTAGCCCTCAACAAAATGAGATGGTCCAGCCTGGTAGAAGCCCTATACTCCTAAACAAAACTGGATATAAACTGTTAGACTGTTTCAACTGAGACACGACAAATGTACCAACATTGTTCGTAAGATATGATGTATAAAATGATAACTGAAAGCATCTTGAAAAAAATTTAAGAAAAACAAAATATTATAAATTGGCAACCATCATCATCATAATCATCATCATCATCATCGTGATGATGATCATCTCATCAAAAACGGTCGTTATATTTTATTGTAATTTTTATCGGTGGATATAAATATATTCTGTTAACAAATAAGATATAAATTGTGTGCTAATTAGTTGGTTCATTATCATCTCTCTGCACACTCACTCTATATATATACCTTATAGGATGCTTACAAAAAAAGTTATTTCTTATTTTTTTTTATCATCATTAAAATCATAACAACAACAATTTATATAAATAATAGTTGATAAATTATGATTATGATTTAAGATAAAATTTACATTTCAAGAATAATAAATGTTGAATCATTTGTTTTTGGCCAAGGAATTGCAATAAAAATAATTTAAATACCAGATTGTGCAAAAAAATCAACCCTTTGTCGACATGGTTGTTGCGCTACAAACACAATAATGCCAAATTTAACGAGCGATGGTACTTCAAGGGGTCGTGGCACCATAACAAAAATGGTTGGTATAAGAATATCAAATTACCAATTTTTATCAGCACAGAACAGAATTGAAGTTAGGAAAGGTAATAAAATTCCGAGAATTTCGTCTGGATATACAAACACACACACTCTAAATATTGACGAGATATCTAAAAAGCTAAACGACTTGTTATCATGCACATATTTGTTGTGACTTACATGCACCGATCAAGGTGATTTAATAAGATATACTTATTCGATTTCTTTGAGGAGAATACACACACACACACACCCACAAAGTGAATCATAGACAATACGATATTATTAAGATACTACTTGTATGCAATGGTTGGTCAAGTACAACAATGATATTCGCTTCCATCTTGAGCAGTAATAACGAGATGAGATAAAAGTAACCGAGTCAACATTATCGAAACGTAGCGACAGAGTCGAAACCAGTTGTATACACCACAACTCTATGACGCATGGTAAGCACTTCATTGACTGTTGTTAGCAGAATAAAAAGATCAAAAATCCATCCGATTTGTATATAAGCAGTACTAAATCGCTAAGCTTCTTTTCAACCGATGAAGTGTTACAAAGTGAAGTAAAGACTAGTGATATAGAAACCACCAGTAGCAAGGAGCTAATTTTACACAATATAGATATCATATAGCGTCGACACAATCCTCAATATATCATATCACCGCATTAAACCTTTGGCTGACTTTGGAAGTTCAAAGGTCCAGTTCTTTCAATACTGCCGACATTCTGCTCGTGGGTTGGATCAACTGCTCCATTTCCATTTTGCTATTAGTTGACTCTTGTCTCCTTTTCAGAATACCGTTATCCAAATATAATGAGTCTCATAATAGCCCGTAACCTCCGTACGTATCTTCAAGTGATTCCTTTTTCATCTCTTCATAGCTCCATCATTCGATGATATTATAGTTCGTCATTCGCGCTCCCGCCATTCCCCCGTTAACTCCACCACCACATCGTACACCTTGTACTCCTTCATTACAGCGAAATCATCAATCTCCTTGGTAGCCTCGAAACTCGTCGGTTCAGCATTTATCACTCTCCTTCAGTGGTAAACACTTCCACCTTTCAGTCCTTATAGTGACCTGGCCAATTTCTTTGGGACTTGTATATTTGATCTGTCTTACTAACAATGGTTTATTAATCCCATTCTCGTTCTTTAACACTGCAGCACTCCCAATTGGTTGTGGTTTATTCTGAACTTGGTTCGGTTGATGATTGAATCGGATGGTTTACAATATGGGTGAATATGTCCCAGCTTAACACATCTTGAACATATTCTGGAACCCTATACCACCTATTTCGAATTGTTTTGCGAGCTTCTCTTCCTGCTCTCACTGAGACTCCTCAGTGCTGCCAGTTATTTATCTTTCCAAGCAGATTTCACTGAATCATCGATAGTTTCCTGTTGTCTCATTCGATCCGACGCAAACGTTTTTTTTTCAAGACTCCATTTGCATAGCCAAAGCTTATACCTCCACAGGCAGCACTTAGATGCAGCTGGCTCTTCATTTGCACATCTCGAATGCCGTTGATGATGTGTTCACCACTAGCTCATCTCGGTACTCAGTATTTTAGTTCGAGCATGCTAAGTTCACAAGTCCCCTTGCTTCCTTATTTTGACCTGTATGCGATGGAGAGGCTGCTTGTGATTATTACCGTATCCTAGCTCCAAGGCTACCATTAATTTTTCATAGCTCTGGCCAGCCATAGATGGGGTCTACAAGGTTTCAGCGCCTGGCCCTCGCATTACCAGTATTAGATCATTAGTTCGTTGTTGATTACCTATACGTTTTCGACGTGTTTACGTTGTTGCTCAAGTTGTTGGACCTTATAGTGTTGACCAATTATAACAAACTCTGAACTTTAACTTCAACGTCGGCCTCGAATGCCTCGCGAAGCCCACCAAGTTGTTTTTTAAGCCATTTCTTTCTTTAAAGGACTTCTGCCAAGACTCTTGCTTTTTTAACAGTACTTCATATTGTTGTTGCTGCTTATCAAGGATGTCATCCAACTCTTTATGTTACCCTTGCATTTGTAATTTATGTTGTTCTTGTAGTTGCTGTTGAGCTAGCAGAGTCTGCAACATCGTCTGTTTCAGATCCATTTATGGTGTAGTTGCTGTGATTGGTCGTCTCTCGGTCGGCTCCATAGATAACAATGGGTCTAATCAACAGTCTATACAATTTCAGAGTATCCGCATTTGCAATATATTTGGACTTGTGAAATGGCTGTAGAGGACGCACAGTTCTGATGGCAGCGGCAAGGAGTAGATTAAAAAGAAACAGGGGCAACTTCTCTTTGTCGAATACTAGAAGTATTTGCAAGAGTTATCGATAGCGTATTTTCAACTCGACGTTACTGTTTTTACTATGATCAAGTCATAGACTTACTTGAGATATAGGAAAGCCTGTTGACCATCGTACAGTATTTGGAAAGAACTATCCGTTGCGAAGAACCTATGCCACAATAATTCTCGCATTATAAGCCTTTTATAATAATTCAACATAACACGACTAATTTCTATTATCTGATCATATAGCTTCCTTTCGGCATTCCAATCGAATAAGGTCGAAAAGGCAGTTCCAGGTGAACGATTTTTCTTTAAGTTCTGCATGACCTTAGAGAGATATTTATTGAGGATCCTATACCGAATTTATCACAATAATATGGATCCCAAATGAACGTCTTCATACCATGTTTGGAGTACCGCCCGAATGGCAGTTGACTGTGGTCATAATGTATAATAAAAACCGGTGACTGCTTTAAAGATACGCACGTGAATTTCACTCACGTGAGTAGCCTTCCACCATTCGCACTTTTCCGGTCCACAAATTAATTTAACTTTGTTTCTCCGGTATGTGTTTATACTTTGTTATGTCGTTGCTTCATCTTATACTGAAAATCTGCTATGTGGCATCAAAAATCAGCCGACAAGATCATGATATATTTTCCTATCTCCATATTATCAGACCTTCACACGAACCAAAGTCTTAATCGTATACCAGTTAATGGTTACTGACTAGTTGTAGGTACACGATAAAGTGTTGGATAATCCGATTGAATGGATGAACCCGTTGTATAGATTTCATTCAGGTCTACACACGTAACCAACAAAGTAACCAATCATTAAATCTGACCTCTTACACAGGTAATGAGTTCCAACCGATACTCTTTAATGTGATCAGAACGTCAAGCTTTAAAATTGATACTGAGGTGGACTATGTTGGTGGTGTCCTATTTGTTGTAATAAGCTAACACTTTCAATCACACTATGTCGATAATGTTACTGACAAACATGGTCTTTCAATCGATACCTGCGTCTTCAAACAAAACACGTACAGGAGGGTGAACTTCACCCAACTCAGTTCAACCAAATATTCTCAAAGACCACAACCCCAAAACCTTGCCGCCATGTAATATTGCTGTTCTTGATTTGCTGTTGTTGCTTGGGGTCTAGATTGACTTCCAAGAACTCGTGAAAGGTATAATTATAAGTTTACGTATGTATTGTGGAAGTCAAGGTTTCTACGAGTGAATTTTGAGTGACTTTGTCAATGAAGTTGAACTTGGATTACGAAAGATCTTCGGACACTCTCACACTACTACGATCAAAACAATTATCAGTCAAATGATAACGCCTGGTCTTCTTAAGAAAATTGAGTTTAAAACGTACTCTCTTATTATCCAGGCTTTTTAAGAAGAAACACATAATTGTCAAAGCTAATTAACAGTTTCTAATGGCAACATTAGACAAAGTTGATCTGATATTATGCAAAGATTTGGCTTGCAATAATTCTGCCTCCAATTCATGTGTCATGACGAGCACTACTTCCTGTATTTGGGAAAATTATTGAAACGCTCGTCCATTCAAGAACCACTAGGTTTTTAGTCAACACCCATTTTTTACATCTGACAGTCTAAACAGGGTTACAGTTTATACGAAGGCCTTTGATATGGTCAAGCACATTATTCAATTGTATGAGCTTTTTCCAAAAATTTCATTTTATATTAATTTTGAATCGCAGTTGATAGCTTAGTGGTTAAGTATTAGATCGGTTACTGAAAAGCTGGAACTGTGCGACAGACCATTGAATATTTTGATCCGAACTGTTATCATTTTAACTGTTTCAATGGCAGCGTTTGACACTGTGGGTGAGGGCATCCATATTTCGTAAATATTTCGAACAAAACATAAGACCCATAGAATGCCACCACAGTATCCAGAGCTTGTCGTAGGAGGCGACAAAATATGGTTGGATCAAATGACCAAGACAGAGAGGACAGGGGTCAATTACCTCTTGGGATGAATTACTCCTCTGGTGGAGGAAATTATTGGTGACTACCAAGGAGGATTGCGTCCAAATCGGTCAGTCACTGATCAAGTTTTTTCGCTACGGATGATTCTTTCCTAGTACTACGAAACTGATATTGGATCTCTCAATACTTACGATAATAGTGTGAGAGAGGATATGAAGTTTCGCCTTGTCGCTGGCAATCGGGTTTTATATCTCTACGTCCACTTCAGAAATCAAAATATCTTGCAAATACGGATAAGCTGAAGAGAGTTGAACCTTGACGGATGAGTACAAAATATAGTTTCTAGCATTTGAGAGAAAAATCATGCGTGTCACACATGGTCCATTTCAGCAACGAGATCAGGAAATTAATACAAATTCCTGATATCGTGTATAAAATCAAAGGACAGCGATAAGGCTGCGGTTCGGTCACGTTCTGCGTGATGATCCGAACCGAATGATACTGCGAACCCACGAATAAAAATGGCAACGTTTTACTTGGATTTGTGCATTCCTTGAAGTATTTAGGGCTAACGTTTCATAACACCAGTGCTTAGTTGTTTGTTAGGGAGGCACATACTTGGGTTACTCTCAACTTCTGCCGCTTGTCCACCATATTTCAGCACTAAGAGATTGAAACTTCACACACAGTTCTAAAAATTACATCAGAAACAATTTGGTTTAATCATTCAACCAAAAATATTCGCTCGACAGTTTTTTGTTTTAATCTGTTTACTTCAATCAAAAACTTAATGATAACAACTTATCACAAGGTTTTTTGTGTCTTCAAGAAATTAAATTTTTTATTCGTAATTTAAACAATAACAATAAATATATCAACTTTATTGATAAGAGAATAATATAATTAATTGTTCGGTCTTCACGACATGCGCGATCCGATTGGCGACAATAATTAAAAATTATGCGGTTACTAACGTCTTACATTACACAAAATTTGTGCTTATATGGAATTTCGAGTTGTTGGCGGGTCGTGTGCACTATGGTTTCGTGTCGTGTGCAAAACGCAAAAAACAAAATCGAGTGCCGTGTGCGTCAAAACCAACTTGAAATATAGAACGCGCGGATTAATAACTTCATTCATACTTGGACGTTAGAACGCGAAACACAACAAGATTGCAATCGCAAAGTGAGCGTCCAATGACAAATGTCTTATCGGTTCGTTTTTGTGATATTTTTCAAGATAACCGATCGCATGTATATTTAGGATAGTAGATTAATTTTAATTAAAACATTTCTTAAGTTATGCACGCCGGCATACAAACTCTTAATCTTTTCTTGTATAAATATACGAGATGCATAATTCTTCTCCATCTTAACGATTGTATGTATTGCAAGAAATAAAAACAAGAAACATTTAAAACACTTTATTTAATGAGATAAAAAACAACAAAACAACAAAATGCGAGGAGATTTAAGAGCAGCAATATACTTACAGCGCAGTAACGTTAAGAAAATGATCGTCTTATGTATGTAGATGCGAAACAAATTAAGTGATTAATTTTATTTTAATGGGGATGCCAACTGCATAAAAATATATTCATTCGTCATTTGTTTATAATTATAAATAAATAAATATAAGAACAATAGTGGGTAGAAGTGAGTTTTTTTTATGTAAATCCGGGATGTCAAAGTTCCTAGATCTTTAACCGCTCACTCTGTAAACCCAGTCTTCTATCCTTATTCGAATTATGAACACAGTCATTATCTCCGTAATTGCCATGCAGTGTACTGGAAATGCAAACAGTGATTTGGTTAATCATCGGGATACAAACCCAAACGCATGTGCTGACTTAGGTTTCGGTTAGTAGACCCGTAACTTCCTTTATCTCACTAATTTGGTCAACCGCTTTCAAAGACTTGTTTTTCTGGGTACAACCTTATTATTGGAAAAATTATTTTGTATAATTTCTACCCAGAAGCACAATCGGGATTACGCTACTGTCTTTTAGGCGGTAAAAGCTACAATTTTCAGAGCAGCACTCTATACAAAAGAGATGAATTACAAAGATCTTCGTTTATGCATTCCATTTGTCAGCCAGCATGAAACTTGTTTAGAAGATAGTAATTGCCTCGAATCGACTAGGCAGTCTGAATGACGTAACCCCGCCACACGGATGTCAAAGGAAACATATTGGTTGATAAATTGGCCCATTTAGGTGCAGCTCCTACTTTCGTGAAAACTGAGTCCACTCCAGAGGTAACGCTATTATCCCTTGAGAGATATAACGACGCTCACTTTGGTGGTCTGCACCAGAAGACATGGGACAACCTCCCATCTCTTGTCGCATATGCAAAATCTTCTGTGAAACAATACTCAGCAAACATCCCAATACTTATTGAATTATGATAAACGAAGTTTTGAGGAATACCGCAAACTACAAACAGTATGTGAGAGGAGAAGGAAAAGCTGTTGAGCACATCATGTACTCGTAATTTCATATGATGCTGGCATGTTTGGCCAGGTTTTAAATGTCAGTCAGCCGAAAAAGAATTTTTTACCACCGAGAAAGAATTTTTGAAGTTAAATTGATGTTATGCAATTTGGTACAATACCTTTAAAGTAGAGGCCGGCATCATACTTCAACACATTGTCATTATACGGAAGCGAACTAGATTGGGTTCTTAATAAACTGAAGGATGTGGCCGTAGAAATGAAATCTTACATTCGCAGATAAGTTATTACATCGGTAACCCAAGTCAAGTCCTGAAGGCCCTTAGGAATAAAGCTGAATCAAGAGATCTCTGATGTAGGAAATATTTACTCTTAAAAAAGTAAAACAAAATTCTCAGTTTAACCAGTATACCTTAATAAATCCGAAGTGAAACTCTGATGTTTCAGACAAACAATCTCTGTCAACTTCAACGAACAAAAACATTATGGTTCAGAATTCCTGCAAGGAATACTGTTTTCGGTGAAACGTTTGGTCAACACAAGAAACATTTTGTGAGAACCACTTCACGAAGTATCGGAAATGTAATCATAAACAGATACATAGTATTATATAGCAACACCACAAATATTGAGCATTGGTTTTACATAAACGGACACACATTAAGCACTGTAAATCCGATAATTTTTCGTTTGGAACTCTGACGGATGCCAGAATGTTTTCATTTTTCTATATCCAGAGTTCAACTTTACATCAAGTCATTTGCTCGAATTGCATCTATCACTACTAGTCCAATTCCTCTTATAAAGAATTGTAGGAAAAATTTTAACTTGTTAACTCTTAGTGAACCGACCAAATGGCCCAGTGGTTAAAAGAGTTTCCTTGCATAATAGCTCTACAATCTACCTACCTACCTTCCATGAAATCGACTATCCGTTCTTTTACATTCGGTCAAATAATCGATCTGTTGTGTTAAGTTAACGTGCATATGATGGCCAAGACTTTCCAATAAGCTTGTTGAAGCGATCAGAGAGGGCGTTAGCCAGAACCAATCGTGTCATGTCGTCGCCTTAATCAGAATTTTCACCGTAATAAGGAAATTTATAGCATTTGAGGAACCGAAAATTAATAAGGAAATTTATAGCATTTGAGGAACCGAAAATTCACACTAGATCAGTAAAGCGCCATTGCATGATCAAAAGGTGACTGTTTGGGCTGCTTACGCCAAAACCATCATTGGGTCATATTTCGTTGGAAATCGATATCAGTGGATGTTGACTGATTATGTCTGCCTTCAAATGCACGAGAAAGGTCTTGACTGTTATTGGTTTCCACGAGACGTTAGTGTTACGCTATGCCACACTGAAAATCAGAAAATTCAGTTTCTGAAGGCGACATTGATGAGCTCAAGGCAAAAGGTTATACCGCCTGAGATGCTCGTAATGGTAATGAAACCCCACCATAAAGGGAACATTGCACTTTGGCCAGTAAATTCTAGTTTAAATATATTGAAATCGGAAGAAATAATTGTGTTATGTTTACCGCTTTTCAATAATATTGAGAAATCACTGGAAAATGTGAAAACGCCGTGCGTCTCTTTATGCATACATCTTATTCGGCTAAATGCTGTGAAACCTCAATATGATCAGTGTACTTGGATAAACCACCATTGTACGATTGATTTTAGACAAAATCCACTCGATTCTAATCGACAAACTGAGGAACTTAAACGACAACTTCATCTCAGTCGGATGGCTGCGCATCACTAATCTTACAAATCCTTGGTAATCCGTATACAGTTATATGACTCGTATTCTCGCTTGTTTTATGCAACATTCGGGATATTTACTGATACATAAGACTAATATCATTGTATATGTGGAATTTTCACTGCGGCAACAGGAACAGATGGTTCGAATTAAGGTTAAGACGTTTAAAGTAAACTATACAAAAAATAAACGCTTTACATGTTAAACCGCAATATGAGGCCAAGTTTACAGAACGCATTAGCTATCCGTAAGGTCCAAAAACTATTACAAAGCTACATTTGACTTGAAGGTTCATAGAAAACAGAACTTCTTTTCAGTCGTAAATACATGATGAATACCTGATATTGGGAAACGGGAAAATGAGAAACCAAAACTCTGGAACGAGAAACCGCCTTGGCCTTATATCGAAAACAAAAGCACCACAGACCCCGAATTGAAATATATACTGATACTATCTCGTAATAAAATAACTCGTATTCGAAGGTATTGGCTAAACGTATGAAGGGGATCAATGTGTGCTGAGATAAGTCAGACATTTTTAGTATCGACCCAGAATATAATGTTTAGTATGTGCCAACCCAAGTCAATACTGCAGTTGGAGATGTTTAATGAGTTTTCGATTTTATATGAAAAAAATTATATATGGTTGATTCATTCAGTAAGAATGAAAATTTAACCATTTTATTTAAATTTTCATTCTTACTGAACTTAAGCAGAAGCTTAACATTGGAATAGGATTCTAAACTATAGTTTTATTTAACAAAATTCGTCTAGTGCAGATTTCAAGATGCATTCTGGCAAATTCCGTTAGCTACGGAGTCCAGCGATATGACGGCGTTTACGATCCTTATCACCCGCTCTACCAGTTTGCTGTTATGCCGTTTAGGTTGTACAATGCGCCTCAAACAATGTGCATACTAATGAATGTGATCCCACTGAGCTACAAAGCCAGGCATCTGTTTACCTTGACGACCTTCTTATCATCTCAACTTCGTATCCAATTGCTTGGAAGAGTCGCTTAGCTTCTCAAAAATGCCAAATTAACTATTAACTTGGAAAAGATTAAGTTTCTCTAAAATATTAGACGATCAGTTTATTGCAGTTAAAAAAACATACCGAGATTGTGTGGACCCCTCAGACACCCATATCCTAACTTTTAAAAGCCGTTCTGTATTAAGTACGACGCAAGCACGGTAGATATTGCTAGCGTTTGGATTCAAATCGGTCATAATGGTGAAGATCACCCTATACCACATGTCGAAAAAACTAAATCGAGCACAAACAATTGTTTGATAACTGAACTCGAATGCTATGCTGGAGTCTTAAGTGTTAAGCATGCGTCCCTCAAATAGCTAATGAGTAGTAAAGACCTAACTGGACGTCTAGCTAGATGAATGTTAAAACTCCGCATTTGGAATTCAATTCTCCGTCTAATCTAAGTTATTCAAAACTCTTATAGGCCATTAGAAAACTTTAAAGTTCAAGATGGTAAGGTTTTCGTCAATATTTCTAAACGTCAGGATTATAATTTATCTGACATACCCTAGAAAATTTATATTCCTGCTCAACTGCGATTTGTTTTTAAAACCAATCCGAACTGCCACGGCATACGAAATTTGTAAATACGTTCATTTTGTGAGTTCCGCATAGTTAAGAGACCAACACATCTTTGCTATTATATTATTGTATATCGATTCCTCAAATAGACAGTAGATATACTACATCTGACTTTAAAGTACTCTGTGTACATATCCACCATGGTTGGATGTATTCTGTCGATACTCGATACTATTGTCATTTACAGGGGCCATTTTTCTTCAGATGTGCATTAGGTTGTTGCCAACTCTAAGTTAGCTACTCTGTGAACAGTAACATTTACTTCTGTGCTCTACTCAATCTCAATTATGTTCTGCATAAGCTGTGTCAAAATTGCTTTTTCCCCCGAAATTTGTACACCAAAACCATGTCAATAAAACGCCATTTTTCATTTTATTATTTACAAAAAAATCTTCGTTGCTTGTTACAAACGACTGTTCGATACACAAACAAAGACCGATCTCTTCGATAAAGACGAAAACTCAAAAGACACCACATTGTTATTGTTCTTCGCTTCATGCCTTAAATCTAACCGCTTTAATAAATTATACAGCATCAATTCTCAAACAAACAATAAAAAAACAACAACCTGAGAACAACAACAACCAAACTAACAAAAAAAAAGTTCAAACGAAAAAGCACCAACAAAATAAATAAATTTCCACCAGCATCGCAACAACAACAAATTACCTTTCATCTCGCCTCGAATTTCGAAATCCAACCATGTACATACACACATACTCATTTTTATACAAAAAACAACAAAAAAAACAAAAAATATGTATAAATCAATTGAACCGTATGAATGAAACAGAATTAAACTATAGTCGTCCTACTCATTCCGAAATATCGATTTAAAAATAAAAATAAATGTTTTCTCATTATGAAAACGACTATATCTACGAATAATTTAAGCTTTAAAAGCTTCACTACGATTTACGTATGCGCGCGACAGAGACAACCATATAAATCTGTTGAAATAGCATTCGTATTAAATAAAATAATTACAAACAAACAAGTCTCGTTCGATTTTGTTTTGGTAGTGGTTTCGAAAATCGTTGTTGTTGTGTTGATATGATGATATTATGTAGTTGTTGTTGGTTTGTGGCGCATCGTTGTTGATTCGCATACGGAATAAAGAAAAACTTGAATAAAAAAAAAATGAACGAAATAAGAAATCAAACAGGTCATTCAAATTCTTCTTCGTATTTATAGTTTATTGACCTTATGTATGATATGTGCGTAATGTGTCTTAGCAACACATGTACATAATATGGCGCGGTCACTTAAGATGAGCAAAAAAGTATGTAGCAGCGACATGTCCCATAAAATTGTCGTTATAATCTACCAAAATGAGAGGACAATGGTGGATCTATTCTAACTAACGATTTTCTTCTATTCGATATTCACTACTGGTTTAAATTGACCAGCTCCTTTAGATATATCGGGAAATGTTGTCTTTTGATGTCAAAAACAATAGAAGAATCGATCCTTCTGTAGTGTTTCTTTCATTTGACTGCAGATGAGCAACACATATAAGTGTAGATAGTGAGACCCTTTCCACAAGAATGTTCTGCTATAAACTCCCGCGTTACATGCCACTTCACTAGGTTCGATAAAACCACGAAAGGAATTCTCGTCTGAGGTGTTTTAACGACTCTCATACCTATGAAAGACGTTGAATGTTTTGTCTTACCATTTAAATGTTGTTTAGAGATATATCTGCACTGCTTTAACTGGGTAAATCCTGTTGTCAATAAAAATCGTGGAACTTCAACGATTAGAAGATTGACACGTTTTCCAATATTGATCTATATCATTAGGTAGCGGATCATCCCAGCCCATTTTGCGCAGCCATAACCTTTGCAGACTTATCTTGAACACGATAATGACAGGAGATATCGTTACATTAATATTGCTTTTTGTTGTTTTATAAGAGAACGTGTCGTTTGATGGATTCCATTGAAGTCCCAATACTTTATGTGTGCAACAATCATCAGTTATGGAAAGGTTTCATCGTCTCTTAACTCTACTGGAACTTTCTCTATCAATTGAGCTGAATTAGATTTTCTGAGTTTCAAACCACCTTTCATCATTAAATCGGTTACTTCTTGACAGCCACACATGCTTCTTCTATAGAATTGGCACCTGAAAGACAGTGATCTTTTTGCAATTTCAGAACCGACAGGATATATTGACTTGTAATCGTCGGCTATTTGCTGCAAGGTTCTTACGGCTAGAAACGGTGCACACGACGTTCCGTATGTTACAGTTTTTAAGCGGTATGCTTTAATCGGTTCAGATTAATTGTTCCTGCAGAAGATTCTTTGGAAATCTTGATCCAAGTGATTAATTTTAATTTGATGGAACATTTTCTCCACATCTGCTGAAAACACAACAGAGCGTTTTCTAAAAAGCATTAAGATTGAAATTAAATCCTTTTGTATCGTAGGTCCAACCAAAAGTTTGTCATACATGAACCATCGAAGACTACCCGTAGTTTCGTCGTTGTGCTGTCACTCTTACCGACAGCATGGTGCGGTAAATAAAAACATAGTCGCTCATTCACATTTTCGTCATTTCGGTTTACTTCCTCCATGTGTCCCAGCCTCTTGTACTCTTCCATGAATTCGGTGTACTCTTACGAAGAGATGGGTTTTTGTCAAATTTTCAAAAGCAAGTAATCTGCTTACGGCCGCCGACTTTAGAATGACCTAACTCATCTGAATCCATTTTGAACGGTAACCTATAACTATATGTACGTGCCAACGGAGTCCCATTAATGGTTTTCAATGAAGTGGCTTAATTCATATTTTGCTTTGGATTTCATGTAAACTGGGGCTGCTGGAATTTCCTCTAACCTCCAAAATTTTTCAACTGACGTACAAATATCTTCTTCGTGAATGGTTACTGATAACAAGGTAACATCTGACTTCGGCTCAGTAAGGATTCCTGATATGACCCATCCGAATTTAGTTGACTGAGCTATTAATTTGTCTTTGATTTGTATCGTTTCTGGCCTTAAAAATTCGAAAAATATTTCAGCTCCCAGTAGTATTTCGATTTTACTAGGAATGTGGAAACCAGGGTCAGCGAACTGAAGTTTATGTTGATTGAGTTCTTCAAAGCATTTGATGTCTACTTTCAGCAACAATATATTTTGATCAGTTTACTCTTTATTGGTTTGAAGATGCTTTCTTTTGAAACGGAAAAAAATGGAAATATTAGAATCACGCATAAATAGGTAGAACAAAAGCTACATACCTGTTTTCTGGTTGGTTGGGGATACCTCGATCTATATATCCAATCCCGTCTTTTCCTTAAGCACTAACCTGTCAAAGATGAAGGCCGACCACACATATGAGACGTTTTACAATAAACATTTATAGAAAACAATAATCACAATAAACGAACACGTATTACATGAACCGATTTAATTTGAATGTTGTGCTGGAATGTAGATGGCAGAAGGAGCGCGAAGAAGATAAATTACTGCCCGGTGTACATTGAGATACGGGAAAGTTATATAGCGTGATGTGTGATGGAAAAGGGTTTTTTTTGTGGCAAGTCAAGACGGAAGGTGAGACAAGTGCGTCGAAAAATAATAAAATTACCTAAAAACAAAAGTATAAAATAAATTAAGTGAAGAGTGCCAATTAAACAGAAAAGAAAAACAAGTCATGAACCATAAGTTCAGCGGGTCTAGACAGTAAGAAACACCACACAAGGTGAAGAGGATTCGTGCCAAGAACCATGTGGATCTAACCTTATCGGCAAGTGGATCGCGAGCAATCGCGGTGCTTGTTTATCAACCAGACGTCGAGGATCACACGAGGTAGAGGGAGATTGCAGCTGTACGAGTGGATAACAGGTTAGTGCCATTTTTCCTTACAAGTTCCTATATAAGTAAGACAATCTCCCATATAACAACAGTATAATCCTTCCCGATTTTTACATCCATCCCGAAGGTCTCTAACCAACCAAAAGAGCTAGCCACATTCATGCACGCAGGCTGGCGCCCAAATACAAATCAATATGTCTGCAAGTTGGAAGGAAGTTGTAGAGCAAAGGGAGAGGACGACTCAATCAATTTATACCGTCGCCGTCTGTAATGCAGTTGTGTGATCGATTGTAGAAATATATAGTGTCTAAATTGGTATAATTTGTAAACGCGCACGTCACACTTTCTGTAAGAAATGTCAGAAAACATCGAATAATTGACAAAGGATTTTTGAACAACTTTGTTGTAAATTTGGCTACACTATTAATTTCTATAATAAAAGGAATCCTATCCTTGTGTTCATTTTTTCGACAACCATAAACCGGCCCGTATGAAAAAGTAACACAAACGATCCAACAAACTTTAAAGAGAATCTTCGAAAAGATGACCAATAAAATACGGAATGACATCTCAAAGGAAGTTTTTTACTAGTTCTTCATGCTGCACCAACTTTTACGGCAACGGCTTCGAAGTTCACAATGAGCGATATAGTGCGAAGAAACCCTCCGTCAACCATAGTGAATAAACCAGCAAGTAGTCCTGACGAAGCAACTACATCGTGCAACCGAAGAGTAATCGATGGCAAAGAGGTTGGCAGATATTAGGGGAACGAGAATACTTTTCGCAATCTCCTCAATTAAAGTGGGTAAATTCGATCGAATTGACAAAAATCATATATAACTACCGATAAAAGCAAGGAGGCGTTACTCGCAAGTCTGTTAGATAAAATGAGAGAGCTCTCTTAATTTATGAAACAAGAAAGCAATATCCAAGGTGAGGTGAAAAAGCTCATTAGCCTATTTCATCAGACGGCAGGAGTCACAAAAAAAACACATCTCAGGAAAATGGAAGAAAAAAAGAGGCATCGATCTCGGCGATCAAGAACATTGGTGATCAAGAACATTAAAACTTCTTAAGAAGTGAAAATGGTACTGAAGCAAACAGCAGTTAATAGTATTCCCATTCGAGTGGACTAGATGTTCTAAACTGACCGATCACAAGTCAGAAGAGATGAGCAGAAATGACACAGCAAGGGCATGCAAGAATGAGACATGCAAGAAGAATGAATATATTATATTCACTCTACCGACAAGAAAGTTTCAAATAATGAACACGTGACTGTATTCAGTACGAGTGAGAGTTGCAATTGTGTTTTGGCACAAAGAAAACTCGATCAGAAAAATGGATATCGGATATATTAACCCGAGCTGCTGAGTACATTTTTGATTACCAATAATTCATTACGGGAAATTCGTACCACTTAGATTCCTGGCTATGTCAAAGCAAAGATCGTAATGAACTTAAACCGCATATTCATATTCGGCCGATACATGCTGGGATAACTTTTATTCTACTGATTCGTACATTAGTGCTGACCCACCTTCCTTATTACGATATTATTTTTCCAAGCCCATGTGAAGTTTAAATTTTTTTGGAAAGCTAAAAAAAATGAATTTATTAATGTGATTAAATATACTTTTATTCAAATTTATAAACAAATATGTACAGTGATTTTTATTCAGGTGGTGATTCAAAAATTATTTCAATTAAATATTCACTTGTCTCCATGATGTCAACCAATCCAGAAGGGCCGGTAACGACAACATTGACGTTTGGATTTCGACTATCAATATCATAATGCAACTTCTCTACGTTCGGACGCCCAATAATAACTTCAATAGAATATTCATAATTAGGACACAGTCTTATTGAATCACCAAAACACTTTGCAGCTGGAATTATGAACGAACTATTTTTAAATTCAATGGAGTCAGTCGCATTTGTATTAAGATTCTTCGCAGATATTTTGATTTGATGCTCTAAATTTTCCAAGATGCCATAAAACACTCCTTTCAAAATTAAATCTTGCAAAACTCTAAATTTTGTTAAATGCCATTTCTCTTGATATGAACAATTTCTTAAAATCCATGGACTCTGATAGGTGGAACGACGCTGATTATTCCAAATAGAATTTGTTCCAGTTGAACCAAAGTTAACTTTGACGATTGATCCAATATCATCAGTTGATAATAAATCGTGATGCTTCTGCATACACAGGTGAAAATCGTTGCTGGCCATAGCTGGGAAACGAATCAACCGGATTAACTTATCAAAATGCGATCGTCGTTGTTCGAGTGGAATTTTGTTTTTTTCACATGAATTGTTCATCCAAAGTACGAGCGCATCCAAAAGATCAACTTCTGTCATCACTTTAAAACCGGTGTCACTTTTTAAAACTTTTTCAATCACCATTTCATGCAAATTTAAAAATGTAACGCTTTTTGTATGGTTTTGATCTAAAACAGAACGAATATTATACAAATGGGGATAAGTGTCCAACTCGTAATTATTAAGAACGTTGAACTCCAATAATTTTAAACTAACGTCGATTTTCGTCTTAAAACGACTATTCAACAATCGATTCTCCAACTTCACAATTTTATATCGCACAGCCAATTTCAACATATCGCACAATAATTCCTCTTCATTCTCAAATTGATCCGTGTAAATGAATCTCAAAAACTGATAAAACGCCTCGTACGACACATCATGAATCGGAACTAACTTGTTTTCACCCAAATTAGTGCGGAATTGTCTCCAAAACACTATACTACGTTTCATGACTTCCCACGAATGCGCATACATTATTTTACCGCCAACATGGAACTGAACATCCGACATGAATTCGTTATTGAACAGCATTCTGGTTATCTCCTCCATCGATAAATCAGGTGAATTGTTTAACAGCACTTCTTCCATTTTCAGTTTAACACACTTGTAACGTTCACTTTCAAAAATAACTTGCACTCTGTCCAATGTGACCAACGTAAATGACTTACTTATTTTATTCGATGTACTATACATAATAGTTTACTTAAGCACTTCAAACCATTTCGCAAATACATAATATTTGCTTGCGATCGATTGATAAAAATTTTGGCTTTATTTGCCAAAAATTTCCAAGAATTTAAAAATAATTTTTTCAACGTGTAGGTTATATATGTTATCAGTTGTACATTTGGTGTATCAATAGCCAAAGTATGGTTCGGTATTTTAACCAAACCGTTTCGGTGATTAATGTCTTGTAGTTTAATTTTGATAAACGATCATACTGTGGGATAGTCAATATTTATATATACTATGTTGACTATCTGACAGTATGCTTGGATGTTTAGACTGATAAACTCATCAGCAATTTCTTGTTAGTATTTACTTGCGACTTCAAAACATACATTGATTACCTTCCAAACAGCGAGTGGTTGAATCTGAACCGAAAAAAGCGGAAGGTAACGGGTTCAAATTCCAATATTTTTATTTTTAAAATTACAGTTAGTGGTGTGAATATGAACACACCTGAGACTATATTTAAGAACGCCATTCATGGACCGACCCACTTTCCTAAAATCAATTCTATGAGAGTAGAAAACAGTTATAAATATTATCAAAATATAATATAATCTTAGAATTTAATACTTGATTCAACGTTTCGATTTAAAAAGGGAGGAAGGGGTGAAAATAGATATTGCTAAAATTCATTATTTTAATTTAAATATTTTTCCATCGCCAAAATTATTTTTTCTTTTCCAAACTATTCATCCTATAATCCTCTAGTCTTCTCTTTTCAATTTTGTGATCGTGGTATCTTTACTGGAAGCTACAATATTTTCTTCATTAATGCTACATGCCTTCAATGTAGTAAGCAGAACGTTGTTATCGGAGTGGTTAACATCAATGCAATTCTTGTCGATCACAAATTAATTGGAGACAATTTTTTTTAATGTATTGTAACGACCCGTGATCGTTCCATGGTTTACAGTTTTCCCATGCCTGAGTTTGATTTTAAAGCCTGATTTCCACTATGAAAAATTTTGTCATTATTTTTTACTGAAAAAACCAAAGCGAGAAAAAAATCAAAAATTCCATTAGAAAGACAGAGATCGGTTTTTTCTTTTTCTTTTTTGTAGTGGAGATATTTTGACCGATGTTTTTAACATAACCAATAAATTTCAAATTTTTTTTGGTTAAAAAAAAAAAAAAAATACACTTTAAATCTACAACAATAAATTAACAAAAAAAATAAATTCAACATAATTATTCATTATTTCAATTATTTTCACAATGAACTAAGATGAATAGCACAAAACGAAATGTTAAAATTATGAATTGACCATAAAAAATCGTCCATCTTTATTTTTCTTATAAAATATTTCTCCAGTACTGAATAAAAATACTTCTCTTGATATATTTTGTCAGTACTGATATAATTATTTTCTCAGTAACCATAAAAATTTATTCAGTACTGAATAAATTTTTTATACTGAAAATATTTTTCATTTCTCTCGCACTTTAAGAAAAATTATATTTTGATCCCGCCTTGACTATTTTGTCAGTATTTTTTCATAATGGAAATCAGGGTTTAAAGTCTGGTGGTGGGATATGTAGTTAATAGTTAATACTAACCCATTTATTTTTTTTATACCAATTCCAAATACATATTATATCGGAGTGTTGTGTTGATCCTCACACCGAGTGGACGTGTTTTTTCCTCTCGGTATTGTTAAATAAAATAAAATAAATTCGTTGGTAGTGTGTGCGTTTGTGTGTGGTTTTAAATCGGATCACAGATGAGTATCGCTATTATATTATATTTTATTATTATTGTAATTACATTATATATTATATTATATTGTGTTGTGTTGTATTTTATTATATTTTGTACGATACTATCTATTACATCTTCATACACTATTACCAGTTTTTTTTGGCCATATTGATGATTTGAGTTTGTACTTCAGCTGCATCTTCAATAGAACTGGAGGACTGATTCGACCAAGGCGTTTTTTACGATCCAGACATGGTGGTGCCGCTGACTTCATCCCAAGATTTGCTAATGTTGAGAACTGCATGTCATTTCGTGTAGTTTTTCCATTGATCTTTTGCAGTGACCTTGTTTTCTTCGGATCTTCGGGTCAATTTCAATAAACATTTCAAATCAGTAAAGAGACTGGCGGTAACCCAAGCCCTTCTATAACTTCTTCAAACAACCGGTAAACTTGTTTTGGTGATACCCTTTAAAGCTCTCGGGTTCTCGGAATGGTAAATAAGCAAAGGATTTAACTTGAAGTCGCCGACGGCATTACCACCAAGAAGAAGCGTCAAACGGTCTTTTGCTGCTTTAAAGCCGGAAGCATGTTTTTCTGCTGTGGCCAAATATGTTCGCGAGGGCGTTATTTTCAAGTACTGCTGTTTCGTCGTTAAATAGTTGATGGCTTAAATGCCCATCTGCAACGATGCTTTTAATTGTTTGCAGAATGGCGTTTGCTGCAGCTGTGTCTGCGCTAGCTGACTCACCTGAAATTTAAATATTTAGGAATTCGTTCCGAGTTTTCAAATTTTGGAACCAACCCCAACTATATTGGAAAGTATTTGTTTCTTCGTTACTTAGTTCGGCAAGAGTCCCGAAAATACTCTTAGCTTTGGTTTGGATGACCGACGTACTAAATGTAATATTTTTATTGGACTGTGCCTTTTATCCAATTTATCAACAATAATTCCATTGTCCTGATTCTAAAATTAGCAAAAATTTTCGCACTTTTTGAGGTTCCCGCTTTAGCATGATCTATGTTCCCGCTTTAGTGAATATTTTTTTCTTGCGTAAAAATTGTTCTTACAGTTGTTGTAAAATTTCTGGAAATATTTTTTCTGTATTCCAATTCGAAAGGGTGCTTGTGTGTGACACATAGTTAATAATGAACGTGTACACATCTTATGTGTATGTATCTTCCATTATCGGAGGTACATTTTGGGATTGTGGTTGAGGGTTGTTTTAGTCTGGAAGATTGTGACAGGTCGAGCGGGGATTTGGTTTTAGTGGCGAGGATTTAGAACTATTTATATGTTTGGGTGTCGGCGGGATTGTAGCAGAGTTGCAGTGGTGGTTTGGAGGCATTCAGTTTTGCGGAGTGGTGGGAGGTTGTGATGTTTTGGCTGGATTTTTGGAGGATGTCGCTCGATTCTGGAGTGGATTGAGGTTCTTGGAAGAAGCGGTTTTTGTAGGTATTTGTAGCTGCATGCTGGTGATTTGTTCTTTGACTCATGGTACTGCTGTAGTTGGGGGGAGAGGGTTTCGAGGCTGGATTTGATTGGGACGGGCATGAGGGTTGATCTAGTTGCGGTGGCGGTTGGGAGCCTCTGTTGGCATGTGGGGTTTTGGACGCGAGTGGGATTTGTTGAAAGCTGGAGGATTAGCCGGAATGTGGGGTGTTTGGATGGATTTCGGTTTGTTGGATGTCAGGTGAGATAGGTCTGCACTCTTTAATTTTTATTTTTGTGTAGATTGGTGTCCGTTGTTGCTCTGAATGAGTTTGTATTTTGGATGCTTACGATTGGTTTCTCGTGTTAGAGTTTGTTTACTACTAATAGATGTATGTTTGGTTGAATGTTGAGTTTGGATCGTGTTTGGTTTGCTTGAATGGGGTTCGCTCCGAGGGGTGTCGATTTCCTCCACTTTTGGGGTGCTTTTGCTCCATACTTTCTGCATGTATGTGGCATCCCTATGTCTGCTTTATTGTCTGTGTGTCGTGCATACGTGCCTGTAGGTTATCCATGCGTTATTTCAATTTATTAAGTTTCGTATTTGGATTTAAGGGTTCTTTTTGAAGACATTATCAATTGTCCTTTAGGGACGCAACTTTATATGCAGCATATGATGAGAAGACCCCAGGATAATTAACCTAAATACTCCAGTTTCAACTGTTGAGGTAACACAAATACTTATGATGGAATTAGAAATGTCCTGCCTATCCAAATAAAAATAATAACCAATGTGAATGTGAAAATGATATAGATTTTAGTAAAAATTTTCTATTATTTTAATTACTATGTAACAGGAAAATGGTTCTGCTGAAGATTGTCGCCCTAGTCTATTTTGTTTTTCTGATAAGCATGTTACAGAATTATGGCAACATTATCGTAATGGATGGCTTAAACTATCATACCAAATTAATTAAATGGTTTCAGATACCTGAGCCTTAAGTTAAAAAAATTTCTTTCAGAGTTCTGTACTTATGGTTGTTAGTTGTGCGGATGGGAGTTAAAATAAAGAATAAAATTAATAAATTAAGTAACAGATTCCTGAGCGACCAACTAATGAAATTTATTTTAGAATTTTAATTTTAATCTAGTTTTAATTTTATTCAAAATAACGGGTGATTTTTTAAGAGCTTGAGAACTTTTTTTTAAAAAAAATCGCATAAAATTTGCAAAATCTCATCGGTTCTTTATTTGAAACGTTAGATTGGTCCATGACATTTACTTTTTGAAGATAATTTCATTTAAATGTTGACCGCGGCTGCGTCTTAGGTGGTCCATTCGGAAAGTCCAATTTTGGGCAACTTTTTCGAGCATTTCGGCCGGAATAGCCCGAATTTCTTCGGAAATGTTGTCTTCCAAAACTGGAATAGTTGCTGGCTTATTTCTGTAGACTTTAGACTTGACGTAGCCCCACAAAAAATAGTCTAAAGGCGTCAAATCGCATGATCTTGGTGGCCAACTTACCGGGCCATTTCTTGAGAAGAATTGTTCTCCGAAGTTTTCCCTCAAAATGGCCATAGAATCGCGAGCTGTGTGGCATGTAGCGCCATCTTGTTGAAACCACATGTCAACTAAGTTCAGTTCTTCCATTTTTGGCAACAAAAAGTTTGTTAGCATCGAACGATAGCGATCGCCATTCACCGTAACGTTGCGTCCAACAGCATCTTTGAAAAAATACGGTCCAATGATTCCACCAGCGTACAAACCACACCAAACAGTGCATTTTTCGGGATGCATGGGCAGTTCTTGAACGGCTTCTGGTTGCTCTTCACTCCAAATGCGGCAATTTTGCTTATTTACGTAGCCATTCAACCAGAAATGAGCCTCATCGCTGAACAAAATTTGTCGATAAAAAGTTGCCCAAAATTGGACTTTCCGAATGGACCACCTAAGACGCAGCCGCGGTCAACATTTAAATGAAATTATCTTCAAAAAGTAAATGTCATGGACCAATCTAACGTTTCAAATAAAGAACCGATGAGATTTTGCAAATTTTATGCGTTTTTTTTTAAAAAAAAGTTCTCAAGCTCTTAAAAAATCACCCGTTACAAAAGAGCGGATAGGTGTTGCGGAATGGAGAATGCTGACTGGCGATTGCAGACAAGCAGATTAGAATTGTGGTTGTCTTGTGATAATAGTAGTTTAGTACCGACTGTCATTGTGTCTGTAACCGGGTCGCTCTTTCCTAACTAACATACCTTCCTATCCTTACCTATCGTTTTATGTAAACGGCTGTAGGAATAGGCCCGGCGTTATCCGGGAATCTTGCCTAGCGCTTGGTCCTACAGTCCTATCAATCAATCAATTCCAAATACATATTATATCCGGGTATTTTGAATTAATGTCGCCGGTTGTAGCTTAATGGTTAAGAGAGTTTCTCATCACGCCGCGGACTCGAGTTCGATGCCCGCCGTTGACCTAAAAATTAACATGCAACCGGATGACATAAAAATCCGTTTGTGTGTAAAAACATTCGTTGGGCTGACCACCAACAATGTGCACCAATCGTTAAAATTGATTCGTAAGGTCTCATTTGAGACGCGGTAAGGGCCGTTTTTTTTATTTTGAATAAATTATGAATATTTAATTTCATACGTTTATGTTCATTTAATTTTCAAATTTTCTTAAGTAATCATGTGCAAGATGGAGTAAACCATAGTAATGAGGCGTGGATTGATAGAATAGTTTGTTTGTGTTTCCTTTTCCCAAAATTCCTTTTATAATTTAATTTTCCTTCCGGTTTCCGTTAGCTAGCATTTATTCATCTTTGGAAAACCCCACCCCAAGCTCTGAGCCATAGCCGGCAAAATCACGACCTTCCCGAAGCTCTGGGTAATTGAAAATAATTTCAGTAACGAAGGAAATTGTTCAGAAATCGACATTCTCGTGGCCCACTCATGCCAATCCAATTCGTTACGTTGACCAACTCTTTATTATTGAGGTAGGATACTAGGATAGAAACACCTGCTTTATGATTAACGCGTTAACGTTTGCTCTTTCCACGTCATATGCAGATCAAATATTATTCCAAGGTACTTGATACTTGAGTAATTCGATATTTGCAATAAAGGTACGTCGCACTGTGGTAAGCATGGGAGAATGAGATGTTATCAACAACTAGAGGACAGTGTTTTGACTCATAAATATATCGGAATTATCTCATCTAGTAATATCCCACACGGTAATTTTGGTCGAGAGGATTAATTTGTTTTCTTTCAACATCTGTTTTGTTGTGTGGGTCAGGCGTGATTCTTCCTGATGAGGTTTTTAACGGATGGGCTGTTTTGGTTTTTGGTGTCTAGTAGAAGAAGTTTGTTTATGTAAATATTTTCCTTGTGTGGATGTTTGTTTGGGAATGTACAGATGAACATAGAGTTGGATTGGAAAGCGAGCTAATGACTTCAGTTCGAATAGTGTCTTTATTTTGATGAATTGTTTGTGAATAATAACCGTATACACCTTATCTTACAAATAAACCCACAAAAAATTTTCAAGTGGTGTTAAATCCGAGGTTCTTGATGGCCAAAGAACTTCACAATTTCATGAAATTATACAAACACTGTTGACAGTAAATTTATTGTTTAACGACTTATGTGGCATGTTACTCCGTCTTTTAGAAACCTAAGCTCGTTAACATGTACGATAACGTTCCTCAGTCACTGTAAGTGCATTTTTCTATTCGTTTTCTAGAAAAACGGTCCAATAAATCATACCAAACAGTGACTCTTGATGAATGAAGTTCTGCTTCGTAATAATAACATGTGGACTCTCCGCTATCCAAATTAGGGTGAAAACCGTTCGGTAAATCATCCAATTAACAAAGTACAAATCAATTTAAATTTTCTGGCTTCGATTCTTGATTTAGTTGGATTTTCTATGCATGCAAATGAAGTTCTTTTTAACTATACCTGGTTCATCTTCGTGGTTTATTACGAACACTATCATTAATAGCTTGATACGCCTTCTACGATAGGGCCTTCTATTGAACTAGTTTTTTCAAAACGTAAAATTAATGGCAATTTTTTGACATTTAATCTGTAAAAAAAATTTTTTAGAACGGATAATATTAAGTCTAAAACTCATTGATTGAAAGAAGGACAAAATCATTCATCCAAGTGCACACCTCAGTGATTGTAAGTCTTCCTGATACAGTCATATCGTGATTTGGTTTTGTCATTCATTTGTCCCACCACTCCCACATAAATATTTTAAACGGCTTGCTAGGTAAGTGACACATCAAGATACTGTAATTGGCTTGTAGTAACGCCTCAGTTGCATTGGTTCGCGCTTTTTGTAATAACGCATCTCAACGTTTCGTCCATATACTTTCCAACATTTAACCCCCATCTCATATCCAACCTTTGTCCACGTTCAAGTACAACAACTACAGGGGGGATTTCATCTTTCCTTAAGCTCAAATTATAGAATTTCATTAATTTATGAAATTCTATAATTTTAGCTCAATAGTCCATCGACATTTTTATGGCTAGACTGGTTTTCATTAGCAGGGATTATTCGTGTCTTGTCATAAATCTAATGTGATGCCCATAAATATATTTAAACCAAATTGCCACCGCTGCAATTCGAGAAATGGGACGTAAGAAACAATAACTCTGGGAACGGGGAACCTCGCAAAGTTCTTTTGATCGACTTTTATCGCAAACGCAGAGTTTATGTACCCGGAATTGAAATAGATACTGATACTATCACTTTATCTAATTTAATACATTCATCTGTCTTACCATCTTTAACAACTACTTCTTTGTTAGCAGTCTAACACCAGATACCATTACTCAAAACGGTCTCGTAATCAAATAGCTCGTATAAAAAGGATTTGGCACAATAGAGTAGCAATGCGCCCCGACATACATTATGTGTTGGTCAAGGATGCGTAGAAGTAACAATCACTTTGCAAAGGTTATAATATCCACATTCACCTCATTCCTATTATATACTATGTTTCAACCAGATGATCCTCAGCAATGCTTGGCCCGGTACAACTAGTATACAATAATAAAAATACATTGTGACATATTTTAACATTCATACATTGTGACATGTAGTACGTACTTCGGTTATATAGCAACTTATACATTGTATTATTAGAGTGTAAAACAGCATTCGCAAGAGAACCCATTTTAAAAAATTATTTAAACTGGATTGTACGACTTTCTCTGAACTTATCAAAATACAATCATGCAATAACGCGATAAGCGATAAGTATTACTTATCGTTATATTGCACGCAACATGTGATAAACATACAATATATATATATATATATATATATATATATATATATATATATATATATATATATATATATATATATATATATATATATATATATATATATATATATATATATATAATATTAGATATATATATAATTGGTGGGAAAATAGCCAAAAGATTTTGAAACTTGAACTATCGAGCTTTGGACGTCATTGTCATTTTATCAGGCCAAAGTTACAATCATACCAATAAGATCCAATCATAACTCCAATAGATGTATTAACGAAATGATTAAGTAGGATATATCACCAAACATTATTTTGACTGTCAATATATCAAATTTAAGACTGATAATAAACGACACCTATACGTTCCAAAAATTATTTTAAAATTCTTGGTATTTTTTGGCAAACAAATTTTATCAATCAGTGGCTAATCTTCTCCAATCTCAAAAAGAGCTTAACGTGCTTAAGTGAACTATATATAAAACATCGAATAAAATAAGTAAGTCATTTACGTTGGTCACATTCGACTAAGTGCAAGTTATTTAAGTGAACGTAACAAGTGTGCAAAAGTGTGTGAAAATGGAACAAGTCCCGTTAAACAATTCACCTGATTTATCGATGGAGGAGATTACCAAAATGCTGTTCAATAACGAATTCATGTCGGATATTCAATTCCATGTTGGCGGCAAAGTAATGTATGCGCATTCATGGGAAGTCATGAAGCGTAGTATTGTGTTTTGGAAACAATTCCGCACTAATTCTGACGAAAACAAGTTGGTTATGATTGAGGATGTGTCGTACAAAGCGTTTTATCAGTTTTTGAAATTCATTTACACGGATCAATTTGAGAATGAAGAGGAACTATTGTGCGACATGTTGAAATTGGCTGTGCGATATAAAATTGTGAAGTTGGAGAATCAATTGGTGAATAGCCGTTGTAAGACGGATATTGACTCTAGGTTAAAATTATTGGAGTTCAACGTTTTGAATAATTACGAGTTGGACACTAATCTGCATTTGAATTATATTCGTGGTGCTTTAAATCAAATCCAGGCAAGAAGCGAAACATTTTTAAATTTGCATGAAGCGGTGATGGAAAAAATTTTAAAAAGTGACATCGGTTTTAAAATGTTGACAGAAGCTGATCTTTTGGATGCGCTTATTCCTTGGATGAATAATTCATGTGAAAAAAATCAAATTCCACCCGGACAACGGCGATCGCACTTTGATAAGCTAATTCGATTGATTCGTTTTCCTGCTATGGTTAACAACGATTTTCACCATTCTATGCAAAAGTACCACGAATTATTGTCAACTGATGATATTGGATCAATCGTGAAAGCCAAATGTGGTTCAACTCAAACAAATTCTATTTGGAATAATCAGCGTCGTTCTACATATCACAATCAGATGGTTTTAAGAAATAGTGAATACCAAGAAAAATGGCATTTAACGAAATTTAGAGTTGTGCAAGATTTAATTTTAAAAGGAGTGTCTTATGGATTGATGTTTCCAAAACATCAAATCAAAATTTTTAGGACGAATTCTAGTACAAATGCTACTGATTCCATTGCATTTAAAAATAGTTCCTTTTCAATTCCAGCTACAATGAGTTTTGGTGATTCGATTAGACTTTTTCCTAATTATGAATATTCAATTGAAATAAATTTAGGGCGATGGATCGTTGAGGACGAGGTTTATGATATTTGCACTCCAAATCCAAAAATCAATCCTATCGTTACCGGTCCTTCTGAATTAGTTGAAATTATTGAGACAAGTGAATATTTAATTGAAATAATTTTTGAATTACCACCTGAATAAAAATCATTGTATTTCTTTATAAATTTAAATGAATTATATATGATAACAATAATAAATCCATTTTTATTAATAATAAAGAAGGTGGCTGGCTCAACAGTCAACACCAATGTACGAAGCAGTAGTCTTAAGTTCATTACGTAAGGACCATTTGTTCGAGAAGATCAACTGATGATTTATTAAATTCCTAAAGATTTAGATCACGGTTAGTAATTTCTGGGTGCTGGATAGAATCATTAATACAAGAAAATATTCGATATATAGTCATTCAAAATGATATAAAAGGCATTCAAAATGATATAGTAGTTTTTGTTAGATCCCTGAGTAAATTTTAAACTCGAACAGGAACTTCGCTCAACATAGCCAAGTAAATCCGTATCCAAGAACACCAACGAAAATTGTTAGTCATAAATGTTATCCTTAAGCTTAGTTAAATAAATTTAGATGTTAAATGTAAAAATAAAATGTCGCGTAACTGCATGTAGCTTAATAGATTAATTTTTTTTTTTGATAAATTGGTTGATATAAAAATAACTACGTGGAAGTTTATATTTAATTTTTATCTACTTACTTGATTTATTTACTTAACCGATTTAAGTATATATTATTATCGGGGATATTTAAATTTTAATTACACTCATATATATGTATATATCTATCCATTTATCTATCTATCTATTTATATATATATATATATATATATATATATATATATATATATATATATATATATATATAAATATATATACATTTATATATATATATATATATATATATATATATATATATATATATATATATATATATATATATATATATATATACATTTATACAGCTATGGTCAATGAAATTGGTGTGAGCATTTTTTTGGTATTTATTTAAAGTATTAAATAAATATACGAATAATTAAATATATATTTTAGTTATTACAGTAAAGCATACTAATAAAAGATGATAACGATTCATTAATTAATTAGAGTACATGTAAAATAAGAATTTTAAGGGTGGTCAAAGAAATAGGTGTAATTTATAAAAAGTAAATTTAAAATATTTAATTCCACTTTTTTGTATAAACCAAATTTAATTTTGCTTAATATTTAGTGGCATGTGCCTTATTTTTGACTACAAGCTCATATTGATGAGGCATCTAGTTGATTAATTTCCGACATGTTGCCAAAGGTATATTTTTCCAAACTTTCTGAACTTCTACCCACAGTTCTTCATTGTTTCGCATTTTTTTAGTTGCAATGGCCGCCTTTACTATATTCCATAAATTTTCTATCGGATTAAGATCCAGCGACTGAGCAGGCCATTGCATTACCGATACATAATGTTCTCTAAATCATTGTCCTGCTGTAATGTCCATATAATTGGTATATTATCTTCGGCATAAGGAGGCATAACATCCTGAAGAATGCGTACATATGTATCAGCTGTCATTGTTCCGTCTATCCGATATAGTGGTCCGACACCATTCCAAGAAAAACACCCTCAAATTATTAAACCACCTCCACTGTGTTTAACGATTTTGCGTGTGTAACACGGTAAGAATTCTGCATTAATTGGACGCTTTACGAAAACTGTTCCATCAGGTCACCATAATTTAACCTTTGTTTCGTCAATCCACAGAATATTTTGCCGTTTTTGAATGCCAATCTTTCCAGTTTATATGGTCTTTCGCAAACTTCATTCTTTGTTTAATGTGCCGCGTATTCAAAAATGGAACCCTCCTGAACAAATTTGTCCCATTCAGACGTCTGCGCACGGTTCTTGCACTGATGTTTGCGTCAATCTCATTTAAAATGTCTCGGGACGATTTAAAATGATCTGCTTTTGCAAATTGTCGTATGCGACCATCTGTTCTTACTGTAGTTTTTCGTTTTCCCCCTCTTTTTTCTTTAAATTTTTGAGGATTCAAAGAATTTGTCACCATATGTTCTGTGAACATATCATTATTTCCGAAATTCCTTTATAGGTTTTTCCTTGAGCCCGAAATATACAAATAAGCTTCCTTTCATCTGAGGTACAGTTTTCCACGTCCCATTTTGATAAATTATTATTATGGTTAAATTAAATTTCTTGATTAAAATAAATTAATTCAATTATTTTGTTAAATATCAAACAAAATTTTAATTTTATTATATTAAACTTTTACAATTTATTTATCAACATACCTATTGTATTGACAAACTATGTTTTTAATTATCCTTTAATTATGTTTCCAAAACACAGCCTACTAAGCATTTTTGTGTGTGTAAGAGTACATACATGCAAAAATTTCTACTGGAGGTCGATAAATCAATAGCGAGGAGGCTTTGATGTAATTCAAAAAATATTGAAAACCACAAATTTTATTGGGTCACACATATTTCATTGGCTATAGATTATATTTATAAATATTTATATATATATATATATATATATATATATATATATATATATATATATATATATAATATATATATATATATATATATATATATATATATAAATATATATATGTATATATACATATATTTATATATATATATATATATATATATATATATATATATATATATATATATATATAATAATATATATATATATATATATATATATATATATATATATATATATATATATATATGTATATATATATATATATATATATATATACATATATATGTATATATATATATATATATATATATATATATATATATATATATATATATATATATATATATATATATATATATATTGCACGTTATCAACTTTCCTTAACGTTAACTAAATTATAATAAAATAAAATTACATTTCAAACCTAAAATTATCACAAAAAATAAAAATTATAAGAAATAATTAACAACTTTTCGAAAAATAGTCATCTATCGGAAAAACATTTTAATGACTGTAACACTGCAGCAACGTCCACCTGTGATGATAAGCTTTCCAACCCTCTAACTTGTTCGCCATCTGTTTCACTTTCTGAGCTACAAATGATTGATGTCGACACAGTTGAATTGTTTAATTCATCGAGCACTAACTGAAAAATTTGGTTGGGATCTGGTTTCTCGCCGTCATCAATAAATAAAAAGACTTCCTAAACGGGTGGTAAATTGTGTGTATCTATTATAGCAACTTCGCCATCTGAATAGTCGACGTCATCATTTTGCTAAGCATTAAATATAAAACCGGCTATTTCGAAACAATTAAATATGGTTTCAGGTTTAACATTATTCCATGCTAGATTAATCCATTGAACCCCATGCCTTACTGTTAAACCTCCAATTCCCATCTAATAGGCAGGTGATCGGTCTAACATAGCCGCAATTACAGAAGTATATCTATTTTATCATCAATCCCTAAGCTTTTTGAGGCCATATTGATAAGATACATGTTTTTTAACATAAAAAATAGTATTTCACCATCTCAGCACGGATTTTTCAAAGGTAGGTCTACATGAACCAATCTTATTGAGTTTTAATGGAAATTGTTGATACATTTGTATCTCATAGTCACCTTGATGTTGCCTTTGTTGATTTCACATAAGCATTTGACTCTGTTCAACACCAAATTATCATATATATAAGCTCAAGATGTTTGGATCTATCAGATCGTATTCAATTTGTTAAGTTACATCGTGTTAAATCAAATCAAATAAATGTTATTTCGGGTGTTCCGCAGGGCTTTTACCGTGGTCCACTGTTATTTACAATATTTGTAAATGATTTGTTGGATGTATTGCGTTACTCTTAGGGACTTATGTATGCGGATGGTCTGAAATTTCTCTGCCGCATTAAAAATCCTTCGGGTGCTACTAAACTGCAATCTGACCTTGATTATTTATTATTATGGTGTAGCAAGAATTATTTAAATTTAAACAATAAGAAGTGTGCTATTATGTCGTTTTCAAGGAGAAAATCTCTGAAAAAATTATGATTATAATATTAATAACGAAACATTAGCTCGCGTTATCCAAATCATTGACTTGGGAATAACATTTGACGCCACAATGAGTTTTATTCCTCAAATCGATAAAATTATGGCAAAATCGTTATCTTTGTTGTGGTTTATATTGCCACTCTCTATAAAGATTTTAAAGAAAGGAAGACTCTTCAAATCTTATATTCTTCAATGGTTCGTTCAAATTTAGAATTTGCTTGAGTCGTCTGGGATCCTTATTATAATCAAAGCATCTTAAATATACAAGCAGCAATGCTTGACCTTATAAAATTGAAGATTTTTGACTCAATATTAATGAATCAAAAATACTGAAAACAAAAAATATTTTTATATCATATATTTTTATATCATATATAATAACAAAAAATATTTTTATATCATCAAATATATTAAATCAAACATTTTCATATAACATACACTGCAGTTTACTTGAATAGGAACGACCGTTTTTTTTTAATATTTTAAAATCGGTCCAGCTTTTCCAAGATTGATTTTTAACGGATAAGCACTTGTTTAAAATTACATAATTTTTAAATAAAAATAAATTAGTAGGCCAGAAGAATTTTATTTTAATTTGTTTTTTCTTTAAAAGTGTGATTTTTGTTTGTTTCACTTGAATAGAAACGACCATATTATCAATAAATTTGAAGTGTTAGCAACTTAAACTTAAATTAAATTTAATAAAAAATATTTAAATATGGGTCGAAAAAAACTTAGTAAGGAATAAATAGCCCAAATTCAAGCACTACACAGCGAAAATTATTCTCTACAAGCAATTGCAGATAAAATCTTCAATTTTACAAAAAAATCCAAGAGAATATGGCTCAAACAATAAAGGACGAACTGTTGAGGCCACATCTGCAGCCGACAAGCGGGTCATACTAAGGGCAGCATCCAATTGTGCACTATCTTGTGCAAAAATTAAAGCTAGTGTTGGTGTGTAGGCCAGCCGAATAACAGTATGGAGAGTGATTCAAAAGCAGATCACCTTATTCGAAGAAAGCTCCAAAAGAAACCACCTCTAAATCAGGAGAGGAAACAGAAAAGGTTAGATTTCTCGAGGCAGCATATGACATGGGCTGAAAAATGGAAACGTGTCGTTTTTTCTGATGAGAAGAAATTTAACCTCGGAGGCCCCGATTGGTTTAATTATTATTTTCAAATTTTACCTTCGAAAAAAGGAAAAGTGTTTAGCAAAACACCACAGCCGGGAAGGAGGCGTTATGATGTGGAGGGCTTTATCATTTAATGGTCCGGAAGATTTGTCATTTCCAATCGGAAAAATGACCGCAGAAGCTTACAAGGGCATCCTCGAAGAAGCATTTTCTCGCTTCAATGGTACTTTTGGGCCATTGCCATGGATATATCAGCAAGATAATGCCCCTATCCATACAGCTAACAAAATCAAATAATGGATATCGCGGCAAAATGTACAGCTTTTGCCGTGGTCTCAGTATTCTCCTGATCTCAATATCATGGAAAACGTGTGGGATTGGCTGTCTCGGAAAGTTTACGAAGGTAGTTGACAATTCGACAGTAAAGAAAGCTTTATTAGGGCGATTAATCAAGCCTGGAACAAAATTTCTTTAGATTATTTAAAATCTTTGTATGACTCCATCTCAAGCAGGTTGTATGAAGTTATTTTTAATAAGGGAAGTAGTACACATTATTAAAACCATGTAAACTCAATTAATTTTTAAAAATAAATCGAATACAATTAAATTTTTAGTCATTAAAATAACTTTTTAATAAGATTAGTTAATCGTTCTTATTCAAGTGAACATTCAAATTTATCATTATTTTAGAAAAACAAGAAAGCAAAATTAATCATGAAAAAATAAATTTGTTTTTCCTTTAATATTTACTGCTTAACCAAAACTTATAATTCTGTAAAAAAAAATTTTGATAAAGTTGGATCGATTTCGAAATATTCCAAAAAAACCGTCGTTCCTATTCAAGTAAACTGCAGTGTATGTATATGGAAATCAAATGAAAATACGAATTATTTTAATAGTTATGGTAAAAATAACAACGGTTTCATTTATTTAATTTTTATACATATGTATATGTTATAATTGGTTCTAGACGCCGTATAAAAATATATAAAACGAGATCAATGACGAATGAACTACGAAAAAGAAACATATACTTCAAATGTTGGATGAAAGATGGCACTTAATAGTTTTCTTCATATAAATCGTATTTTTTGATATTTTAAAGCATATTGTTAATGCTGTAATCCAAAGTACACAATTAAAATATTCAAACATACAAATAAAAGTGAATACTTGAAAAAATATTTGAATTTTTTTATTTTCGTATAATTCTTATACTTCATTTGCCTGACGTTTGTTACGAAAACCAATTTTTGTATTCTCTTAGGCGAAAGTAGTGACAGTCGGTGGCTCACGTAAAAAAAATCGTATTCCGTTAGACATTAGACAACTTTTCTTGTCGAGTAATCCGACATTTTGAGACGCGCGACTTTTTTGTTCGACAACAATATGGAGAGAGAAAAAACGTAAGTTTTTTGATAGTGTTCACTTTAAATATATTAAAACCATTATAATATATATATATATATATATATATATATATATATATATATATATATATATATATATATATATATATATATATATATATATATATATATATATATATATATATATATATATATATATATATATATGTGTGTTGAACTTCAACCTTTTTTATTTATTAGAATTAATATAGCAAATGTGAAAGAATTTGAGTGCCTCGTAGAATGTATGGAGAAGAATGTTGAGGTAGCAAGAGGCTATTATAATTTTCGTAGCTCGAAAATAGAGCTTAGAAATGCTTGGAAAAGTTTTGCAGAAAAATTAAATTCTTTTGGGACCAGCAGTACGAGATGGAGCGGGGTGACAAAACGTATTATTAGATAATTATTTAATTTGGCTAAAACTGTTCATTAACAAAATAAATTGAATGTTTTAGGTTTGGATTGATTTTAAAAGCAAACTAAAAAAATTGGGCCATAACAAGAAAGAAGTCGCAGCGAAAAAGGGTGGTGCCGCCTACACACGTTTTCACTGGTAGAAGAATCGATGTAAAAATTTTAAGTTTGAGAGAATATTTCCGAAAAATCTAAGCCGAAGTTATGGCATACCGCCTGTTGCTAGTATGTGTTCTGCAAATTTATCACCAAATGTCTCATTACCACCAGTAAGTACGTTCACAACATATAATGAAGTTTTGCAGAATGATACATAAGCAACTGTGCCAGTGTGTGATAATGTAGACCATAACCAAGAGCCTGTTTATACAGCACCAATCAAAAGAATGAACGACTTCGTCTTTTTCAAACAAAATCGATTTTGCAAACCGAAAAACATGTGACGGAATCAGCAAGATACGCAAGAAAATTGTTTAAGCTTAAACAAAAAAAATTTGATATTTGGCGCCAACATCTGCTTCATAAACAAAAGCACGATAAGGAAAATGTTACCTTACAGATAAGGCAATTGTAGTACAAAGAGAAGAAATTAGCCTTTGAGGAACCAAGGTAGTCGTTTCTTGGGTAATTTAATTTATTTTTATTGTGTATATGGGTTTTAAATTAATAGTATATAAATGTAAATATGTGATATTTTGAATTGTGATAGAAAAAATTAAGTACGCTATTTTTACATATATTAATATATTTTAATAAATTTGTGAATTTTTAACAAATTGAATTCATTCACTCCATTCTTATCCTTTGTGCGGCGTCAATATTCTCTTCTATTAATTCTGTTGGTTGTTCTATTTTAGGTGGTATAATGGTTTAGCGGTCTTGGAAGGAAGTCGTTGAAGTTGCCCCGAAAAACCAGCCCGAAATTTTTGGTAAGTTTCTTCACTAAAGTGTAACCATCCCGAAAAAAATGTATACATTAAAAAAGTGTAGTCTTATCCCGAAAAATATTATATGAAGAGTGTAGACGTATATTTTAGAAAAAATAGTTTTTTTTGTTGTATTACCTTAATATTATTATTATGATATTATAATTTTATATAATAACAAACGTCAAAAACAAAGTGATTTTGAAACATATAAAGAAATTTTCAATATAAACGAATATGAATAAAAAAATTATTTATTATAAGAAAATACATAGAATATTGATGTACATAAAAATTATTAGATATTTATATCTCTATATGTGAAAAGCTTTTAAAAACCTAGAGACATGTTCAATAAGCGGCATATATGGCCAGATAGGACAAGGTACCAGCTAACATGTGAAAACTACCTTATGTCCGTATTCGGAGGAACTAGTCGTAATTAACTGGCCGTAATTTGCAAATAGTTTAAAAATATCATTAACTTGAAACACAGCTATGTACCATATATTCGAAATAATTTTACAACTATAAAGGAATAGATTTTTTATTAATTTTCTTTGCATTATATAAGAGGATATTATTTGATTTTTAACAAAACAGTTTTCTTGTAGACATAGTAAATTCAATTAACGCCTGATTTAATTTGCGTTACCCAGATAGCACCGCGTAGAGGATAAATCAGGTCACCCTTAACTTCACTAAAAATTAATATTAATATTCTTTAACTAAAAGCGAAATGAAAATTATAAGATAAACATTTCATAATTAAAAAAAATAAAAGAATTCATGATGTCGTTAGACATTTATCTTAGAAAATTGCCACATACGATTAGTTATTTAGATTTTTATAAATTATAATTTGCGGTCGAACTATCACCAAATTAGCGTTTCGAATTTTAGGCACATAAGTATTCAAGTCGTCATATTTTTCCCATACTCCGTTTCTTAAGCCAAAACAAATGTAATGGAACTCTGCGTTTTTGAAATTCTTAGAAGATCCATCGTTGTGTGTAAAACTAATGATCGATACCATCAGGTATTTCTCATCATTTAGCTTTATATTTATTGGTATTTCAGATAACCTGACAGACGTATTATTAACTGATTCAGCATATACACATATTAACCAGCCGTACTTTAGTAACGTAGGATACATTGGCATAGAACAGTTTTTACACGTCTTTTGAGGAATTTGTTGGAAACAGGATGTAATTTTGGAAAATCCCAATTCTTCAAACAATAATAAAATCTAAATAAACTAGTGGTCTCATTTCTGTTTCATTATTTGAACATTCGTTATTAGAGCAATTGAGAGTTACTTCTATGCTTGGAAAGTTTTCATATATATTCTTAGCGACGTTAAAGCTTTCAGTGGTACAATCCGATATAAAGCCCGAGCTTTCAACTTATATGTTTTCGAATTTCGTATGCTTTTGCTAAATTATTCTCCAATAACGATTGCAGAAGATTCTTCATCTTACGATTTTCTATATTTTCCAAAAACGTATTGTCCTTAAAAATCGACACTGCGATCGCTTGGAAAATAGAATCAAAAGCACAGGTGTTTTTAAAAAAACTACATGTGTGAATGTCATTCCGAATGATAGGTAAGGCGATATGATTCAGTTGCTTACAAATGGTAATTTTAAGTTAAAAGCATCTATTCTCAAGCCTGCTGCGATATAATTGTCCGTTAGCTTATTGGTAATATCCTGCTTTGTACAGGTTTCTTCAATTTCTTTTTCCCCTTGGAAAATATTGGAAAACACGCTTTTTTCTTTTGTTCCCAAATTAATTATCTCGTAAGGTGGCTTCGATGTTTAAAATTTGTACTGTGTTAATTGTACTGTGTTAATTGACGTCATTGGTGTGTTCAAGTCAGGTTTCTGACAAACTATTTTCTTCAATCGCATCGTTAGAAATAATTGAGAATTTTTTTTAAAATCATTAATAATGATATTTTGATTACAATTTATTATTTGAGATATTTCAAAATTACTAAATTCATCAACATATAAATTGGCCGGTAAAAGTTTCGCGGAATCAAAGCTTGTTGATAAGGCGCCATCCAATAAAATGGTGGGATCAGCTGAATCTGCGCCTTTATTATCTGTATCGATCAAATTCGATGATTTCCTTAATTTGTATTGCCAAATACTGTACACTATTCTTCGGTTTTCTTTGGTGTATTTGGCATTAAGTTTTTCAAATAATAATTTCATCATCATCGTATCAAACTTACTTAAAGTTGCATGGGTACATTTCATGGTTTTTAATGCGGTTCTAATGTCTTCAGCACTGACATTAAATCATTTTTTTTTTATTATTATAGCGCTTCATTTTTTATAATATTATTGAATATCCTTAAATAATTTTAGCACAAGTGGAAGCAAAATTTAGTTTCCTAACCCCATAGTGAGACCACACCATGTAGTCGCGATGGTAGTTTGCGTATACAACAACTAATTAAAAATGTTAATTCGATTAATCAAAAGATTTACCCCAAAGCAAAATAAATAATCGTATGTGCGTAAAAGATTTTATAACTATTAACGCTAGTTAAGAGTTTAATTAAAACAAACCGTTTCGTAGAACAAAATCACTGAAAAAAAATTAGAACATTACGCTATGAACAACACGAAACTAATGAAAACACATAACAAAAAAAAATTCTTTATAGGTATACTGGTAAAATTTTTTTTTCGTTGTTGTTTATTTAGTGCAATAGTAATAGAGAATGAAAGGAATCATAGAGGACAAAGTATTTCTGTATTATATTAATTTTTGATGTGAACGTGAGTATAATTTAGTAAAAGTTCGACAAATCGATAACTTAATTTTTAAAAATAAATAAAAAATAGTTTCAAAGTAAACCATCAAAATTAAATTCATCAAAGATGTGGGTGGCAACGCAGTACAAGAGAAAATAAAATATAGATATGTGAGGAGTGCCGTTACATTCGACAAAAACAATTTACTTTCGTTACTTCCCAAATAATCGTATCTCTAAGAAGTTTTCATATGTTAGCTGGTACCTTGTCCTATCTGGCCATATATGCCGCTTGGTGGACATATCTCTAGGTTTTTAAAAGCTTTTCACATATAGAGATATAAATATCTAATAATTTTTATGTACATCAATATTCTATGTATTTTCTTATAATAAATAATTTTTTTATTCATCTTCGTTTATATTGCAAATTTCTTTATATGTTTCAAAATCACTTTGTTTTTGACGTTTGTTATTATATAAAATTATAATATCATAATAATAATATTAAGGTAATACAACAAAAAAAACTATTTTTTCTAAAATATACGTCTACACTCTTCATATAATATTTTTCGGGATAAGACTACACTTTTTTAATGTATACATTTTTTTCGGGATGGTTACACTTTAGTGAAGATACTTACCAAAAATTTCGGGTGGTTTTTCAGGCCAACTTCAACGACTTCTTGGAAGGCCGCTATTAATATTTATTCCGTCGTCGAAATAAAAACAATTCTATTTCACTTGATACAATTTATTTATTATAATCAATTCACTTTATAAGAAAATAAAATAATTTAATTTATATTATCGTTAGCAAAATATGCTCTTTCTTAATCAAGAGAATGGACAATACTAATTGATTTTATCAATTTTTATCTCGATCAAAAAACACCACGTACCTAAAAGCTTAATTTGGTAAATTATGGTATATAATTTATTATGGTATATAAAATAATTTAGCTAGCGACTAAAAGATGTCGCGGCAATGTACTAAGAATGCAAATAACTTTAATCACTAAATGATAATTATTTTGCGAGTTCACAAAAACTTTGATTACAACGCGTAATTAATTTGTGAATATATAGTACATATACCATAATAAAACAAATTCCATATAAATAAATGATAAGCCGAGATAAATGTGGAAAATAAGTTAGAACACTGCCCTCTATCCAATTATGTTTTGTTACACAATCAAGCGAGTCCCTGCTATTGTGTCTCGGGTAAACTGATAAATCAGAACAACAACAGAAAATTTGTGTTTTGAAATGGCGAGTTTGGTCAAATATTCTTGTAGCATAATTATGAATATTATATCAATAATATTCAGTTGCTACAGCACTATTGTTAAATCTCACTTAACTCCAAGTCGTAAATTTAGAAAGATGTTGATTTACAATTTTGATTAAGCTAAAGAACTTACCAGGATAGCGGAACTTTAGCTGAGAATAAAACTAACTTGTTTGAATGTCTAATTATAACTCTAATTTATTTAACAAAAGTAAGTCTGTTTATACAGAAAGAAATTTGCTAAATAACAAAAATTATTTGAACAATTTGTGTAAACTAAAAAATGATTAGAAAGAAGAATAGTAAGTTGACTCTGGATAAGAATTCCACTGGAACTTGTTGTAACGTTTGTAAATACGATTTGTTGCATAGTACGTTTTTATTTATATTTATGTTCAACTATGTAATTGAATACAATAGAAATAATTCATTTGACATTACTCGCTTGACGAGGTTGATGACTACTTAGAAAGTAAGTGAAAACTACACGTATAGCTACACGTCTATCAATCCGAGTTCGAACTGCGACCAAAAGTCTGGTACGATGCACACCAGGTGAAGGTGGGTGGTTTCATTTTGGCTAATGGTGTTTAATTATCCCCTGTGGTTGGGGGAGGCATAGAATTCCACCACAGCACCCACTGCTTGTCGTAAGAGGCGACTAAAATGGTTGGATGTTGGGCTTCACCCACATCCGTAAAACTTTTTATTTTTTATTTTTTTTGCTTTAATTATTTGAATTTTTATTTTTTGTTGGGACGGTTTTTCGCATTTTTTTTTTGTTTAAGAAATCTTTATTTCTGTATAATATTACAACTAATCTCAGTGATTATCTAGTAAATGTTTTGTATTTTTAAGCAGTGTAGCATCTTATGGGATGAGAAAAATCGGTTCGGCCCATTTCGTCCAGTCCTTTGATTTCAGTAGTTCAGGGAACCACTAATTCTAAAAGCTTTGTTCTTTTTAGGCGCTTTGGTCCATTGGTGTGATCCAGTAGCTTCCGCAGCTCCTCGTTGTCATGTTGCTGCAGTCGCAGTACATGACTCCTTGCAAACCTAATTATTTCATCACTGACGTATTCCATGTTAAGGTCTCGATGGAGGTTATCATTTCTAATATACCATGGAGCATTGACAATGCTACGTAGTACTTTATTTTGAAATGTTTGTATGATCTTAACTGTAGTTTTCTTTGCACAGCCCCAAAGTTGAATGCCGTATGTCCAGATAGGTTTAAGGATTTGTTTATATAATAGTAGTTTGTTTTGCGTTGTCAGCTCAGAGTTCCTTCCAATAAGCCACTGCATTTTTCTGCATTTAAAATTCAATTCTTGTCTTTTCTTTTTAACATGCGCTTTCCACCTATGCTTAGTGTCTAGTGGCATGCCAAGGTATTTCGCATTGTCTGAGTAAGGAATTTGTTGAAAATTCAGTCTAATCGGGATGTATTCCACTTTCTTGTTAGTGAAGTTGATGTGTGTTGATTTTGATTCGTTTAGCATTATTCTCCAAGTTTTTATCCAAGTGTTTACTTTATTAACAGCATTTTTTAGTTTCCGTGTTGACTCGAAAATACTAATATCAGTGGTCATAATTGCAGTATCATCAGCAAAAGTCCCTATTCTGGCTTCTGCTATATTTGGTAAATCATTTGTATACAGAAGGTATAACACAGGGCCTAGCACACTACCTTGTGGGTCTCCTGCCAATATTTTCTTTAGTTTTGAGTACTCCTTTTCTTGTCTCACTCGAAAATAACGGTCATGTATGACTAAAGCAATTCAAAATGTTGTTTTGGTAGATCTCGTTGAAGCTTAAAATTCCAATTTCGCATTTTAGCGTACAAAAATGTTTTTTTAATCATGAGTAGCAAAATTAAAAAATCCCCTAAAAATGTCTCTTCGTATCGCGGGGCGAGGCATAATCCTCGTAAAGATACAATTGATAGCTTTACCATCCATTTTGCCAATGTCCGTGGACTCGTGACTAATAAAAGTTGCGCACATCAACATCTCGAATCACGCAGACCAGACATATTAGAGCTAACGGAAACAAAAGTATCTCATAACATCTACGAGAATGAATTCTACTTCAAGCGCTACCAGTTCGAACGAGCATTCGAGTAGCAACGTGGAGTGTGCATATTCATTAAAGACCACATACCGTACGCTCGACATCATAAGTACGAAATTTTCTCAAACACCGCCCAAACTATTGTACTTAAAATATCCCTCCCTAATAAAATCCTTTTATTAATTAGTTTATATAGATCCCCCAACCAAACGGATTCAGAAACCATGAATTTCTTCGAAGTTTTGTAAGACAAATGTGATGACACCCGCAATCAACATCCCTACTGCGAATTAATTATGGTTGGTGACTTTAATGCCCATCATAAAGAATGGTTGAATCACCAAAATACGAACTGTGCTGGGCGTCAGACGGAGTGGCTAGCTGTTTCGTATGACCTTACGCAGATTGTTAGTGATTCCACATTTGAATGTCAAAATTCATTAAGCAGTCATATTCTGGATGTTTGTCTTACAACAATTCCGCATTCCATAGAAGCGCGTGTTGAAGCTGGAATTGGAAATTCTGACCACAACCTGATTACAGTAAAAATATCTGTCGCAACTGTAACATTTTGGGTTATATTCCAAAATCTTACATAAAAAATGGATGATCACCTACTACTTCATGGCCCAGCTCAGTCTGGTGGAGGTAACATGATAGGTCGTGGAACTTACATGGTTCGTAGGGTCACCCTTTTTATTGTTTTCAACATCCTCGGAAGTACCTTAATTTGTCAAGCCTATACTTAAAATTTAATACTTCATTTTGCAAACAAAACAACCAAGATTTAAAAAAAATTTAACAGGGTGATTCGAAAGAATATACAAATAACTAATATAAACTTAATTTAAAGAGAATATATATATATATATATATATATATATATATATATATATATATATATATTTATGTATATATATATATACATATATATATATATATATATATATATATATATATATATATATATATATATATATATATATATATATATATATATATAGAATATAAAAGTAATTTAAGGAAATTTAAGAATATAATTAAATATAAATTAATAATAATTAAAAAAAATTAAATAATAGTAAACCATAATGTACACCTGTTGTAAAAATTGTTTGGGAAACCACCAAAACACTTGGTGGATCAATTAATGGCACGGATGATGTAATCCTTATCCCAATAAACAATTCGATTTATAATTCCCAACTAGATTTCGTATTTTAAAATACAAGAACGATCGAATGACTGCACAATTTCCACATAACTCTTTATGATTTTGCGTCCATGACGGTAAGCAGTTAGATTAACGTAACACACCGCATGTGGTACATATGGTTTTTCAATCCCACGAAGTATGAGTTATAAGAAAAATCATATATATTTTATATTAATTAGTTTATTATAAAGTTTATATTAAATATTTGAATACAGAATTCAACAATTTATTATTATATATTTTTTTTTATTTCATTATTTTTAATTCGAATATCCACCATTATTATTATTTATATAATATATAATATCTTATCGAACTACAAAATTTATTTATACACCATTTTTTATATAACTAGACTAAGACTAAGAAATATAATAGACTTAATTCATTAGTACAACATTTTCGTTTTGCTTTATTTTTGCTTATTTTATTGATTTATTTTTATCTTCAATTCAGTGTAATTATTTACTTCCGACTGACAAAAAAAAAATTTAAACTCGATCGACTCATCCAAAAACAAAATTATCCGGGTTTTAATCCCCAATTGCCAAAATGAGACAACTGTATTTAGTTAGATTTTTTTTTTTTTTTCATTAAAGGGTGACATAGAAACAATTGAAACATTGTTTCACAACACCACCAGAATTTAGACAGCAGCCAAGGCGTCTATGGCATTTTAACGAGGCTGACAATGATGGGTTACGGTCATTTTTTCAACATTTCCCGTGGGAGAGCCATTGTTTTTATAACAATCAAATAGACGACGCCGTTTCCAATTTCACCGAAACCGTTCTACATGGAATGAATAAATATATCCCATCATCCTTTTCCAATCCCAATTCTAATTTTAAAATCTTTTCAAAAGAAGCTGCCAAAACAGCCAGACAAAATAAATCTGCTCACAAGAAATATAAGCGCAACGAAATTTCGTTTGAAGAATATAAGGCCACACGTAACATCTGTAAAAAGATCTGTGCGAAGGAAGCGAAAAGGGCTGACAACAAGAAAGCCGCTAAGGCTTCCGAGTTGAAAATCTCCGATCGTAACTTTTACCAGATGGTCGCATCGGTTGCCAATATTTCTAAAGCATCTATTTCAGCATTGAAATGTACAGATGGTGCTTTGGTGGTGGATCCATATTTGCAGGCCGACTAACTGGCAAACGATTTTACTTTGAACTCGACTTTAGTTGTCCCAGATGGAGTTACGCCTCCGTCAATTCCGTATTGAGGTTCCAAAATGGATCCTATCAACATCTCGGAGGAAATTTTTTTCAGGAACATGAAGGCAATGGACATAAACAAGGCCTCCGGACCTGACGGAATTCCTGTTTGAATATTGATGAAGTTTGCCAGTGACTTGGCTCCAATATTAACTAAAATTTTTCTCCTTTCTTATAAGCAAGGTAAATACCCGAACGCCTGGAAGAGTGCGATGGTGCAACCGGTTCTTAAACGTGGTGGTGATAAAACTGAACCTTCAAACTACCGGCCAATATCAATTATGTCAGCCGTGACTAAAGTTTTTGAGAAATGCATTAACCAACAACTGGTTCATTATCTTGAGATTAATCAAATAATTTCAGATAAACAATATGGCTTCCGCGAAAGCCGCTCCACAACCGATCTCTTGACGTTTGTCACAAACAAATGGAATCTCGCCCTTGAGCAACACGGAGAAGCCTTTGCAATCGCCTTGGATATATCCAAGGCTTTTGACAAGGTTTGGCATGAGAATCTCATTTGTAAACTTGTGGCATACGGCTTAGATTCGATGACCATCAAGTGGATAAATAGCTTTCTCAAAGACCGAAAGATCAACGTTGTGCTAAATGGGAGATCATCAACGACACACTCCCCAAATGCCGGAGTCCCTCAAGGATCAGTTTTGTCACCAACTTTGTTTTTGTTATACATTAATGACTTGTTGGATAGCACTGTAAACCCTTTCCACAGTTTTGCCGATGATGCAACATTGCACTCTTATATTTCATTCGAGGTCGAGCCTATACCTTCACAGTTAAACGGTAAACGGCTGGAAGTTGTCACTTCGCTCAATTCCGATTTGAGTACAATATTTGAGTAGGGAGTTAAAAATCAGGTCAAATTTAACGAGAAAAAAACACAAATATGCACATTCTCGCGTAAAAGAAGTCACAACGAATCCTCTTTTGTGGTAAAAGGACAAGCTCTCGTGGGTTGTGACTCAATTCGTCTGCTTGGTGATTACCAACAATTTAAAATGGAATGAACACATTATCGCATTAGCCAAATCAGCTTCACGTAAACTCGGGTTCCTCAATAGATGCAGACGGTTTTTTAATTCGCATCAGGTTCTCCAGATATATAAAACCTTAATTAGACCGTGTATAGAATATTGCTGTCAAGTTTGGGGTGGAGCATATGGCACTGCTCTCCAGTTAAAAGTTAAAAAAGTTAAGTTGATGTGGCTGCTATCGCACACTTAGACCAAATTTGATCCGTTGTGATACCACTCTATACGGCTATAGGTCCGAGTCTTTCCGTAGAGCCATCTGCGCATTGCATAGCTCCATGTCAGTCCTATAGTACTGACATGGAAGATGGGTCCGCCCAAGGATTCTAAACACGACAGAGGATCCAGATTATGTTTATTTTTCACCACCGATCGCACCGCCCAAACGATCGAAGGTGAAAAACCCATTTTGCATCCTGCCCCGAATCGGATTCGAACCCGGTACCTCCCGCTCCAACTGCCGCAGCTTTAACCACTGCGCCACCTGGGCGGTTTGCTCTGCAGTTGCTGGATAGAGTTCGCGGCGTGCCATCCGAATAATACGAAACACCCGACTTACAAAAGATCTAGACAGTCTACAACACCGCAGAGATGTTGCAGAACTCTGCGTGTTCTGTAGATTAATAAATGGTAAATGTTCTAAAGAATTAAAGGAGGAAATACCACCATATGTTACGCCAGGATGGCTAACACGAGGAACGGTTAATGCACATAGGTTTACGGTGAAGCTGCCGAAAACTCGAACTGAAGATGCAAAGCGCGAGTTTATATTTCGAACATCTAAGAAGTGGAATTCAAAAGTGGATTAAAAAATTAGTAATTAGCAGATTGGCTGATTTAATCTGCTTTCGAGTTTAGTTTATGTCTGTCGACCATGTTTTCCTATATGTTGAAAAATAAGTGTTCTCAATCACTCATAGATATTTCTGTTAATTCTATTTTATTCACCCTAACTGACCACATAACCAATTTTATAGTATTCTTCACCATTATTCGTTTATTCGCAACCAATCTTTTTAGTGATTTTTTGATTACGTGCAGAATTATTAAAGTGGAAGCAATTCTTAAAACCAGAAACAAAGTAAATTAGCTTACAGAAGTGTTATAAGATAGTGTTATCATATAATACTGTTAGACCTAATTGTTAGTTGGTTTGCATATATAGTACTATTACTGTAATAAACATCCATTGCTAACCAGTAAGTCACAATTAATTTATTTAAGAACATTCCCCGCTCCAAGCCCCCCGTGTTTTATATTCAAGTGTAATATGGAAGCATATAAAATTCCTGGTGACGGTGATTGCCTTTTTAATGCAATTCGACATCAGCTGTCCTTAAAAGAGCCCCAAACTCCATCCTGTTCCGTTTCTGAGATGAGTCCTCAAATTGTCGAGCATATTCGTAATAATCCAAGTGAGTATAAACCCACTATCTTAGATTCTTGTAAATTAGTACATATATTCATCCTACTCTCAACTGACCGAGAGTGACTTGATTTCAAAATACTTGATTGAACTACAACAGGATGGTTTTTGAGGAGAGTCTGAATGCTTATCTGCATTCTCAAAAATAAAAAATATAAAAATCAATATATATATAGATTTTGTTAGTTTTCATCGGCAAATAAACTATGTTCCTGAAAATATTAATTATTTTTATGAGATAAATTTACTGTGTTCAGGCAACCACTACGATAGTTTGATACCATCACCATCTCAAACATCAACATTCAAATCATCTTCACAGCAATCCAATTTTAATTGTATTACCCACAATATACAACGTTCCATGCTCCTTATAATCCATACATTCTAATTGACGTAAAATAACCAAAACCTTACAGTAGTCCAATTAATTCATTATCGTTTGTTTTTGGAACCTGGAATATTCGTGGTATCAATAGTTCCCAAAAACGTGAAAATGTTGATTCCCTTTTATATAGTAATAATTTAGATAAGATATATGTGGCGTCCAGGAAATAAATATGAGTTCCGGTGGTTGTTCCTCAAAGAATTATGTCTGGTATCTTTCCAATAATACTAGAACTAAACGACGCGGTGTGGGAATTCTTGTACGGAGGAATTCGTCTATACATACCAACCGGGTTAGAAGTTATTATGGGTCTATTAAAACTTTATTAGGATCTTTATCCAGTTTAGAGGAGAGCCTCTTTATATCCGTTTATGTTCCACCCCAGAATTCATCGAATAATAGGCATCTTTCGGCCAGAATATTTCAAACTTTATTTAGGATAGTTGATCGGTGTCCGAAATCGCGTGATATTGTTATGTTAGGTGATTTTAACGCTCGTCTTGGTTCTAATGATAAATTCCATTCAGCCAATATTGGTCCAGGTTTGTACCATAAGGAGTCCAATGAAAATGGTATTGCCGTTGGCCTTCTTGCCTTTTCCGCCCAACTGTTTATACATAGCACCACTGGCCGGCGAAGTAAAGGATATTACACTTGGACAGATGGGAATAATTATTCACAAATAGACCATATATTAACCAGACAAAAGAAACAATTTATTTACGTAAAATCCTTTAATATTCTGCCATTCTATTCTGAAATAAGCAACCACCGTCTCATTTCGATTACTTGTTATCCGATAAAGGAAACCACTACTACCATTCCCTCTGGCCATCTTTTATCTGTTTCAGATCGTATTTTGACTTCTAAGACCTATGCATTTAAATCTATCCAAGTTGAATTATTACAAAATGAAGAATTTCGAACTAAGTATCAGGAACAATTGGACAATGCTTATGCAAATGTTTCTTTTGCTGGTGAGGTCAATGATCAATGGAATCAAATAAACAATTGCTTTAAAGCTACCGCCCTTCAAGTATTGGCTGTCAAGTCCCCTTCAACTCCCGAGCAGCGACGAGCGCTAGCCAATTTCAAAAGTGCTTGCCATTACAAGAATAGTCATCCTAGGGACCCTATTGCTTTGAACCGAGTTAAGAGGGCAAGACTCGCAATGAGGAAGATTTATCTTGACCATAAATCACTAAAATGTCAAGAATTTTTCAGGAATATCTCCCCTTTTATGCCCTCAGATCGTTTACGTAAAACGTATATTTTTTAAGCACCATAAAAGAGAGAGATGTGCGGCTTTTTCCTATTATATTCCCATCTCTTCTTGGCTGCAAGAGCTACGCAAATCCGAAGGCGCTTGGCATGCTCTTATTGATGAGACTGATTACCACCCATTAGGACCACCACCGAGCAAAGAAGAGATTATCTTTATAATTAAGTTTATACGATCCGCTACTGCCCCTGGTAGTGATGAGATACCTATCGAATTATTTGAATGTGCCACCCATAATGTTATTCAAGGTTTTCAGGAGTTACTTGAGAGAGTATGGATTAATAATGACCCGCCATCTGAGTGGCTTGAAACCATACAGGTACCAATTCCTAAAATAAGTTAATGATTACCGGAGAATAACATTATGTAACGTAGGATACAAAATATATTCCAAAGTCTTACTAGGTCGATTAGATGAGTTCTTATGTTCACCTCACTCTTATCAAGCCGCTTTCCAAGCCCAACGATCCACCGAGGATCATATGTTTACAATAAGACGGATTCTAGATGAAGAGTGGTGAGCAGGTCATCTTGTTTTCGTTTTCCCTTTTGATTTGTCCAAGGCTTTTGATACTGTGGATTTAGATGAAGTATCCGAATGTTTACAGCAATACGTGCCTCACTTTTTAGTGAATCGTATAATTAGCACTTGTTTTTGGGAGCGTACCGCCGTTAAATGTTTCAACATTTGTACTGAGAGGGTAAGAAAAAATAAGGGAGTTAAACAAGGCTGTCCCCTTTCACCACGTACTTTTAATTTTATCTTGAACGAGGTTTTGGTTACTGTTTCAGATATATTTCCCGAGTTAAAATTGGAACAGCGTGATAAACTGCAATTGCCTCTCATTCTCGCATATGCTGATGATATTATCTTTATTACTCGTGATGCAACTGCGCTGGAACTAATATTTGAGGAGTTGATTTCTTCGTTAAGCGTGGTTGGTTTAGACATAAATCCCCATAAGTGTACTATGCTCGTGCGAGATCCAGATCTCACTTTCAACCCCCCTTCTCACCTTTCCTTAGCTGGCATAACTTTCACTCGCGTTGAGGTGATGCGCTATTTGGCAACTTACCTATCCACATCTTTAAGTCGGCCTTATACTATTCGAACCCGCTGCCACCAAGCGCTAGGTATTACTAGACAGATGCAAAGCTTTATTAAGCAGAATAAAATTCCTTTTGAGACTGTTATTAGGATGTATAGCACCGTGATGTTCCGTTTGTTAACCTATGGTTTAAAAATTGCAGCACTAACCTTCGCTAATCGACCTCGTTTACGAAAATATGAATTATTTGTTTTAAGAAAATTGACAGAATTTAGTACCCATAAGCCTCCTAGACGTAAAATAAAGGACATTCTCAAGGGAAAAAGTATAACTAAGTGAATTAAGGCACACCGGATTAATTATTGGGGTCATGTACGCCGAAGGGATTCAAGTCATACTTTAAATAGTGCCCTATCCTATAATGCTGGTTCGAAAAAAATTGGACGACCGTGTTTTCCCTGGAATGATTCACTTAAACAAGATTTAGAATATTATAGCCGGTCCTCCGCTGAGTGAGAAGCATTGCTTAGTAGTCGTCTTGAGCTTCGTAGAGCTGCTAACGAGATTTATTTATGTGATGAATCCGATTCTAGTGAATTATTGGATGATATTGAAACTGCAGAACTGAATTTACAGATGTAACATATTGGTTTTACCTGTATATATATACATAAAATACATACGTACATACACACACAAATACAAACATACTTGCATACACATCTGTGTTCAACTGATCCAGTATCCTATATAACCAACCAAAAATTTCATTCTAATTTCCTAATCCGACCTATCCTGAAAGGCTGAAGGATGAATGAAGCGTCTCTAACAGCCTATCTTCATCGAGTCGGAGCATACCAGCCTTCACGATGGCGCCTTTCGTTCGAACAAATAGTAACACGGCTGACAATTTCCTGTGATACTGCCTATTTACTTACTACCCTCGCCGTTTTATTATCCTTTTTACATTGCACGCTTTATTATTTATCTTTAGATATAGAGATTGCTTTATTATTAATTTTATTATTTATCTTTAGATACAAGCCCTGTGGGTGGGGGCAACCATGTTTCGTAAATATTTCGAACGAAACATGAGATCCATAGAATACCACCACAGTATCCAGAGCTTGTCGTAGGAGGCGACTAAATCTGGTTGGATCGCTGGGCTGACGACCCGCATCCGTAAAAAACAATAACAGTTAAAAATGTCAACAAAAACAAAAAAATCGGATACCGCCTAAATAACAATGACCCCCCGCTTAAGTACCCGGATACGAGATTGAGGATCAGCACGTGGAACGTGCAGTCACTAAGAAAACCTGGCGCGTTGGACGGCCTTATCACATGTATGAAGGAGTATCGGCTGGAACTCGTAGCGCTCCAAGAAACTCGATGGCCTAAAAGTGGAGTCCATGTGTCCCAAGGCTATACGTTGCTACACAGTGGAGATGACCTCGGAAATCTTGGAGTTGGCTTTCTCATTGGGCCACAGGTAAAAAAGGCTGTGTTGGACTTCCAAGCAGTCGATAATCGAATGTGTAAGCTTCGCTTGCACATGAGATTAGCCAACCTGTCAATTGTATGTGTACATGCGCCCACTGATGTAAGCCAACCCCAAGATAAAGACTCATTTTACAATAATTTGGATAATCTGATGGGCTCTATACCTGAGCACGATATCAGATTGGTGATTGGTGACTTTAATGCTAGAGCTGGCCGAAATCAGACCGACTTATGTAACAACATAGGTCCGTACTCCCGACACGAAACTGCGACCGAAAATGGGGAAAGAATGATGTACTTTGCGATCGCACATGATCTCCAAGTGGCAAGTACATTCTTTCCCCACAAAAACATCCATTTGGAAACCTGGACACATCCACGTAAAACATCCCGAAGCCAAATTGACCATGTGTTGATTTCAAAAGACCGGGCTCGGGTTGTTCAAGACGTGAGATCGTATCGGTCGTCAACAAAATTCGTAGGCAGTGACCATTTTATGGTTGCTGCAAAGCTACGATGGAAATTTTCGTACAAGTCAAGGAGGACAGGAGAATATAAAACGCGATTCTCCTGTGAAGGTCTGATAAATGAAGAAACGCAACGAAAATATCAAGATCTTGTCAGCAATAGCATTTTAGGATCCAACTACCAATCTGATGATGTGAACAGTGTCTGGGAAGTATTGAAAACCTCGGTTGTCGATGCTGCCCAGCACACTCTCGGTATAGTGAAAACTACGCCCAAAAATGATTGGTTTGATGAGGAGTGTCGCCTTGCTGTTGAGCAACGCAATATAGCCCACAATGAAGCGCAGACTCGGTTTACAATTGCAAGGAAAAACAAGGCAGTTCTTGCTAGGAGGACAGCTAAACGCATTTGTAGACAGAAGAAGCGCGAATGGTGGAAGGCCAAGGTCTTAAGAGTACAAAAACTCAGCAATGAGCACAACTCGCGTGGTTTCTTTAAAGGAATCACCGAATTGCACCATACCTTAAGATCTCGGTCAACTGCCATTCGGGACCAGGATGGAAACCTCTGTGTTAACGTCGATGCGGTACTCGATACATGGCGTGAACATTTTTCTGATCTACTTAATGTTCCACATGTATCACAAGCTGTATTTGAATACTCTCAAATACAGACCGCGGAGATGTTCATTGAGGATCCATCCTATGAGGAATTCACAATGGCCATGCAGAGACTAAAGAAAAATCGTTCACCAGGGGTTTATTCCATTAATTCAGAGCTCTTGATATTCGGAGGGCTAACTTTGTGGAACTGTCTTTTCGACCTTGTTCGATTGGTATGGCGAAATGAAGTTATGCCTGATGAATGGAAAGTGGCCGCGTTATGCCCAATATTCAAAAAGGGTGATCGCATGAAATGCGAGAACTATCGCGGTATAGCTCTCCTTTGCACAGCATACAAGTTACTGTCATACATTATCCTGGGAAGAATTACTCCTCTAGCGGAGGAAATTGTCGGTGACTACCAAGGAGGATTCCGTCCAAATCGGTCAGTCACTGATCAAGTTTTTTCGCTACGGATGATTCTTTCCAAGTACTACGAAACATCTCGCGATGTACACCAGGTATTCCTAGATTTCAAGCAAGCCTATGACTCGATCAATCGAGAGAGGCTATGGTATGCGCTTGAATATTTAGGAATACCACAAAAATATGTGCATCTGTGTAAAATGACAGTAACGCAGTCACAATGCTGTGTCAAAGTTGAGAACAGGCTATCGAGAATTTTTGCAATTACTTCTGGTGTTCGACAAGGAGATGCGCTGTCCCCGATACTTTTTAATCTCATGTTGGAATACATCCTTCGTAAAAGTGAAACACCTCAGGACAATATCTTATTCCGACAATCCAATCAACTTCTTGCTTATGCAGATGATATCTGTGTGATTGGATTAAATGGCAACGGAGTGAAAGAGATACTTGATCCACTGGAACAGTGTTCAGCTTCCGTTGGTCTCAAAATCAACGAGTCAAAAACCAAATATCTAATCTCGGGTTTTAGAGACCAAGACGCAATTGATTTCAGTAGTGGAAACCACACGTTTGAAGGAGTGACGAGATTCAAGTATCTTGGATCTCTCATCACTCACGATAATAGTGTGGGCGAGGATATCAAGGTCCGCCTTGCCGCTGGCAATCGGGCTTTGTATCCTCTACGTCCACTGCTGAAATCAAAATATCTTGCAAATACGGATAAGCTGAAACTGTACAGAGTGTTGATCAGACCCGTTGTCATGTATGGATGTGAGAGTTGGACCTTGACGGATGAGTACGAAAGATGGCTTCTAACATTCGAGAGAAGAATCATGCGTGTGATATATGGTCCAAAACGCGACGTCGATGGCACTTACCGAGTTCTTTTCAATCACGAGATCAGGAATTTAATGCAAATTCCTGATATCGTGCATGAAATCAAAGGACAGCGAATACGCTGGCTCGGTCACGTTCTGCGTGCTGATCCGAACCGAATGATACAGCGATCTTTAAAGGGAGAACCGCCTTTCGGTAGGCGAAGAGGTCGCTGTCGGCGACGATGGCTCCACGGCGTAGAGAGCGATCTGGCATCTTCCAACTGCTTGCAACAGTATGAAGATCTGGCTCGTGATCGAAACCGTTGGAGTCAGATTGTTGACACGGTACGGGCCAATAATGGCCTGTAAAAACCGCAATAAAAAAAAAAAATAGATATAGAGATTCCACTATTCTTTTATGTGGTGATCATAGTTTTATGCATACACCTATACCTACATATACACATATGTACACTCACATACAGATTCAAACATGAGGATTCATCAGATTGCCCTTTATGCATCGGGGTAACGGAGAACGTAGAGCACGTGGTATTCGAGTGCCCACGATTTACGGAGGAGCGAAGGAGTATCTGTGCACGTGGGGTCCAACTAACACCGGAAAATATACTGGAGTGTATGCTGGCAATGGGTGAGTTGAGATGCCTCGAAAGAAGCAGAAATTCAGCAAGGAGTTAATTCTAGCCGATTAGGGGCAGCGTAAGCTAAACCGGCCTCGTGAAGTAATACCTAACGGTAGTTCCATGCGGCTATATGGCAAGAGGTACCCGGGGGTTAGGGTTTAGTCGGTAAGAATCCGACACTCTCACATGTTCGACGTAATGGTTACTTACCATTTGATTCATACTTCATACATTATAGCAATATAAAGTTATTGCTTTTCTCTTTATCCCTAAAAACTCTCTAAAAAACATCGTTAGCAATTTATTTATATATATACATATATGTTTACGCATTTCAATAAAAATAAATAAATTGCGTTCGTAGCCCTTGTATATTTTATGTATTGTGTAGATGTATAATAATATTGAAATATTTTATATTATGTATTTGAATTATGTACACAGAATCATCTTTGGAGTTATATAAAAAAGCTAAATTATATGAGAGTAAGGGTCAGTTTGTCTTGTTAACCGGTATTCAACAACATATAATAAATATAATAAATTATGTTGTGAACAATATAAAGTTTATAATAAAATAAAATAATTATTAAAGTTGTGTTTTAAATGGAAATAGTATTTTTAAATCTTAGCTAAACTATTTACCAATATATATATATATATATATATATATATATACTTACCAGCTCCATGAATAGATCATCATCCGACCTATATATATATATATATATATATATATATATATATATATATATATATATATATATATATATATTTATATATTTATATACAAACCTTTCCAATTTTGTTGTTTTTCAGTATATTTCTCATTGTCATCCTATATTTGGTCCGATTTTCCGATTTATTCTTCTTTTTATTTTTACTCTCCCTCGATGTAGTACAGAATATCATATGCCACACCACTAAACAATTTATAATCACAATTCACTGCCACACATTTTTAATTAAATTGAAAATAATTACAATATTAAAAAGAAGAAAGAAAAAACTACCACCTTCTTTTTGTTTTGTTTAGTTTTGTAAATCGATTAAAAATAGTAAACTTATTATATCATAAAATTTCAAAAATATAAGATATTAATTAAAATTAATGTAAGGAATAATTCTTAATCGTTACTTTGATTTTTCAATTCATTTAAAAGTGCATTAAGTGTTGAATTTCATTTCTCTGTTGTGTCCATTCCATAAAAATGCTCTTCAATCAACTGCCAAACTTGAGTACATTCCAAAGCATACTGTATGCCTAGAACATAGTGCAGCTGGAAGTTTATAGAGACCGCCTTCAAGTAATTATCAACTTCATATAATAAGTCGTGTAAAAAGATATAAAATTGCGTTATATTTTCCGGACTGATGTCCCGGAACTATAACGATAATAGATGGCTGTAAATGTAAATTATTTTCTTTATACTTGGTTTTTCTAAGTTCAAATGTTGATTTAATGTTCGATTCCGGAGAGGGAGCCTGAGAAACGGCTACCACATCTAAGGAAGGCAGCAGGCGCGTAAATTACCCAATCCCAGCACGGGGAGGTAGTGACGAAAAATAACAATACAGTTACGGTGTACCACCTGTGCTTGACACAAGTTCAACTACGAACGTTTTAACCGCAACAACTTTAATATACGCTATTGGAGCTGGAATTACCGCGGCTGCTGGCACCAGGTATCATGAAATCAAAATATATTAAATATTATATACAACATTTCAAATGAATAATTATTGCAGTTTGGTGTTAAAGAAAACTTATACTTACGAGTAAATATGTTGCAATTGATTTTTGAGCATCAAGAATTGATGGTTTCCAAGGTTTTTGTAAGCCTTGGCCTTTACATGAGGAATTAATAAGCCGTTCAAAAGGTTTGTCGTAAAATAATTTTTTGAACCTAAAAACAAAAATATAAAAGTAATAGGATAGTTATTTATAAAAAATGTAATGTTTGTAAAAAAATGTAATGTTTGTAAATGTAATGTACGTATATATAAACAAATGTAAAATAACATACAAATGTAAAAAGAAAACAATAAGATATCAAAAATATAGACATAAGTTTTCGCAATTACTTTAAATCAGCGTTATTTTAGAACGCGAATAGATCCCTTATTCATGGAGATTTTTTTAACAATGTCTTTTAGTATAAATACTATAGACATTTACTTTAAAAGTTTATAAAATGAACAAATGCCGAAGGTATATTATAACATTAACTGTAAGAATGACTTAATTAACGTTTATATAAAAGTTTTACCTTGATTGGAGATTGAATTTATCGAATTAAATAACCATCTACAATACGGATCTTTTATATCTCGACCAAAAATTCGTAAAATTTTTTGATAGAAAGAATCCCATTTTGAAAATAAAAGAGTTGATTTTTGTGGAAATAATCTATCAAAATCAAGTTCGATCTGAATAAAAACCACCTTCATAATGCTATACTCATACTCTAATGATTTCAAATAATTGTGTTTAAAGCTTACGAGTGAAACGCCAATTTTCTGTTTTAAAATTGGCCACTGACTTAATATGTCAAACGACATATCTTGAAAATGTCTCCTTCTTAGTTCATATGTACTAATCCATTTTTCCAGATCTAATATTTCAGGATAAAAAATTTTTTGTAGCCAAAAACAATTATTTTGCCAAAAACAATTTTTTTTCTATATTGTGAATAGGCTTTTAAGAAAGAACAGTAGTTTCATCTGACAGTTTCCGTTTTAATGGGCGTTCATTATGCCCGATTTTACATATTTTTTTGAGAGTGTGTAGTATTTTTCAGCTAATTTACCTCGTTGGTTATTTGTTCCCAAATATGTAACCTAAAATGGAATTATATTAAAAATTAAACAAAAAATACTGGAACAAACTGGTGAAATTTACTTTCATTCTTAAAGAAATATAGCTAACTACAGAGAAGATAAGGTTATATTTGAACAAATTAAAATTTTAAATTTTTTTAATTAAAATTAAAATTAAATTGTTCTTAAAATTATGCACGAACTATTATGAATTATTATATATGTATATGATTTGCTGTAATAATGTGATTTCCGCTTATAATCTATGGCGTGAACACCGAGACGGTAGTTACTGTGACTTTAACGAGAAGGATACTCGAGACCTGAACGTTAATAGAAATAGTCTGATAATCACCACTCAACAATCGATTTATACTAAAACATATAATTATTTACAAATTTAAATTACCTCGTCTTCTGTCGGGAAAAGTTCCACAATTTTTTGAGATATCTCTTTATATTCAGAATTCAAAATTTTGCGATTTTTTGATATTAAATATTCTGCAGCGACTTGAACTATGTACTGTCGGTCAGATTTTGATAATTGATGCGTTCTTTTATACCTGGATAAAATTAGACTGTTTTTCCAAGTCCTAAGAAATTAGAACAAATAAATTTAATTAGTTTTTTACAAGTTTAATCCAAATATAGAGAGAACAAATATTTACAAATGATGATGTAACAGTATTGTCAGGTGATGAACTCGTACATGGTAAAGATGAGGTGGTTTCTGATAGTTTCGTTAGCAACTCAGGAGATTCAGAAATGTATGTAACAGGTAGTGAACTCAACCATGAATCAACCGTTGTAGTTGCTGCTGTGGATCTACAGCTCTATGATATCACAATATCAATAATTTGCTATTTATTTCGAATAATTGTTTTAATACCTGTGCTAATTGCCACTTATACAAAAGTTTCCGAAATTTGACACGCAATCCAAATCGCTCGTCAGATATCAGTCGATACAAATCGTCACTATTCAATTCCTAAAGGACCTCGATGTCGATTTCTTTCTCTAGTTATACAAAAATAAATATTTTTATTTTTTATTTGCAAACTTATAACTCGAATGCTCATTTGTAAAGTAACGATAATCATAAGTACTCGTATTGCAAAGTTCACTTTAAACAAGGAAATCAAAAAAGGATTTTTTCTAAATAGTTCTGCTTACGTTGGAATTCCTCAATCAAACAAGGAAACCCTCATTTCTCTAGTAACATCCCTGTTGTTTAGTCCACAGTTTGTACTGTCTGGGTGCTGGCTTCATCATGTTCTACAGTTTTTTCGATATCACTGACTTTTTCCATTTTACAGCAACTTAAAAATGTACTTACGTACTTCAATATTTAATATTTTATAACTTTATTAATTTTTTATTCGGTTTTTATTACACCTAAACAATTATATTTTTTTAATTTAAATTTATTATTTCACTTACAACACACCACGAGTTACACATTAACCTTTTTGTATTATTGATTTCCAAATGAGGACTTGTTTGAACATGTTTCCCTTTAGTTTAATTTACTATCTAATTTTTAAGGTGATTCAAAGAAAAAGTTAGTTGATAAACCATTATATTTAAATTGTTATTCATTTTATTAGACGGTACATTAACCGTTAGCTTATAAATATTTAGTTGTTTTTGAAAATTTAGATATTTTAGATGCATTTCTATTGGAAAGTTATTCTCCTATTTTATTTACAATTACAATTTTAGAGAAATATGGTTTTAAAATAGTAATATCATCAACGAATTATAGTAGATCTTTCGAAGAAATCTGAAAATCGTTGCTGTGGATAATTATCAAAATACAAGATAGTTAAATCATATAAAATAAAGTATTGCTGTTCGAACACAATACTCAAGAAATGAATAAATCTGCATCAATGTGTTGAATATTTCGTCGATTGTCTTCAACCAGTCCAAAATAAATAAAACAATTTATTATAAACATCATCTAATATTATAATACGAGCAATAATTGTTTGTATATATATTTCAACGATATCGGAAACGGCACGTAGGATTTACATGAAAATTTGCAGAAGGGGGTTTTCTAACACCAGAAGTCGATTGCGATGGGTGTTGATTCCACCAAAACTCGTTAAAGGGGCGCTCCAGTGGGGCTCGGGCCCCATTTTCTAGTTATATTCTTTCCATATCAACCTAGATTGATGAAAATTACTGACGGGGGGTTTTCGAGTATAAGAGATTGATTTGTATGAATTGCCGGTTGGGTTTTCGTCGTAAACTCATAAACGTTCTCCGATTTGTTTGAGAGCTATTAAATTCCAAATCTGCTCCCACACTGGTAATTAATCTTGCAGTATGAATTGGAATTATCAATGTTACGATACCACAGCGCAGTTCGCAATCCAACCGCTAATTGTAAATATTTAATGATTTGTATTAAAAAAACATTGTGAATAATTATAAGACTTTATTTTGTGATAAAATAAAGAAACACTTTACTAATACTTAACTTTACTAGAATAAAGTTTGACATTTAATTTTAATATTAATCTTCAATAACAAAACTACTGATAAAAATAATAGCACGTATCAGTGAGACAAATTCCACTTTTGAATTTGCATTTAAATGATCCAAAACCCTATTATCTTGGACGTCAAAAAGGAACCAACATTTTGCTGAAAAATATACAAAAAAATGTAAAATGTTTATTTTATACTAAGGAATTTAGGTGCATATACAATACCTTTAAGAGAAATAGCCAAATTGAAAAACGATTGGTTATCTTGTCCTATATAACCATACATAATCCGTTATATTTCGCGAATATTAATTCCAGCATATCAGATTGTTTATAAATGGCTAGCTTTACAATCTCGACATTATCGTAGTTTCGGGTGGCTTAATGTAATAATGGCTAAATAATGGCTTTTACCGCATAGTTTTCTGAGAGCGTTTTTAATAGTTTTAAGACCTCATTCGTATGTTTAAGATTCAATCGTACATTTTAGTCCATTTGTTGTTCCTACAATTAAACAAAATTCGTTCCGAACGGCACATCTCGGTGAACATAGTACGGACATGTATATTAGCTTTCTCAAATTCTACATGAATATCATCGTCCAACATTACGATCATCGTGGGCCATTAACGGCTTAAGATCATTCACAAACTTCTCACTCATAATATTTTGAAGATTCATTATTACCAAATTAAGCAGTTACATACAATCTCACTTGATGGATTCTGAAGTAGCTTTCGGATGACGGGAAGCCATTCTAATTGAAGTATAGCTATATATAATTTATCGGTCCAACCAGTATAACTATATAATAACGTATAATATAAAGTAATCGAATAAAATAATCGCGTTAATATAAAATAATCGTCTTCGGTTTTTAATCTTCCCCCATTGCTTTTCGCTTGTCCGGATCATAGAATTATAATATATAATATAGAATGAATGTAATTTTTTTTCCATATAAAATTTTCTATTTCGCGTGTCTCAGGTTAGAGGAGGATGGTTGTATATCATTAGAAGATGGAAAGGAGATCATCAGGAGATGGAAGAAGCAAATCCCACAACAATAGATTTTGTTTTTAATTTGTATTGACAGCTCACATAAGAATTTCCGCAAATGATAAGAATATATTAATTAAAACAACTAAAAAATTATAATTTTATACGTTTGGTATATAAAAGTTAGTATTTTTAACTTACATTATATAAGTGAATAATTTATAAAAAAAATGAAGTGCCTCGTTAAAAAATGCCAAAATAGGCAAGGCAAATACAACAAAGGGATTTCATATCCCCGATAATTTAATTATAGTTTATGTTAAAAACTAAGCAATTTGTGATAAAAGTTTAATAAATATTAAACTTAAAAGCTAAAAAAATAGTAAATAAAAAATTAATTGTTTGTTGTGAGATTTACTTTTTGACAACAAATTTTTAAACAGTGTCGCATTTTCTTTATATGTAGTATTTTTTATATTTATTTATTTTTTCACTTTTTAAATACGGCCCTTTTGGTTTATTCGCTTTTTTCTGTTACCCTCCGAAATTGAGACACTTGACAACTGCTTACATTCCATCTATATATTTTATTATAAATCTATGGTCCGGATGGTGTTGCAATACAATTTTACGATAAGCCCGCTTTATATCATCGTCCGTAGCATTAAAGCGCAGTTTTTAATCCCAGAACCGCATAATGGCCTTGATCCTTCCACTCTTTTGGATCCAAACTTTGTAAATATCACAAATACTCTCCACCGTGTTATCCGAATCACCAACATCGTTCTCATCATTCAAATGCCTTCTATGTATGGTATTTTATGTATTTGTTTTTTAATTTGTTGCGGTCAGAAGTTTCCATCCAAGAGGTATTTTATGTATTACTTTCCAATATTTTGCACTCGTTTTACATTGAGTAAATTTACTAACGAAATGCTCCCGATAATTTTACTATATTTTAGAAACTAGATAGTGATATTACATTTATTCTAATTTAATTGAAAATAGTTTTTTTCGTTCAACTTCGACCGAAACAAAAGAAAAGAACTCAAATGAGTACTAGAATAAAGTTTGACATTTTGTGACAGTTTGACATTTTGGTCACTTGTGGTTTCTCGGGTAGATAGATAGTTACCCGTGTAACCAAAATTTGTGATCACAATAATTTACAGAAAATTGTCACAAAACGGAATTTCCTTTCTGTCATACATATTTTGATCATTTAGCACATGATTTAAGCGAAAATTAAGTGACAATATTGTGATCACAAAATTGTTTACTAATTAGTCAAAATTGAACCTCATTGTTGTCACAGATTCGGTTCACAATTTTATGACAAATTTGTACAAAAATTACAACAGATTGTCACAAAATGGAAATTAGCTTTTGTGACATATTGATGTCATCGTTTGACAAATTATTTATGTGAAAATTAAGTGGCAGTGTTGTGACCATAAAATTGATTTTAAAAAGTATTTAATTCGCAAAGTCAAAATGTTATTGCTTTATTGAAAAGGATGAAGTATTAATCATTATTTTTATAGGTGCTCAGTGCAGCCTGTCGAGAAGACCATGAAGCATGGTCAGAGAAGAGAATTATAGTTCTTTTTACACTGTCTGCCGTGGGCACTATGCGAAACACACTTAATACACACATTTTTTTAGATAAAAAACACTTGTTTAATATTTCGCAAAATAATTTCCGTGAGGTTTAAAAAATTACTCGATCGATTTCGGCTTGTAAGGCCATCATCAGGAGTATCTCGGCCATCTCTGATACTCCTTTGACATCTGAATCGATCTCAAGCATAAAACCGGGGTCAGTTAAAGCCGCAGAACTTTCAGAGATTGACATTTTTTTAATGGATGAGGCACCTATGCTACCGAAATATGAGCTCGAGAATATGGATCAATTATTACGAAGAATTGGAAATTCGAATGAACCATTTGGAGGAAAGATTATGGTTCTGGGAGGTGATTTTCGTCAATGCCTGCCTGTTCAGCCCCGAGCCAACCAAAGTGAACTGCTCGATCTATCAATAAAACAAAGTCACCTCTGGATAAATTTCTGTTCATTTTCATTGGTGGATAATATGCGTGTCGATTTTGAACAAATTGAATTCGCAAATTATTTGTTAAAGTTGGGAGACGGAATACTTCCGTTGAACCAGTTTGATGAAATCAAAATACCAGTGCAAATGCTATCCAATGGCAATTTGATAAATGAAGTGTTCGGTAATTGCCTCAGCAATCACAATTATGAAGGAATGAAAAATAGAACAATTTTAGCACCGCTAAACAAAGACGTAGGTAAGATTAATGATGATATTATCGAGCGGCTCCCTGGGGATTACAAGGTATATACAAGTTATGATTCAGTCAAAGACCAACCAAAAGGAGCATTACAATTCACATCGGAGTTTCTTAACACCATTGAAATTTCCGATTTGCCACCGCATGAGTTGAAATTGAAAAAGAACTCAATTATAATGTTATTGCGGAATTTAGATGTCTCAGAAGGACTCTGTAATGGAACAAGATTAATCGTAACTGAGCTGTGCAACAACATCATTAAGGCCAAAATCATCACTGGCGAACAATCAGACCGCGAAGTGCACATACCAAGAATAACACTCGACTCCAGCAAATGTCAACTTGGATGTACAATGCAAAGACATCAATTTCCTATTCGACCAGCGTTTGCTATGACGGTGCACAAAGCTCAAGGCCAAACTTTTGATTTTGTAGGCGTTGATCTTCGAATATCAGTGTTCATACATGGCATGTTATATGTGGCTTTTTCACGAGTTAAAACAGAAAATAGTTTAAAGGTCCTATTACCACAACACAATCCAGAGCACACTCGAAATGTTGTCTGGAAAAAAGCTTTAAACATAAATCGGAATTCGAATAGAAGAGTTTGAATTATTTAATAGTGTAATTAAGTGTTGTGTAATTATTATTAAATACATTAAAATTCGTCGGCATCGCGATGGATTTACCCATCGGTAGAATTTCTTAACTAAATAAAATACTTTAAAATTCGTCAGCATGGCGATGGATTTACCCTTCGGTAGAATTTCTTAACTAACTAAAATACTTTAAAATTCGTCGGCATGGCGATGGATTTACCCATCGGTAGAATTTCTTAACTAAATAAAATACTTTAAAATTCGTCAGCATGGCGATGGATTTTTACCCATCGGTAGAATTTCTTAACTAAATAAAATACAATACATTAAAAATTCCTTTGATAATGCGACTTAGTGAATTAGGCCTATTTGGGTCACCACTTTAAAAAAAGCGCACCAAGTACTATTCCCCTTGGGAGGTGTGGAAATTAGTACACTTAATTTTATAAAATATTTTTTATTTCTAATGATACAATTAGAATTTAGATGAATAATAATTGAATACGAAATACAATCAAAAATAGAGGTTTTGTATTTTGCGAAACTTCTAGAGATACATATATTGTTTTTCCCTATATTCGCAAATAATTTGTCTTCTCAAATATATAATTTAATATTCATAACGTAGAAAAGTTCTATTCTCAACAAAAATAATAAATTAGAAAAGATTTTTTACCCTATCAAATGTATATAAATGTAGTTATATTTCTTTAAATTGAATATTAACCAACTTTGACCGAGCGACGCTCGGTGCTCCAGGGACTAAAATATAAAATGTACAAAGTATTATGAATTTGTCATCCTATAAGATTTATCTTAATTAATGTAACCTATTAATGTAAACAAACCTGTCAAATTTGTTATCACCTTATAAAGCTAATAAATTGTAATAGATTACAAAAATTAATGTTAAGAGTATCTTTAGCGAATACGTTTAATGATTTTTAGGATTAACCATTAATTAAAGTAGATAAGTTTGATACAAAAATATGTTAATACAAAAGTAGATTCATCATCTTTTCTCTAAAATCAATCACTCTTATATAATCTGTCGAACAATAAAGATCAATATTAAAATCAGCAAATTATTATAACGTAAATAAAAGAATTAATTCAAGTTGTATTTTATTTACGGAACAATTTAACAATATAAATACAGTCCACTAACTTGGGAAAACGCAATCACAAATTGCCTCAACAATTGCTCTGGCTAGTTTTTTCGGTAATATATCTAAAAAGTTAGGTAAATAATGTAATTTAATATTATCTAACTACTGTTAGATAACTAATCTATTTAATTTTTTTCTGTGTAGATTTTTTTTTTCAGGATTCGCTTTATTCCTAGTTAATGTTTTTGTTAGAAGAGAATATTCTTGAAAACATAAGCGATTACATAGGTTATAGTATAAGTCGGTTCGATTTCATCCAGGTCCAGTAATAACGTCAACAATAATCAAATGTGACATCAGCCATAGATTACTGACAGCATGTCTTGCAAGCGGTACCTGAACTTCGTCAAACAAACCACGTTTGAAGGTAACTGACGGTTAACCTCACCTAGCTCAGAGATGAAAGAGTTAAAAAATCAGATTGTAATCGTCACACTATGGAAATTGCTCTTTTGTCGAATTTTGCAGCAATGCTAAATAAGATGAAAATGATTCACCACATGAGAAATGAGCAGAGCGGAACGGATGTCACTTGATTACTGGTTTTTCCAATGTTACGGAATATAATAGATTTTATTGCATCTGGCGGTATGCACCATTTGTAGTCAAACCAGTCCAACCAAATATTCACAAGGACCATCACCGACAATCTTACCGCCATGCTGTTCTTGAGTTGCTGTTGCTGCGATATCCTCAAATGAAGAAAGATCTCCTGACATCCTTTTACTAGTAACACCAAAAGAATAATCAGTTAATTGATAACGCCTGTGATCTTCTTAAGAAAATTAGGATGACGTTTCTGTCAAAGCTAATGGCAACATTAGAATTATGCAAATGCCATATTCTGCTTCAAAAATGCATGTGTCATGAAGACCACTATTTCCTGTATTTGGTAAAATTGTTGAAACGCTCGTCCATTCGAGAACCACTAGGTTTTAAGTCAACACCAATTTTTGATACATCTGACAGTCTAAACACGATTGTGGATTTTTCGACGGTCTTTCATATTGTCATACATATGGTATTTGATATGGTCAAGCACATAGTTCAGTTGGATGAGGTTTTACCAAACATTTGTTGTTTGGAATGTGACAGACCCCAACATTGTACATCATGACCCGAACTGTCATCATCAAATCTATGCACTTCTTCAAGTATTTATAGGACTAATGTTTAATAATACCAGTACTTAGTTGTTTGTTGGGGAGATACATACTAGGATTATTCTCAACAATTTCAGCAGTTTGAGATATTTCCACTTAACAATCCAAAAAAGTTTCTCCTTCATGGTAGGGTGTTCCTATCATGACCTTGAAAATGATATATAAACTTCACACACACAGCTCTGAAAATTACATCAGAAACAGTTTGGTTGAATTATCCAACCAAAAATATTCGCTCGACATTTTTTTTGTTTTAATCTGTTTACTTCGATCAAAAAATAATGATAACAACTTATCACAAGGTTTTTGTGTCTTCAATAAATTAAATTTTTTAGTCGTAATTTAAACAATAACAATAAATATATCAACTTTATTGATAACAGAATAATATAATTAATTGTTCGGCCTTCACGACATGTGCGATCCTGCTTGAGAACAAGAGCGATTGCAAAGGTTATAGTATTAATCGGTTCGCTTTCAACCAGGTCCAGTAATAACGTCGACAATCATCTAATGTGATATCATGCACGGATTACTGACAAGCATATCTTTCAAGCGGTCCCTAAACATCTTCAAACAAAGTACGGTTGGAGGTAACTGACGGTTAACCTCACCTAGCTCAGAGATGAAAGAGTTAAAAATCAGATCGTAATCGTCACACTATGAAAATGTCTCTTTTGTAACGGAAAATTTTAAGTCTACGTACACTGAAAAAAATCCTGCTTTAATATTTACAAAATAATTTTTTTTAAAATAATTTTGTAGCATTTTAAAATTTTTCTTTCGTACAGCAAAATTGTTTTTCCTAGTTAAGAGAACCTTTATTTAACTCAAAAAATACTAAACTGTTAAAATCAAAACGTAAGTTATGTGAACATTTGTTAAAAACTTCTAAAGCTTTTTTTGCACTAACAAATTATTAGTTAATAAAACAAAACTATTAAATTTGTTTTTAAAAAAACTAATTTTTACTATTAACAAATTTTTTGTGTTTTTGTTAATTTATATTTATTAAAATAAACAAATGTTTTGTTGTATGTACAAATATAAAAAAAGGAAGAAAAATTAGACAATGCATATTTTTGACAAATATGCTCTTCCGTATTGAGTGTGGTTGAAGTGGCATTGATCCTTGATCAATTTTGGGAAGTGCCGTGAAGTAAAACTTTTTTTTTATAAAAAGTGAAATAATAAACCATGTAAGTATAAATTTAATATTTATGTAATATGTAGATTTATGTATTTTAAGATAAACTAACAAAATTTTAATCTACTTCATTTGCCATTTTAATTTAAAGTTGCTATATCATCATTATTCGTATTTCTATTATTATAGTGAAGTTTACCAATTTAGGAAAAGTATGAAGTGTTTGCATAATATTGACCCAGTTTACGGATGTGTAGAAGAGGGCACAAGTACATTCCAAAACGTCCGAGCCTTCCATAGACATGGCCTTGTGAAACATTAAATAAACACCACAAACTGGCAAACATATGACAAATTGACATGTGAAGCACCTAGTTAATTTATTTATGTATACATTTTTTGTAATTAAATAATAAATAAATATTTTGTAAAAAAAAAATTTCAAAATGTACATTGAATTACCAAAAATATATTAATATAATAAATAAATGATTTTTTAATGAAAAAAAAATAATTTTTTAATTTTACAAAAGTCATATTTGGCATTACGAAATTCTTTTATTATCATAAAAAAAAATTTTTTAAAAATTTTTATATTATGACGTCATTAAAAATGGCGCAACAGTCGATCAACAAAATAATTTTTATTATTAACGATACTTTTGTTATTTTGAAATGCATTATTTTTTAACAAAACTTATTCTTTTATATCAACTAAATGTTCTCTTTACCCAAAACTTTTGTAATATTAAGTACGATTTTTGTTAATATTACATAGGGTTTTTTTCAGTGTATGTATTATGGGAATTAAGGCTTCTACACGTGAATTTTGTATTTAAGTCTATTTTGCGGACGGTGATTTATATTTATAGACACTGATCTACTATTTAGGAACTAAATGATATCCTTCGACAATTGACTACATAGATATGATGGTATCACATGACATTCAGTTCTTGTTAAAGAGGTAACCAGGAGTCATAAACGATATCCTTGAATGAAGAAAGATCTCCTGAAACCCTCAAACTAGAAATACAAAAAGAATAATCAGTTAATTGGTAACGCCTGCAATCTTCTTAAGAAAATTAAGATGGAACACGTTACTGTCAAAGCTAATGGCAACATTAGAGTTATGCAAAGATATGGCTTACAATAATACTGCTTCAAATGCATATGTCATGAAGACCACTATTTTCTTGCTTTTGGTAAAATTGTTGAAACGCTCGTTCATTCGATTTTCGTACCCATTTTTGATACATCTGACAGTCTAAACACGATTGTGGATTTTTCGACGGTCTTTCATATGGTCAAGCTCATAGTTCAATTGGATGAGCTTTTACCAAACATTTTCTTTTTGGACTGTGACAGATCCAACATTGTGCATCATGGCTCGAACTGTTATCATTTTACCTATTTCAATGGCAGCGAAAAACTTCAATCTGTGCATTTCTTCAAGCATTTATAGGACTAACGTTTGATAATACCAGTACTTAGTTATTTGTTGGGGAATAAACATACTGGGATTATTCTCAACAATTTCAACACTTTGTGATATTTCCACTTAACAATCTAAAAAAGCCCCAAGTTTATCCTTCATTGTAGGGTGTCCTATCATGACCTTGAAAATGATATATAGGGTTCTGAAAATTACATCAGAAACAGTTTGGTTGAATCATCCAACCAAAAATATTAGCTCGACAGTTTTTTGTTTTAATTTGTTATCTTCAATCGAAAACATAATGATAACAACTTATCACAAGTTTTTGTGTCTTCAATAAATTAAATTTTTTAGTCGTAATTTAAACAATAACAATAAATATATCAACTTTATTGATAACAGAATAATATAATTAATTGTTCTGAAGAACATGCGTCGACATGCGCGATTCGGTTGGCGACAATAATTAAAATTCTAGTGACAGGTTTGACGAATTGAAATACGTGGACGGATTAATAACTTCATTCATACTTGGAAACACAACAAGATTGCAATCGCAAAGTGAGCGTCCAATGACAAATGTCTTATCGGTTTATTTTTGTGATATTTTTCAAGATAACCGATCGCATGTATTTACGATAGTAGATTAATTTTAATTAAAACATTTCTTAAATTATGCACGCCGGCATACAAATTCTTAATCTTTTCTTGTATAAATATACAAGACGAAAAATTCTTCTCCATCTTAACGATTGTATGTATTGCAAGAAATAAAAACAAGAAACATTTAAAACACTTTATTTAATAAGATAAAAAACAACATATTTATTTGTTTGTTCTTATCTCTAAAATCTGTTTCGGGGCTCTAGGCACTTCCAACTCTTTCGCGGTTCGCTTATTTACGTCCTACTTTACGCCTTAATGGCCAAATCGAAGACGTACGGAGGCCTAGAACATTGAGTGGGTTTGAAGGAATAACTCTAACCTCTAAGAGTTGTTTGTTTGTGTATTGTTTGTTTGTGTATAAACGAGACTACTACAGCTCTTGAGTTGGCTGTGGGTGTGCTGCCGCAAAGACAATCAATTTAGTTATTCAAGGCCTTACAATTATGGGGGAAGGTGGGCAGGTACATAACTGTCCACATGCCCTTGATTTTGACAAAGCCGGTTTTCGAAAAAAAATTATTCTGTATAATTATAACCAAGAAATCACAAATGGGACTACGTTACAGTCTTTCAGGCGCAAATTGGTGCAATTTTGAAAGGACAACTATACGCAACTGAGATGGAGCCACTCCAAAGGTGAAGTATTCAAAATCTTCTTTGAACCAATGCATCAGCAAGATCCCAGTCCTTCGTGAATTATAATAGACGTTCAATAGAGAACATCGCAAACTGCGATCAGTGTGATGGAGTTAAAGAACATATTGTTGACTATATCATGTCCTCCTGACATCAATACTCTCTCTCCTCATCGACTACACTGGTTTAAATCATGATACTTATTTGAGGATCAACTGATGACCTTGAAGATACTGTATATCTTGAAATCACTCAAGAAATCTCGAATCATCTCCCCTCGTTAAAAATGTGTTGTAAATACCCGATACGAGCCAATACGACAAATGAAACAAAATGGAAAAGACAAATGAAATTTTTGCATTGCTTGACCAGGTTCCAAATCTCAAACCGCATGATGATTGAAAACCGGATCATGCAAAACTGATGTAAGACAATCTGGTATAATATCTTAACAGTAGAAGCCACCATCGACACATAGTCATTATACGATGAAGCGAACTCTATTGGAGTACTAAAGGATGTGTGACGTAGTCATGAATTTTTTTATTCGTGTACATTCATAGATAAGTCAGTCCATCGGTATCCCAAATCAAATCCTTAAGGGAATCGAAAAAGAGCTGAATCAAGAGACCTCTGATTTAGAAGACATATTCTCACTGTTAACCACAATGCCTTGATGTGAAGTTTTGATGTTTCTGCTAAGCAACTTTCAACAAACAACGATATACCCCGCATTCATGTCAAAGATAACTAGCCCCAAGAAATACTGTTTTGCCAAGACTTTAAGAAGTTGAATTTTTCAACGAACAAGAAAATGTTTCGTTAACACAAGAAAGATTTTGTGCGAGAACCGCTCCACGAAGTACCTGAAATATATTTACAGATACATAATATTAACCATAGCAATGACATAAATACTGGTCATTAGCTTACCATAAACGGACACATATTGAAAATAGCAACATCTTGAAAACCAGCAGACTAAGCACTATAAATCCGATAGTTCTGAGTGTGATGTCTGAACGTTTCCTTTTCTCTATCCAACGTTCAACTATGCATCTAGTCTAAATGAAGTTCCGAAATGATTTTAAACCGTACATTTACATAACCGTCCCATCTATATGGAATTGTAGGAAAAAGTTTAACTTGTTAACTATAAGTTAACCGATCAAATGGCCCAATGATTAAAGGAATTTCCTTGTATAATAGCTCATCAATCTACCTTCCGCCCATGAAATCGACTATCCATTCCTTCACTGAAAAAGAATATAGTGCATACAAACTATGTTTTAAGAGGAACATATTATGTTTAGGTTTTTTATTGCAACAAACATATAAATTCACTATATAGTGGTTTTGACAACTAACTATTTTGTTCGAGCAAACATTACATTATGGTTGTGACCATGTTACAAATGATTAGATTTTGTTCCAGCAAACATAATATGTTTGTTGCAGTTATATTTCTGTCGCTGCAAACATTGCATGTTGGTAGCGAACATGATTTTCGTAAACAACTTTTGTTGCAATGATCATAATATGATACTTGATATCATATTATTTCGTTAAGCTTATTGGTAGTGAACATTAAATGTTTGCTACTACAAAGGTTTGAATTGTAAAATGATGTTAGTAAAAATGTTTTAAAAATTAATGTTGAAATAATACAAACTAAATGATTAAATGATTTTTAATTAATTTGTTTATTCATTAATAATAAAAATAGTTAAAATATTATGTAATAATATAATAAATATAAATTTGTATATATATTCTGAAAAAAATTTATAATTATAATATTTAAATATATATTAGTATAAATTAAAAATATACTAACGCACCAATTTCACTATAATGTGTCGATTCTAACTTAAAGTCAAGACAATTCCGGCGCTATTTATTTATTTATATAGTTATTATAAAACAAACGCATATTATAAACTTTGACACTTAATACTAGGACGTCTTAGGTTACAATGAAGAGAAATACTTAATAATTCAGAGTGAAGGAGCAGCAACATAATTGTACCAACCATAACAATGGTTGGTATACAATTAGATTAATTTTGTCACCCTTAAATACAGTATTGATACAATTCCAAAAATGATTCCCTAAATATATGACATGTTTTAGAATTAAAATAAACATGTTTGGCACTATTATAAATATAGTTCGTACAAACATGAAGATTGTTCTGAAGAAATAATGAATGTTTTATGCAACCATTACACGAGTACTGAAACTTCTATCATTTTGCGATATATAACAATTATATTATTGTTACATTGCATATTGTTACCTTTGCACAGCATATAAGTTACTGTCATACATTATCTTGGGAAGAATTACTCCTCTAGCGGAGGAAATTGTCGGTGATTACCAAGGAGGATGCCATCCAAATCGGTCAGTCACTGATCAAGGTTTTTCGCTACGGATGATTCTTTCCAAGTACTACGAAACATCTCCCGATGTACACCAGGTATTCCTGGATTTCAAGCAAGCCTATGACTCGATCAATCAAGAGAGGCTATGGTATGCGCTTGAATATTTAGGAATACCGAAAAAATATGTACATCTCTGTAAAATGACAGTAACGCAGTCACAATGCTGTGTCAAAGTTGAGAACAAGCTATCGAGAACTTTTGCAATCATTACTGGTGTTCGACAAGGAGATGCGCTGTCCCGATACTTTTTAATCTCATGTTGGGATACATCCTTCGTAAAAGTGCAACACCTCAGGACAATATCTTATTCCGATACAATCCAATCAACTTCTTGCATATGCAGATGATATCTGTGTGATTGGATTAAATGGCAACGGAGTGAAAGAAATACTTGATCCACTGGAACAGTGTTCAGCTTCCGTTGGTCTCAAAATCAACGAGTCCAAAACCAAATATCTAATCTCTGGTTTTCGAGACCAAGACGCAATTGATTTCAGTAGTGGAAACCACACGTTTGAAGGAGTGATGAGATTCAAGTATCTTGGATCTCTCATTGTATAATTCAAGATCAAGTATTTTAGAATCTTGTATTATAATTAATTAAATAGATTACCTCGGGTGGGGTCTATTAATTATCACGGAGAACAAATAATACGATGTTGGCTTTTTCGTAGTTTAAATATTTTATTCCGTTTTATATAAATTGCGTGGCACTTATATATTAAAAAATTGCTTACATTTAACTTTTTTTATAATATGAATTCTACATTATTATTTTACTTATTATATATAAAAATGGTCTATATTGCAAAACTGAACTATAGTAACAATTTTTTGTAGTAATCTAAAAATATAAAATATAAGTAATATAATATACGTGCGATAACCGCATTTTACAAATGCAATTTTATAACGATGCTATAAATGCTGATTAATAAGTAACTGTTGAGCTCGTCTTAACATATTCCCGGGCCACATTATTTGGAATGGTGTTGTTTTACACTTCGCTTAACGAACGAGGTAGTGCTGCTGGTATTGTAGATTGATTTTGTGTTTTAAATCTGAAATATGAGATGGCGAACAATACTATCAAGATTCCTATAGTAACGTAGGAAATCGTGTAATGATGAACATCATGATGATTCATCACTGATGGCAATCGTTCATTTTTCTTTATCATTTCTAGTTCTATTTCCTTTAGTTGCAACATTTCTAAGCTTAATCTCTGTTGGTCCTTTATCAGATTGTTCAATGATGTCATTGTGAGGTTTGAATTATGTTTCGTCAGTTTGATTGTGTTATCTATTATCGACGTCTGGTTTCTGATTAGCGCCATTAGATGATTCTCGTTGTTGTTGATGTTATCAAATTGGGCTTCATTGTGGTTAGCGTCGCGCTGGGACAGAATGCCAAACATATCCCCTAAGATAATACCGGTTGTGTCTCCTAATCCTCGCTTCATCCGTCGTCGTTCTTTGTTGCTTGTTAGTAGAAGATCATTGTCTGCGATTAGGTTGTTAAACTGCCACTGAAGTTGTTGTAGGATTACGTTGCAGTTTAAACTAGACAATCCTTTACAAGCTGTTATCAATTCGTTTTGTGCTTGCTTAAAGGTTTCAATTTCCTCCCAATAGCTGGTCATATTGTAATAAATCACTAAAGTCCACTTCATTGCTACCAGCTCGAGTTTGCCTAGATTCTCGAAATAAATTCCTGCCGAGTAGTTAAATTGGGTAATCTTGATCTGAGCTTGTGTTTGCCCAAGTAAGCAGCAAATTGAAAGTATCGCTAATGCCAGAGAATTTATATTACATCCACTCTTTGCTCGCCTGTGAGGTTGCTTTCTCGTACCGTGGTTGTCTTCTCCGGACGGAAGTAGCTTGGTTCCCATAGACTCTTGCTTGTCTATATGTGTGGTTTTTGTCAGCGTTTCTTCGGAACTTTCTGGTGGCTGCTGACCCGTGTTTTCATCGTTAGCAACCACTGAAGGGCCAGAATTATTCCTCTCGCAATGTATGTTGTTATTGGTCAAAGGTAAGCGGCATATTTTTGTGATATTCCTTTTGAGTGTGCTGTTTTTGTATTTAAGTGTCACTACTCTGACCAGTCCATCTTGTCCTGGGTGCAGCTCAACGACTCTTGCTAGAGGCCAATGCGTGGGTGGTTGTTGCTCATCTTTGAGAATAACTAGTTCTCCTAATTGGATGTTAGGGTGTTCTAGCAACCATTTCGGCCTTCGTTGTAATCGCGAAAGATAATCCGTGTGCCATTTTTTCCAAAATTCTTGGCTGAGTTTAGTTAGCAAGTTCCACCTTGTCACGACATTTATACTCGTGATATCAGGTTGTGGCGTTGAAATGATTGTCCTCCCTATCAGGAAATGTGCTGGGCTCAAAAACCCATCATCGTCTGAGTCATTTGAGAGAGGTGCTAGTGGTCTAGAGTTCAAACATGCCTCAATTTGAGCTAAAAGTGTTGAGAGCTCTTCAAAGGTTAATGTATGAGTTCCAATCACTTTGCGGAGGTGATGTTTTGTTGACTTGACTCCGGCTTCCCATAATCCTCCAAAGTGGGGACTTCCCGGGGGAACGTAATGCCACTCAGTTCCAATTTGAGCTGTCTTACTTGTGATCGCAGCTTGCTGCTGTTTGGCTTCTCTTTGAAGTTGTTTGTCTGCTCTTACGAAGTTTGTGCCACAATCACTAAATATTCTCAGGCATATCCCTCTTCTCGATATGAATCGACGATATGCGGCTAGAAAGGAATCTGTTGACAGGTCACTCACAAGTTCGAGATGAATTGCTTTCGTGGCTAAGCATATGAATAAGGCTATATAACCCTTTGTTGTTTTATTGCAGCGGCCTTTCCACAACTTTATGGTGATTGGTCCTGCATAGTCTACTCCGCTGTTTGTAAACGCGGGGGCTGGTGTTACACGTTCTTTAGGTAACATACCCATTAGCTGGTGAGATGCTAGTTGCCTTGCTCTGGTACATGTTATGCACTTGTGTATGATATAGCGAATTGTATCTTTAGCATTTATTATCCAATACTGTGCTCTCAGGTGTGCTAACGTTGCTTGATTTCCACCATGTAGTGTTGAGAGATGTGCTTCTTGGATAAGCAATCTTGATAAGTTATGACTTCTGGGCATTATTATTGGATGTTTTTCTTCAAATGAGAGATTAGAATTTTTTAGCCTCCCACCGACTCTTAGTAGACCGTCTCCATCGATAAATGGAGTAAGCGATCTGATTGTGCTGCCTTGGGGTAAGTTTTTATTAGCTTTTAACTTTTCTAACTCTGGTGCAAAGGCTTCCTGCTGTGCTAGTCGAACTAGTGCTCTTAACGATCTGTTAAGTTCTTCTGGTTGAAAGGGGGAGATGTTTCTAGTCTTAAATTTTGTATTTGATGAAAATCGTAAACAGTATGCAATGCTGCGAACAAGCCGTTTCAATGATGAGAAACGATCGAATTCAACCATTGCCTTTCGCTCTGTTGTTGTAAATGTTCTTATCGACCTTCGTTCCAAGCTGATTACTTCTTGCATCTCCCCATTTTCGAGTTTAGTGTTTGGATACTTTTGATTCTTTAGCCAGACTGGTCCCTCCCACCAAATACTGTGTGTTAATAATTTCCCTGGGTTTAGTCCTCGAGAAGCACAGTCTGCAGGATTCTCTTCAGACACCACGTGATGCCATTGGCTAGGATCGGTGTTTGATTGTATTTCTGTTATTCTGTTGGCCACAAAAGTTTTATGTTGTTGTGGCTTTCCTCTAATCCAGCCTAAAACTGCTGTAGAATCACTCCAGCAAAATGTTGATAGATTGTCGTTGATGCTCAGTGCTTGAAGAACATTTTTAAGCAGTTTTGAAAGTAGTAGTGCGGCATTAAGTTCTAATCTCGGTAGTGATATTGATTGGTTTAAGGGTGCAACCTTTGTTTTGGCTGCAATTAGTGTAATCTTGTTGTTAATTTTGCTGTATATCACTGCAGCATATGCTTGATTAGAAGCGTCGCAGAAACCATGTAATTCAATTTTGGCACCGGTAATGTAATTTATCCAACGATGAGTTCTGATTTCCTCTAATTGTGGTAATTCCGTTTTGTAGGTTAGCCATCTGTTTTCATAAGTGATATCGAGTTTATCGTCCCACCCTACGCCGGAAGCCCATAAATCTTGAAGCAAAATTTTTGCTTGGACGACTACTGGTGCTAGCCATCCTAGTGGATCGAAAAGTTTTGATGCCTCTGATAAAATTGTTCGTTTGGTTACAGTTGGTTTTGAATCTGGCAAGGACACCTTGAATTGAAAGGTATCTGTTGAAGAATTCCAGAATAATCCAAGTGTTTTTACTGTATCATTAAATTCTATTGCATGAAGTCCAGGTTCTCTCAGATTTTCGGGAAGCTCTTCTAGTATCGCCTTTTCGTTGCTAGTCCACTTTCGCAGATTAAAGCCTCCACCGGAGAGAAGGTTTAGTAATTCCTTCTGCGCAGCTATTGCTTCTGCTATTGTGTTAGCTCCAGAAAGAAGATCATCGACATAGAAGTCGTTTTGAACCATCTTCGACGCAATTGGATATTTTGAGGCATCATCAATAGCTAATTGTTGCAATGTTTTGGTAGCCAAATAAGTAGCAGAAGCTGTCCCATAGGTGACGGTTTTTAATCTGTAGCTGTTCATTGGTTTATTTGGATCTGACCTCCAGAGGATTCGTTGAAAGTCTTGATCTTTCCTTTCCATTTTGATCTGTCTGAACATTTTCTCAATGTCTGATGCAATCACATAACGATGTTTCTTCCATCTGACTAGTATTGCGGTTAGATTGTTTTGTAGCGTTGGGCCTACATGCATAATTTCATTAAGTGATATGCCTGTTGTTGTTTTGCAGGACGCGTCGAAAACTACTCTCAATCTCGTTGTGGTGCTATCCTCTTTTATAACAGAATGATGTGGCATGTAGTAGATTTGGGAAGCATCTGTTTTACGATCATCCTTAATAAGCTCCATATGGTTAAGCTGGATGTACTCGTTCATGAATTTGTGGTATTGAATTTTGAAATTCTCATCTTTTTTGAATCTCTTTTCCATCTGGAGTAATCTAGCTGCTGCCTTTCCCTTAGATTCTCCTATTCCTACTTCTTTGAATTTGTTATTGTTAAATGGAATCCGAACCTCATATTGTCCATTTTCTAAACGTTTGTGTGTTGTTTTATAGTGCTCTTCACATTCGATTTCTTCAGTTGTTAAGTTTCGTTCCGGATGTAGTTCTTCGGTTTCCCAAAACTGTTTTAATTGTTTGTCTATATCTGCTAACGTGACGTGGCTGTATAATCGAGTGATTGGTGTGCTGTCGTTTTGAGTTAGGCGACCAGATATGATCCATCCTAATTCTGACCTTTGGGCTATACACTTATGGTATGAATCCCTTTTTATTCCTTCCAACATAATTTCTCCATATATATCAGCGCCTATTAGAAGGTCAATAGGACCAGGAGTGTCAAAAGTAGGGTCAGCTAGGATTATATCCTTCTGTAGATCGCTGTCCAATCCTAATAGGTTTTTGTCTGGAAGCGGTTTAGTAATGGTTCTTAGAACCAAAGCATTAGCTTGAATCTTGAAGATTGATGGAAATCTTGGACCTATCTCTAAAGTTATTTGTTGATGTGATCGTCCTTTTGTTGCAGAAATTCCGGATACTTCAGTTAGAACCCTTGTTCTCGGGAGGCCTAGTTGTTGTGCTGCTTGTTCTGTGACGAAAGTAGCCTGCGAGCCCGGATCGATTAGTGCCCGTAATATGTTGAAATTGCCGTAAATATTCTGTACGTTTACCAAGGCTGTTGCTAAAAGTACCTGGCCACAATCGTTGTCGAATGTTGATACATTTAGCTTCGCAATATGCATCTCTGGACCCTTATTCTTGACGTGTAGAAATGTGTGGTGTCTTCCTTTGCAGGTAAAACAATTTATTTTACTGCCACAACTTGTTGTCGTATGGTTTTGGCTGAGACAATTTCTGCACAGATTATGAAGCATAACCATCTGATTCCTTTCTGAGATGCTTAAATCTTTGAAACGTGGGCATGAGTCGATTCTGTGGCCTTTTTGACAACATATGCAAATATAATTTGGTTGCGTAGCAGCTATGAACGCATGTTTCAGTGGTTGTGGTTGAATTTTCACTTGTTGAGTTGGTATTGTCTTGTTACCCATTGCTTCCAAAGATTGGAAGCGCTTTTCTAGGAATTTCAAAAATTGGCTTGTTTCTTGAAATTCTCTTGTGTTTTCTAACGAGCTTTCGTATAGCCGCCGGGATTCGTTATCTAATTTTTTCAATAACGTGAATATTATGAAAGGATTCCACGTTTCAATTCTAATTCCTGTGTTCCTAATGGCGTATAGGCATTCGGTTGTTGTATCGTGTAGACTTTTTATTGCAGCAGCGGATTCTGTGTTACTGGTGTGTTGATTCAACAAGGTATTTAACAGATTAGATACAAGTAACCTCTTGTTATTGAAACGGTTTTCTAGAATCTCCCAAGCTGTATCGTAGTTGTCTCCAGTGGGTTCCAAATGGTTTAGTAATTTTCCAGCTGATCCTCCCACGTGACTTTTAAGGTAGTTTATTTTGTGCGTCTTGGTTAGCTTGTCGTTGTCATGAACTAACCGTTTGAACGTGTCTGAAAAACCTACCCATTTCATGTAGTCTCCATGAAAATGTGGGATTTCTACTGGTGGTAGACGAATTTCCAGTGGCTTCACTTCACCCTGTTCTTCTTCCAACAATGTTGTTAATTGTATTACTACCTTTTCGTAGTGCTCGTTTAAGTTTTCATAGTGTTGGTCTATGAAATATTTTAGGTTAGCTTCTTGTTCTTCGGAGATTTCTATGCAAATTTGTTCATGAAGGTCTATGATCTGCATCATCATCCTCTCCATGTTTTTTAGTTTGATTTTTAATGCTGGTCTGGATCTGTTGCTGTTTTCCAGTATCTCCTCAGCCAGTCGCATTTCCCTGTATAACGATCGCATTCGAATGTCTTGTTGTTTCAATCGTTGGGTAGTTTTTAGAGTTTCGCTGAATTCACTGTTTGATCCAACTTTTGTTGCCTCTAGTATTTGGCTCGACCGAAAAGCGCTTGTTGTTGCCTCTTGATTTTCTATGCCATTGTTACTGGCTTCCTCATCGATTTTTTTTATTTCATCTGATGTTGGAGTTGGTGAAGGTGTCGATAACGGTCCGTTGAGACGTTGGCGCATATCTTCAATGTTTTTCGTGAAGATTTCGAACACCTTTAGTCTGTCCTTGAAGTACTGGTTTGTCAATTTGAGTGGTGGATGGAACTCTCTGATTTTATTATCGACATCCACATACTCATTATATAACTTCTTGAACAACGCTATTTTATTTTCCAAATAGCTCTTGGTTTTCCGTGCTGTTCCATCTTTCTTGTAGTTAGTAATGAACTGTTCGATCTCTTCCGCCTTTTGTGTTTGTTGTTGTATGAGTTCTTCCATGTTGTTGCTGATGAGTTACTCGGTGCGGAATCTGACTGTTGATTTTAGTTAAGCCGGTTGTTGTTTGGCGTTTGACTTTGCCGGTTGTTGTTTGGCGTATGTTTTTATATATGTACCAATTGTTTTTTAATGGCTCGAAGGACCATGTATAGTACCTATATCCATAGGTCACTGGTTCATATCCGGTTCGAAGGACCATGTATAATTCAAGATCAAGTATTTTAGAATCTTGTATTATAATTAATTAAATAGATTACCTCGGGTGGGGTCTATTAATTATCACGGAGAACAAATAATACGATGTTGGCTTTTTCGTAGTTTAAATATTTTATTCCGTTTTATATAAATTGCGTGGCACTTATATATTAAAAAATTGCTTACATTTAACTTTTTTTATAATATGAATTCTACATTATTATTTTACTTATTATATATAAAAATGGTCTATATTGCAAAACTGAACTATAGTAACAATTTTTTGTAGTAATCTAAAAATATAAAATATAAGTAATATAATATACGTGCGATAACCGCATTTTACAAATGCAATTTTATAACGATGCTATAAATGCTGATTAATAAGTAACTGTTGAGCTCGTCTTAACACTCATCACTCACGATAATAGTGTGGGCGAGGATATCAAGGTCCGCCTTGCCGCTGGCATTCGGGCTTTGTATCCTCTATGTCCACTGCTGAAATCAAAATATCTTGCAAATACGGATAAGCTGAAGCTGTACAGAGTGTTGATCAGACCCGTTGTCATGTATGGATGTGAGAGTTGGACCTTGATGGATGAGTACGAAAGATGGCTTCTAACATTCGAGAGAAGAATCATGCGTGTGATATATGGCCCAAAACGCGACGTTGATGACACATACCGAGTTCTATTCAATCACGAGATCAGGAATTTAATGCAAATTCCTGATATCGTGCATGAAATTAAAGGACAGCGAGTACGCTGGCTCGGACACGTTCTGCGTGCTGATCCGAACCGAATGATACAGCGAACCTTTAAGGGAGAACCGCCTTTCGGTAGGCGAAGAGGTCGCTGTCGGCGACGATGGCTCCACGGCGTAGAGAGCGATCTGGCATCTTCAAACTGCATACAACGGTTTGAAGAGCTGGCTCGTGATCGAAACCGATGGAGTCAAATTGTTGACGGGCCAATAATGGCTTGTAAAAACCGCAAAAAAAATATATAATTAAGAATTTAAAATTAATTCTTAATTATTATGTCGTATATTAATACAGACAAGTGTTTATCCATGATGTTCGCCATTATTGCGCTTTTTACAAAATAATATGAAATCACTTAATAAAAATTAAATATACGTACCTATTTTAAATGTAAACTAGACTTTCTAATAAAATATAGAATAAAATGGTTTTATTTTATTAAAATAATTTGCAATATAATTTATTTTAATTTGTAATATAATTACAAAATTTTAAACTAAACTGTTCAAAAAATCACGACACAAGTTTTATACTGATTGATTATCATACGATTAGAAACACATTCCGAATAATTTTCGGAGATTACCATCAAACTTCGTAGCCGTATGTTACTCCAATAACTTTTTAGAAAATTTCAATAAATGTAAATTATTGTTTTAATATTATATGGCCATTTATAACAACTTAAGTTATTGAAATTATGGTTATCAATATTTAAATGAATTTTCGATTATTTTGGTTAGTTGTAATGACTACTGATTAGATGTAGAAATACATATTTTTAATAATTTATAAATTTTAACTACAATAAATACGTTTATTTGTTAAAATACTCTATTTTATTAATAAAGTAGATACAAGTTATATTATTAATAAGAAAAGTTTCAATAATAAAATTATTGATTTGCTGAAATATCATTTCAATAAGTGAAACTTATAAATGAGATAAGTAATATTTCTCTGAGTGAGACTCCGAAATAAGTCTTAGATGTTGTAACTATAGCAAAAATATTCATTAAATAAATTGTTGAAATTATTTTTAAAGAATAACTTATAGAAATATTTTTTCTTTCATGCTATCTTGTTTTATTTCATCTTCTAGATTTAAAAATCCGTCAACTGAAGTAGCTGGCATGTTTAATTTAATTTGGTTATCCAAACTATCAGTTGAAGCACACTTACATTTATTATGTTGAACCTCCCTTTGAAGTAATTTTACCTCACGGAGCACGGATTTCATCAATAGTTCTTAATTCATTTGTGAATCTGGTTGAAGCGGTAACTGCGCCGAAGTCGAAATAGGTGCCTGCAAGGAACAAATATTCTATGGTAAAATATTTGGTTCATTATTTGGAGATATTTTACTTTTTGCTGGTAGAATTGATGATGATGTTCCTGATTCGATGTTATTCGGTTTATATATAAATTTGGGTGCAGCTGACGAGGTAGATAGTGAAGCGGGGCACCTAAGGCGATCGTTGGTTTTGCCATGGATGTTAATGATGAAGAAACTCTTTTCGATTTCGAAGTTTGAGATTTCGGTGGTATTAAGTTTCTGCTATATGTGTATGTAGTCTTGTTGTTAAATATGATTTTTGAATAGAAACAGTCGTCTTCATTGTGTTGTTAATTTTTAATTAATTTTATAATTATTTTCAGAATCTAACCCAAATTCCTCGGTGTCTTCGTAAATCTGAAGTTGACCATCATACTCGTTCAAAAATAAAGGTCACAGTCACCTTTATTTTCGAACGAGTATGATGGTCAACTTCAGATTTACGAAGACACATGTCTGTTAAAGACATATACAATATTTTTTATTATAAATGTTGCATAGGTATATATATGTGAGTATTATCTGAAGTTAATTTTAATATTTGAATAATTTTAAGTTGAAACATTTTGGACGTTTACTGTGTGCATTTCATCTGCGTATTCTTCATAATTAGCGCAATATATGCCTAAATTTGATGACGATATTTGATATTCGAAAAAATTATTTAAGTTAACAATAAATTTGCATATTAAGTTTGTATTATCTATTTCAATGATTTTGAATATTTTTTCATTTACACAACAGTAGTTGATTGGGAATCGTGTACTTGTGAAAATATTGGCCGGAATTTATATTCTTCAATTTTCGTAAAGAAGTTTCTTTCGCTTAGTCTATTTTGAATTGGTTATAGAGGTTGTGTCGCTTTTCGAACTAGTTTTTTTAGTTGTTGCATATAGTTTTCAAATTTAAATGCGCTGTAATTGAACATCTAGTCCAAAGCATTTTACATCTGCTGGTAGGTATATTAAATTATAAACGTTGTACGACACATTTTCACTTCCGAATAGCTCAGAAAATAATTCACAATAAGTTCGCAGCATTTCTGCGTTCTGTGGTTGAGCCAAAATTCTGATAGCACAAGATAACAGCATATAATGATCATCATAACGCTGTTCCAGTATATTAACACTGTTTCAGTATATTAAAGCCACAATTCCAGTACAGCATATAATTGTCCTAAATTCGGACACTTTCCAATTTTCAACATCGTGAAAAGTTCTTGTCTGCGTTGGAACTCGACAGGAATACCCTTTCGAATTATTTGTAACTTGTGGTTTATGGCTTCTATAGCAATTCGTTTTAAGCTATTTTTTCTTCCTATCTTTTTAAAGCAAATTGATCATTTGACGAATAACACCTAAGAACACGCAATGCATGTAGTCGACTGGAAATTGACTAACGCAGCCAATTGGTAACTTATCCAATGTGACATGTTATCTAACGTGATGTTCGGTATCCGTTTTGTTGCGAAAGTTCTCATCAGTTCTCAATTTCTGATTAATTTCAGAAAAACAAATTCTGTACTCCAATAACATCCTTTTATTTTACATTTAGTGCAACTAAAATATCCCGAATGGCTTTTAACACCTGTTAGGAATAGAACAAAATTAATTAATTATTTTAACATACTAGTATTTTTGTTACCTAGTAGAAAAGCCCTTGTAGGTGCATCGCATATGAACGCCGTCACTTTTACAGTAATTTTTCTGTCATTGTATAGAATATTATTTCCAAGTAGGTGTTTCATTTCTTCAACGAATGCTTCCAAAAATATGTCAGCACAATTGGTTTTTTGTACCCATGGTAAACGACAGCCACAAATATTTCTTTATGGGATATAAAATTGGCAAGAATCGGCCATCATTGGCTTTTAGAGCTTTTTGTTAATGAAATTTCATCTACTCCAACATCGATCAATAGTTCTTTCTATAAATAATTTTAGTTGATGTTCTAAACCGATGTGAGTATAGGAACCTGCACCGATCGGTACTATATTATTATTTTTACGTGGTGTTTTTTTCAATGATCTTTGGGTAAATTCGGATGATACATTTGTATAATTTTTAACAAAGAGTTTAGACATTCTCTTGCAATATTTACTTTACACTACATTCCGAAATATGATGTTCAATATTATTTAAATTAATGTTATCACAATCACTATTCAGATTAACAGAAAGATTTTCGAAAGAATCACTTGAATTGCTGGTTGTGTTTTGATCTTCACTTTCTTCATTTTTATTATTTTCTTCTACAACAATTGCTGGGGGTTCAATATTAGCAGATAAATTATAATGGTTGTTTGTTGAACCATTTCTTTGAATCACTCTAGCACTCTCACAAATATTAATAAATTTTTTATGTATGGTTCTATATAGTTTTTATTTCGACATTTTCAAACTTAATTTTAAACAGTCACTCAATATAAAATCAAATAATTATCATGTATACTTAATGCTGTATTTCAGTCGCTGTCGTGGCAGACAAGGTAGCGTACTTGATCTGTCATTCGGGGGTCTCGGGTTCGATTCCCGGGGTGGTGACGATTCATCAATCACGATTGGGTGTTTTTAATCTGTATGTGTATGTGGGTTGAACAATGGGCCTCTAGTGGCATTGAGTTCTGGAATAATTTCCGCCTTCTTTAATTATTATTAATGCTGTATAAGAAAGCAAAAAAAAAAATCCAGCAAAAATAATATTTTTTCTACTCAACACCAGAGGCACTACAGTCGCAAAAGAGATTTTTACTGCTTTCATTTCTTAAAGCCAGCTGAATTTATCCGTGAATATTTATATAATATTAATAAATATATATTTCAGACGAATTAAATATATATTGTGTTACCTATATATACAAATATTATTATATGTAGTTGTTTTACTGTGAGCTACAAATGAATCCTCATGTAACCAATATGCCATTATGATTTTCCTGATAGCTCAGGTCATAATACATCCAAATATGAAGTTTGAGGATAATCGACCGAGTAAGAGCACCTTCAGAAGTTTTTAAAGTTTATGGATATGGACCCCCGATAACACTTTCAATGTTTATACTTCCTTTTTTTATTGTTATTTATGTATGACCGTACAAATGTTTATTTTGTATCTCTATGAATTTTAAATTTTTATTAGTTTTGATACGAGATTGAGGATCGGCACGTGGAACGTGCAGTCATTAAGAAAACCTGGCGCGTTGGACGGCCTTATCACATGTATGAAGGAGAATCGGCTGGAACTCGTAGCGCTCCAAGAAACTCGATGGCCTAAAAGTGGAGACCATGTGTCTCAAGGCTATACGTTGCTACACAGTGGAGATGACCTCGGAAATCTTGGAGTTGGCTTTCTCATTGGGCCGCAGGTAAAAAAGGCTGTGTTGGATTTCCAGGCAGTCGATAATCGAATGTGTAAGCTTCGCTTGCACATGCGTTTAGCCAACCTGTCAATTGTTTGTGTGCATGCGCCCACTGAGGTAAGCCAACCCCAGGATAAAGACTCATTTTACAATAATTTGGATAATCTGATGGGCTCTATACCTGAGCACGATGTCAGATTGGTGATTGGTGACTTTAATGCTAGAGCTGGCAGAAATCAGACCGACTTATGTAATAACATAGGTCCGTACTCTCGACACGAAACTGCGACCGATAATGGGGAAAGAATTATGTACTTTGCGATCGCTCATGATCTCAAAGTGGCAAGTACATTCTTTCCTCATCAAAACATCCACTTAGAAAAATGGACACATCCACGTAAAACATCCCGAAGCCAAATTGACCATGTGTTGATTTCAAAAGGGCGGGCTCGGGTTGTCCAAGACGTGAGATCGTATCGGTCGTCAACAAAATTCGTAGGCAGTGACCATTATCTAGTCACTGCAAAGCTACGATGGAAATTTTCGTACAAGTCAGGGAGGACAGGAGAATATAAAACGCGATTCTCCTGTGAAGGTCTGATAAATGAAGAAACGCAACGAAAATATCAAGATCTTGTCAGCAATAGCATTATGCGATCCAATTACCAATCTGATGATGTGAACAGTGTCTGGGAAGTATTGAAAACTTCGGTTGTCGATGCTGCCCAGCACATTCTCGGTGTAGTGAAAACTAAGCCCAAAAATGATTGGTTTGATGATGAGTGTCGTCTTGCTATTGAGCAACGTAATATAGCCCACAATGAAGCGCAGACTCGGTTTACAATTGCAAGGAAAAACAAGGCAGTTCTTGCTAGGAGGACAGCTAAACGCATTTGTAGACAGAAGAAGCGCGAATGGTGGAAGGCCAAGGTCTTAAGAGTACAACAACTCAGCAATGAGCACAATTCGCGTGGTTTCTTTAGAGGAATCACCGAATTGCACCATACCTTAAGATCTCGGTCAACTGCCATTCGGGACCAGGATGGAAATCTCTGTGTTAACGTCGATGCGGTACTCCATACATGGCGTGAACATTTTTCTGATCTACTTAATGTTCCACATGTATCACAAGCTGTATTTGAATACCCTCAAATACAGACCGCGGAGATGTTCATTGAGGATCCATTCTATGAGGAATTCACAATGGTAATGCAGAGATTAAAGAAAAATCGTTCACCAGGGGTTGATTGCATTAATTCAGAGCTCTTGATATTCGGAGGGCTAACTTTGTGGAACTGTTTTTTCGACCTTATTCGATTGATATGGCGAAATGAAGTTATGCCTGAAGAATGGAAAGTGGCCGCGTTATGCCCAATATTTAAGAAGGGTGATCGCTTCAAGTGCGAGAATTATCGCGGTATAACTCTCCTTTGCACAGAATACAAATTACTATCTTACATTATCTTGGGAAGAATCACTCCTCTGGCGAAGGAAATTGTCGGTGACTACCAAAGAGGATTCCGTTCAAATCGATCAGTCACTGATCAAGTTTTTTCGCTACGGATGATTCTTTCCAAGTAATATGAAACATTCGCGATGTACACCATGTATTCCTAGATTTCAAGCAAGCCTATGACTCGATCAATCGAGAGAGGCTATGGTATGCGCTTGAATATTTAGGAATACCAAAAAAATAAGTACATCTGTGTAAAATGACAGTGACGCAGTCACAATGCTGTGTCAAAGTTGAGAACAGGCTATCGAGAATTTTTGCAATTACTTCTGGTGTTCGACAAGGAGATGCGCTGTCCCCGATACTTTTTAATCTTATGTTGGAATACATCCTTCGTAAAAGTGAAACACCTCAGGACAATATCTAATACCGACAATCCAATCAACTTCTTGCATATGCAGATGATATCTGTGTGATTGGATTAAATGGCAACGGAGTGAAAGAAATACTTGATCCACTGGAACAGTTTTCAGCTTCCGTTGGTCTCAAAATCAATGAGTCCAAAACCAAATATCTGATCTCTGGTTTTCGAGACCAAGACGCAATTGATTTCAGTAGTGGAAACCACACGTTTGAAGGAGTGATGAGATTCAAGTATCTTGGATCTCTCATCACTCACGATAATAGTGTGGGAGAGGATATCAAGGTTCGCCTTGCCGCTGGCAATCGGGCTTTATATCCTCTACGTCCACTGCTGAAATCAAAATATCTTGCAAATACGGATAAGCTGAAACTGTACAGAGTGTTGATCAGACCCGTTGTCATGTATGGATGTGAGAGTTGGACCTTGACGGATGAGTACGAAAGATGGCTTCTAACATTCGAGAGAAGAATCATGCGTGTGATATATGGCCCAAAACGCGACGTTGATGGCACATACCGAGTTCTATTCAATCACGAGATCAGGAATTTAATGCAAATTCCTGATATCGTGCATGAAATCAAAGGACAGCGAATACGCTGGCTCGGTCACGTTCTGCGTGCTGATCCGAAACGAATGATACAGCCATCTTTGAAGGGAGAACCGCCTTTCGGTAGGCGAAGAGGTCACTGTCGGCGACGATGGCTCCACGGCGTAGAGAGCGATCTGGCATCTTCTGGTTGCTTGCAACAATATGAAGATCTGGTTCTTAATCGAGACTGTTGGAGCCAGATAGTTTACACGGTACGGGCCAATAATGGCCTGTAAAGAGCGATAAAAAAAAAAAAAAAATCTAGAAGAAGTTGCCAATTTTGAAGTTGGTTGGATAAGTAACATGTATCATGTTAAATATTAATTCTAAATAAAACCACAGACTTTTATTTATTCAAAAAAAAAATTATTTTGTTGAGTTCAATGAATTACATACATTTATTTATTTAATTTCAATACATGTTTTCACACATTCAATAATTTCAATACATTTATTTAATTTCAATACAATATAAATTAATTATTTTTTAACTAAATATACATTGAGTTTTATGGTATTTTTAATTAGTAACATAATAACACTTATTATAAAATGTAATATCTAGAAATATTCATAATATCTAGTAAAATATTAAATTTTTTCACATAACCTATTACGTTATTTGATATCAAATTAATTAAATATTCTAATACTGTATGAAATCTTAGTAAAAAGTTATTTTAATTTAAAATATTTTGGATTACACTTAATAATTAGATTTTACACAGCTGACAGTAAAATTTGGTCTTAAGGTCAAATCTACTTATATTTAAATTAATTTCGTCTTCATGAAAGTATCTGTGGCAAATGGAACAACGAATAGAACTACCGCATAAATTCACATCTTCACCACATAATAAACATAAGTACCTCATGTTTTTACTATTTTTTAAGATTTCCGATTGGAACTCAAGCCGTTTAGTTTTTAAATTTATTTTAAGTAGTTGATTTATATCAATTTTATTAATGAACGAAAGGGCATGTATTATCGTATAAATACCTCAATCATTATTTCCAACTTGGTTATATAAAATTTGTTTGGAACAATTTTTTTTTTAAGTTTAAATGGCAATAAATTTGTTTTATGAATATTTTTATATTCACTAAAAAATTTTTGAAGTTGATTATAATATTTTTCGTAATGATATATTATATCGTCTTTATCTTGCCTTTTAATTTGTGCAGAGTCATAAATTAGAAATTCTTTTTTAATTATATTAATAACAATTAAAAAAAATGTCTTGCCCGTTCATTAAAAATAGGAAATAATATAATTGAAGAATTTATTTTAAATTCTTTTGCGTTACTGTTCAATTCTGAATCTAACTCTAAAGAGAAAACGACAATTGATCCGAATTCAATTGGTATTAGATCACAATTCTTTTCCGGTTGTTTTCTGTGTTCTATATCTAACACTATATCTATTATAAATTTTTCCACCCAGGTTTCATACTTTAAGCTTTAATAGCTATCAAAGCAAATTTTTTTATCATTAATCATTGCAATGACATAACTATGGTTTTATTATCAATTAAAAATTGGTTTTGATAATATGTTGGGTTTTTTAATAAATTATTACCATATTTGTTATTTTGATCATCACTAACATCACGAATTAGTGTATCATCAGATCCCTGCGTCAAAACTTGTGTCACCTCTTCGAGGGTTATACCAAATTCTGTGTTATATTCTGTGGTATCTGTTTTATTAACTTCAATGGTGTTGGTAAGGTATATTTGACCCGAGCATTAGAAAAATGTTTCATATGTACACTCTTTCTTTGTTTTTATGTACATCAACTGGATCGGTAACACTCGAGTGTTGTGATTTTTTATTTGTTAGTGATTTTTTAGGAAATTCTTGTTCTAGTTCTTTTATCTGGTTTTCAATTTTCTCATTTGAATATTTTAAAAATTTTCCTATTTTGATGGGTGGTTTTCCAAGTTTTAAAAAGAAGGTTGTGTTTAATATTTCCAAAATAGCTTTCAACAGGTGCATTATTATAATTAAATTTATAAGTGGTTTGATGATAGTGGTCTGGTTCTGAATAAATTTAAACAATCGGGGAAAATAAGTCGGTAAAAGATATTTTTTGTTTCATCGTCCGTTTGTATATCGTTTAAAGAGATAACTGATTTTTTTATTGTAACAATCTCATTGTGAATATCTTGATAAAATAAGCTTTATTTGTATAAAGCTTCTGCACTTTTTATAAAGTCACTTTCATCTAGCGTGTCGTTTGAGTAGTTGTTATTAGAAGAGATATTTTCTTGTTCGTAAATATTTTCACTATATTTATAATTATACAATATAATATCCAAATCAACTATTAACATTTCCGCAACTATAGCTATTGTTTCGTTATATAATTTATATAATAATAATAATACATTCCTAATTTTATTATAATTTTTTTCATTCATTATAAAATCAAAATATTTAAGTATTTTATTCCTTACACTTTGACTATCCTTGTTTGTATTAAAATGTTTTTTTAATAATTCTTGAAATTTTTTCTTTAAATGTGAATAGCATAAATGGATTTCAACATATTTTATAAAATTATCAGAATTTTTGTTTTTTAAACGATTATACATTTTATTTATATATTCAATTAATTCTATGTTATTCCATCCTAATGAAATTGCATTTAAATTTGCTCTACTAAAGTCAGACACTACGTGCTTAAATATAGGCCAATCAATGTTAAAATTTGTTTGAAGTTCATTTCTATAAAATTTGTTGAAAAAAACGAATTTGAATGAGTTTTGACATATGGTGAGCATCTCTACTATTGGAGAATTATCACCTGTTCGATTATCTTCATTTTTTTTAATATTAATGACCTCAACAGTATATGATATGGAATCATTAGTACCACAATGTTTTCGTATAATCCCCATTGTTGAATCAATATGTACGCACAAATTTTTATACTTTCTTGAAAAATTAAGTATTAATTTCATTTGATTTTTTGAAAGTGCAAAAATAGAAAATGGAGCTTTCATTAAATAATGTAAATTCGTCATGTTTTTGGTTTTGATTACTACGAAATCTTCAAAATCATCTTCATGATCATCTTCTTCTTTTAGTGCTTCAGTTCTAACTTTGTTGAGAACACCAATTCCCTTATACTCTCCCAAATTTCCTTGAGTTTTTAACAACAAATCTGATTTTAATATAAGTTGTTGTCTGTAATCTTCAGCATAACTATTTTTTAGAGCTTCTTTGGCTATTTTTCTTTTTTCACCTTTCAATTAGTAACTGATTTCTTCCGTGTGGTGTAGGTTAGGTTAGGTTAGGTTAGGTTAGAGTGGCTGCTAACGCACACTTAGACCGTTGCCGGTCCGTTGTGATACCACAGGATCTTAGTCCCCTAATACCCCTAACACTCTATTGTAACCATCCTGAGCTACTAATGTAGCGTAAAATATCCCGCACCTTACTATCTGCAAGATCTGAAAGGTTGTGCATTACATACCTACCCAAGTGTAAATGTCTTCTTAGTGCCAGTGCAGGACAAGAGCACAGGAAGTGAACAAGCGTCTCTTCCTCCTCTTCGTCCATGCAGCTTCTACAGAAGTCATTTGTTTCTAGACCCAGCCTTCTCGCATGCCTCCCGAAAAGGCAGTGTCCCGTTAATATTTCTACTATTCTTCTTAGATCTCTCCTCTCCAGAGAGATTAAGGTCCTGGAGCGATTTAGATCCAACCTTGGCCACATTTGTCTCGCTCTCTCGCATGTGAGGGTGTTAGACCACCTCTCCTGTGCTGAAGCTTCCGCCCTTTTCCTCAGAGCCAGTCTAAGCTCCGCTGTAGGCCTCCCGACATTGGCCCTTTCAGGCTTTAGCTGAAGAGTTGTACCTTGCCAAGCTAGTTCGTCTGCCCTGCAGTTACCCTTGACGTCAGAGTGGCCGGGGACCCAGATAATCTGAATATTGAAATGCTCACTCATCTCGTTAAGAGACGAGTGGTAACCCAATGTCACCCTAGACTTCAACAGCACTGCTTCCAGCGACTTGATAGCCGCCTGACTGTCCACATAAATCTTGATATCCCTCTTGGATATCACGTTATGCCTCAACCAGTTCAAGGCTTCCTCAATCGCTATTATTTCCGCCTGGTACACGCTGCAGTGGTCAGGGAGACGAACGGAAGTACTTATATTTAATGTTCCACAGAACAGCCCAGCTCCGACCTTACCATCTAGCTTCGAGCCGTCCGTGTAGAATTGTATAGCTTCGGTTTCCAGTGCTAGCTTATTCCCCCAGAATTCTCTTGAAGGGATAAAGGTTTGAAAACCTTTTTCGAAGCATAATATCGGCGTAATATAGTCAAGGTTCAACATTTCCTTCTTTAGCGAACCAATTATTGTTGAGTGACCTGCCTGAAAGTGTTTCCACTGAGACACGGCCGTTAGTCTAGTGGCTATGTTAGCCGCCATCTGTTTACCATATATATCCACTGGAAGAAGGTGTAACATGACCTCTAAGGCCTGAGTAGGTGTTGTTCTCAGTGCCCCGCTTATCAGCAAACAGGCCATCCTTTGCACCTTCTCTAACTTTTTCCTATAGGTTACTCTATCCAGTGCTGGCCACCAAACACTTACTCCATACATAAGAACGGGTCTTACTACGGCCGTGTAGAGCCAGTGTACCAGCTCCGGTCTGAGACCCCAACGTCTGCCTATCGCATTCCTACACGAATACATCGCCGTCGTAGCTTTGCCGATTCTCTCCAAAATGTTCGGCTTCCAGCTTAGTTTACTGTCTAAGATTACACCCAGAAATCTCGCCTTATCAGTAAAAGCCAGTTTAGTGCCATTTACAGTAGGTGGGTCAACTACTGGAAATTTATATTTCTTCGTGAAGAGTACCAGCTCTGTCTTAGATGGATTAATTTCCAATCCACATTTACTGGCCCATCTCGTTATAATAAGAAGCGCGTTCTGCATTACCCCCTTAATAGTCGGTAAGAATTTACCTGATACCATGATCGCCACGTCATCAGCGTAGGCGACCACTCCTATACCCTCCCTCTCTAACTCCAGAAGTAGGCCATTAATCACCATGTTCCAGAGAAGAGGAGACAGGACTCCCCCTTGTGGGGTTCCCCTAACCACTCGTCTTCTTATAGTTGACTCCCCTAACTCTGAGTTTACAGTCCTGCTTCCAGGTATATGACTGATCAACTTGATTATGGAGGTTTCTACTTCCATGAACGATAATCCTTTCAGGATTGCATCTGTCTGAACGTTATTAAAGGCGCCCTCAATATCAAGAAAAGCTACCAAACAGTACTCCTTTGAGTGAAATGATCTCTCAATTGTGCGTACCAAGGCATGTAGGGCCGTATCTACTGACTTACCCTTACAGTACGCATGTTGAGAGGCTGACCATTTATCCTGCTTTAAATTAATACGGATATGTGTTTCTACCAGCCTTTCCAGGGTTTTCAACAGAAAGGATGATAATGTTATAGGTCTTTGGTCCTTTGGATAGCCATGCGATCCTTTTCCCGCTTTCGGAATAAAAACCACCCTGACCTCCATCCATTGCCTAGGAATGAAGACCAACTTTAAAGAACCCTTAAAGATCACCTCCAACCACGGGAGGATTATTTCCGAGTTGTTCTGGATTTCTGCTGGTATAATTCGATCCGGTCCAGCCGATTTGTACGGCTTGAACCCTTTTATGGCCCACAGAATTCGTTTTTTATTTACGAAATCCGGTGCGCGCAACGAACAAGCTATTCCCGACGCTCTCAGTTCCATCGAGCTGTCTAAACTCCCCGGGAAGTGAGTGTCCATGAGAATCTTGAAGGATTCCTCACTGGAATCGGTCCAAGAACCATCAGGTTTAATTAAATAACCTATGTTTGTTGGATTTGTGGAGAGAATCTTCCGAAGGCGAGAAGTTTCCGAGACATCTTCCATTTTGTCACAGAATAGCCTCCAGGAGCTCCTTTGTGCCTTCTTCAATTCTCTCTTATATAGTCTCAGCGTCTCCTTGTACGAGTCCCAGTCCTGAGATTCTCTAGTCTTCTTGGCGTTATTAAACGCCGTTCTGCACGACTTCTTTATGGCCCGTAATTCTTTTGACCACCAGGCCGGTTTCTGCTTCCCCCTGGGTATTACCTCAGGGCAAGCAGCCCTAAAGGATTGGTTACAAGCTTGTGAAACGGATTCCACCACGCGGTCCATATCCTCAATGGTCGCTGGGGGCTCTGGGACCCCCGACGGCATTAGTCGCTTAAGGACTTCCCTATACCTACTCCAGTTTGTTCTCCTAGGATTCCTAAAAGATTTCTGGGAAGCAGGGCAAATTTTGATATTAAAGGTTATATAACGGTGGTCAGAGAAGGAATGCTCCTTCCCTACTTTCCACTCTACAATCATATGAAAAATATTCTCTGATGCGAAGGTCACATTCAGAACTTCCTTTCTATTTTTAATAATAAAAGTGGGTTCTCTCCCAATATTACATACATACAGGTTCGTTTCCAACAAATAATTGAAAAGTGTCTCACCCCTTTAATTGATGTCCGAACTTCCCCAGATCGTATGATGCGCGTTAACATCGCAGCCCAGAATCATCCCGGTTTTCCTGCGCTTGGTTTCGAGGATCAGTTCCCCCAGGTTGTCCGGTGGAACCTCCTTCTCCTGCCCCATGTAGGCCGCCACCAGCCAGATTTTGTTGTTACCAACCTCCAGACTGGCCGCCGTTATATCCCCATCGCTGTGCTGGGAAAGAAAGAAAAGATTTAGGTTATCCTTTCCTAGAATGCAGGATCTGATCCTCTCAGACCCTTTTGAGTATAGAATACTATACCCCTTCATTCGAAGACCACAGATCTTGATGAAGGTTAATTTGAAGCACCTTAAGCATAATTCTAATTCCCTTACTTACCTAGTTCTGAGTGGTGCTGTGGGAGCTGCCGGCATCCGCCATCGCACTGTCCATCGCCACTACCGTGCTGTTCATGTCTTCATCTGAGACATCCTCCTCAGAGCCCAGAGTTAGAAGCTCTCCTAACCCCAGGGCTTCACTGTCGCTTAATTTTTCCTCCACGGCTAGTTCAGCCGCAAACTGGCTCGAGGGCGTGCCAGCTGATTGGGTGCTCGTGCCCGCCTCCTCGTCTCGTTTATACACATTGAGGGTTACCGACTTTAACTTGGCAAGAGGAGCAAGGGACTCCCTATTTATTGCCAATACTGACAAACGAAAGTTTCCCTTGGCCTCCTCTTGCCTAACGACCTTCCAATTGTTCGTCGGAAGATCAGGGTTGCTGATCCTAATGGTCTCCAGCACCTCACTCCTACTTTCTGGATTGATTGGTAGCCAGACGCGCGCCCTCGGCCTACAAGGAATTTCTTCCTTGTTTACAGCCGCAAGCTTCGCGCCTGGCCACAACTCGCCTATTTCTTCTATCGCTTGTCTGTACAGATCAACTGATCTCTGATCCAGACAAGCAATAAGTTTTGCGCGCCCCTGATACCAACCCGCATCTCTGCAGGACGGTGGAGGTCCCGGATGTTCCTTTACAAACTTCAGGAAGGTATCGCTAAGCGCGTTAAACACCTTCCACCATTTCTCAACAGTGATGCTTCCATCCTCTTGACCCTTGTCAATGACGGCTAGCATCATTCCGTGCTCTTTCACGATGTCACTGAATAATCCCCTTTTCGAGGATCCCCCAGCGACATAGTGACATTCTTCTTTGGCGTCCGCTTGCAACTTCGCCCGCTTACTTCCGCTAGCTTCCAGTTCATCCTGAGACCGCTGTCGTTTAGACACGCTGTCCCCTTCTGACTTCCCGCTGCAGAACGTTTCTTTGGCCCAAGCCACGGACTGCCTCTGTTCCGATGTAAGCTGCCCCTCAGGGATCGCAGCCCATCTGTCGAGTACTCTCTTCGCTGTACGCCGAAGTCTGTATCTTTGTTTAGAGGTAGACCCACCTTCTCGGCTCTGGTTTCCCTCTTTCTTGTCCGGCTTTTTAAGAGCGACGGTCTCTTTATTTTTTTCACTGCTTATTTCCATTATGCTCCCACGAGTGTCGGAGAAAACAGGTCCGCCTGCACAGAGATCCGTATGTGCAGGTAAGGCTATATATAACTGAAGGTCGCCAGGTATTCAGAGGGCTGAAGGTCGCCAGGTTATCCGTGTGGTGTATGTCTCCTCCTTTATATTTTATATAAAACTCTTTATCGTCTGTACTGTTGTAATGATGTGTTAATTTGTACATTCTTTGACAAAGTGGCTGTGCACATTTTTTGATATAAATTGTAATACCTGTTTTATGCTGTTTAGCGCTGCCACAGTTAATTAAGCAAGGATATAAATTTTAAAATTTATCCCTTATTACATCCATATAGTCGGGTAAAAATTGATTTTTTTCCATATCATATAATTTTAAAAATTTTTCTTTAGATACAATTATATGACTTAATTGGATAGTAGTGAATCGATTTTTGGGAGTTTTATAAGTTTTACGAGATTTCCTCACGAAGTCAGAATCATTGCTTTCGCTGTCATCTGGATTTATTTCATTTGTTGTGAAATTAAGAAAACCTAAATTTTCTAATGGTGGATTTATTTGTATTGAAATAATTTCCATTTTTTTCTTTGGTAGAATAGCTGCATTTGGTAAAATATTAAATTTGATTGATTCGATTGCATTTTCTTTTTCTTTTGAATGATAGTTTTCTGAAACTTCATTTATTTCAAAATTTTGTGTTTTTCATTTTCTTCCAAGTTAACGTACTCATCATGTTGATTTTCTTTCGAGCTAATATCATCATATTCTTATCTATTTACTAACCCTCTCTACCATCTCATATAAATAAGGTTGCGATTTTTTTGTGAGTTATTAATTTTTTAAAATTTACAAATTTGGCTCATAAATGTCGACTCTCTTGATTTTGAAATATCAATTTTAGACTAAAACTTGAATGGCAGCAACAATTTCACTATTTTTTAATTTCGATGATCCCGGTTGGTTGGATGTAGTTGGAGATGCCATTTTATAATAATTCTTATTACTATTGAAATTGAATCACCTTTCTATATAGAATGAATTATAGTCAGATCATTTCATTTATAGTACTCATATGTATAGAACGACTAAATGACCATGACTGTATTTTATCACAAAATTTATTAGGTAGCACAATTTGAAATTCTAAAATTTATTACTTTACAGTTTGCACTTAATCAGATATATATATTTTGATCAACTATTTATCTATATTCAATTTTCTACTAAATTTATGAGTATCACTTCAATATGTCGAAACATATATTATAAATTGAAAAAATGCACTAGAGTTTATACTGCTAACTGCTATCGAAATGTTGTTAAATAGTTTAACTAGAATACTTACACAGTATGAATTTTTATATGTGATAGTAATCATCATTTAAACTTATATATAGATAACGAATTACTTAAAACAATAGAATTTCAATTAACGATAGTTATACAAGCATTTGAAAAAAACAGGAAAGACAAACCCTAGGACTATTTTCGCTAATAGTAAACTATTTTGAGGCTAAAATTATAATTTTGCATTGTTTAGCACCTGAAATATATTTCCTTTCTATTTAAAATTCATCTGTTTTCTTGTTTTATAAGTGTAATAAAACGAAAGGATAGATGGATGCTCTAAAATTACGCAGTAGGGGAAAAATAAACATATTTCGCTTTAAAATTTATTATACCGAAACTGAATCGTAAACCATACAATCTACGAAAAACTAACATATTTGAAATATGATAAATTTCTAATTCAATAATAGTTCTGACTTGAAATTTTTATGATTTCTTTAGTTAACACCAATTATTATTTATAAATAAAATGAGTAAATAATAAATTTGCGTGAACTTCTTCCTAAACTATCCTAAAAATACAACAACAAAAACTAGGATTTTTTTAGGAAGAACTTCACACGTAAAATGAAGTATGTATTTCCTTATTTCATTATTACAAATAAAATTCTATTAATGTGTTTGAATGGATTAGTAAAATTACAGATTAATGAAAAAATGAAATAAAGTGTTCTTTCTAAATAAAACAGTACATATATGTATAATGATTGTAATTGTATTTAAATATATACGAGTAAATTATAAAATATCATTATTTTCTATTGAAACTAAAATAATTGTAATTAAGGTCCGGGTTACACTGACATATTTTAAAATGTCATTTTTCATATTTTAAAATGTCATTTCAAAACGACATTTTTCAAAACTGCATAAGGTACAATACGGCATATGGTTCAAAATGACATTTTTCAAAACGATATAAGGTACAAAACGGCATAAGACAGAAAATAACATTTTTATAACCTCATAATACTATAAAAATAGCAACTACATTCATAAAAAACATTTTGATGCATTGTTGCAAATAATTACGAATATGACAAAAACTACTAGAAAGATAATAAAAATATTACGTATTTTATTACGCCTTGGTTATTTTAATATATCTGTATAATAATAATATACAACAAGAAATTCAAAACTTCTGCTTTCTATATCCTCGTAATATATCCGAGACTTGTTTAAACATTTAAGTGAAGGAGTATAATATATCTTTCAATATATTACAAATTACATATATAATTATATATATAATATATAATTAAAGAATTATATATTATATATATATATATATATATATATATAAATATATATATATATATGTATATATATATATATATATATATGTATATATATATATATATATATATATATATATATATATATATATATATATATAAATATATATATATATATATATATATATATATATATATATATATATATATATATATATATATATATATATATATATATGTATATATATATATATATATATATATATATATATATATATATACATATATATATATATATATATATATATATATATATATATATATATATATATATATATATATATATATATATATATATATATATATATTAGCCCTCCCGTGGCACAGAGAACGTAGCGTACTTTCATCATCAATCACGCTACTAGCGGCATTGAGTTCTGAAATTATTTCCGCCTTCTTTAATAAGCCCTGTGGTTGGGGGCAAACATGTTTCGTAAATATTTCGAACGAAACATGAGATCCATAGAATACCACCACAGTATCCAGAGCTTGTCGTAGGAGGCGACTAAATTTGGTTGGATCACTGGGCTGACGACCCGCATCCGTAAAAACCAATTACAGTTAAAAATGTCAACAAAACCAAAAAAATGGGATACCGCCTAAATCGCAATGACCCTCCACTTAAGTACCCGGATACGAGAATGAGGATTAGCACGTGGAACGTGCAGTCACTAAGAAAACCTGGCGCGTTGGACGGCCTTATCACATGCATGAAGGAGTATCGGCTGGAACTCGTAGCGCTCCAAGAAACTCGATGGCCTAAAAGTGGAGTCCATGTGTCTCAAGGCTATACGTTGCTACACAGTGGAGATGACCTCGGAAATCTTGGAGTTGGCTTTCTCATTGGGCCGCAGGTAAAAAAGGCTGTGTTGGACTTCCAGGCAGTCGATAATCAAATGTGTAAGCTTCGCTTGCACATGAAATTAGCCAACCTGTCAATTGTTTGTGTACATGCGCCTACTGATGTAAGCCAACCCCAAGATAAAGACTCATTTTACAATAATTTGGATAATCTGATGGGCTCTATACCTGAGCACGATATCAGATTGGTGATTGGTGACTTTAATGCTAGAGCTGGCAGAAATCAAACCGACTTATGTAATAACATAGGTCCGTACTCTCGACACGAAACCGCGACCGAAAATGGAGAAAGAATGATGTACTTTGCGATCGCTCATGATCTCAAAGTGGAAAGTACATTCTTTCCCCATAAAAACATCCATTTGGAAACATGGACACATCCACGTAAAAATTCCCGAAGCCAAATTGACCATGTGTTGATTTCAAAAGACCGAGCTCGGATTGTTCAAGACGTGAGATCGTGTCGGTCGTCAACCAAATTCGTAGGCAGTGACCATTTTATGGTTGCTGCAAAGCTGCGATGGAAATTTTCGTACAAGTCAAGGAGGACAGGAGAATATAAAACGCGATTCTCCTGTGAAGGTCTGATAAATGAAGAAACGCAACGAAAATATCAAGATCTTGTCAGCAATAGCATTTTACGATCCAATTACCAATCTGATGATGTGAACAGTGTCTGGGAAGTATTGAAAACTTCGGTTGTCCATGCTGCCCAGCACATTATCGGTATAGTGAAAACTAAGCCCAAAAATGATTGGTTTGATGAGAAGTGTCGTCTTGCTATTGAGCAACGTAATATAGCCCACAATGAAGCGCAGACTCGGTTTACAATTGCAAGGAAAAACAAGGCAGTTCTTGCTAGGAGGACAGCTAAACGCATTTGTAGACAGAAGAAGCGCGAATGGTGAGAGTACAACAACTCAGCAATGAGCACAACTCGCGTGGTTTCTTTAAAGGAATCACCGAATTGCACCATACCTTAAGATCTCGGTCAACTGCCATTCGGGACCAGGATGGAAACCTCTGTGTTAACGTCGATGCGGTACTCGATACATGGCGTGACCATTTTTCTGATCTACTTAATGTTCCACATGTATCACAAGCTGTATTTGAGTACCCTCAAATACAGACCGCGGAGATGTTCATTGCGGATCCATCCTATGAGGAATTCACAATGGCCATGCAGAGATTAAAGAAAAATCGTTCACCAGGGGTTGATTGCATTAATTTAGAGCTCTTGATATTCGGAGGGCTAACTTTGTGGAACTGTCTTTTCGACCTTGTTCGATTGGTATGGCGAAATAAAGTTATGCCTGATGAATGGAAAGTGGCCGCGTTATGCCCAATATTCAAAAAGGGTGATCGCATGAAATGCGAGAACTATCGCGGTATAACTCTCCTTTGCACAGCATATAAGTTACTGTCTTACATAATCTTGGGAAGAATTACTCCTTTAGCGGAGGAAATTGTCGGTGACTACCAAGGAGGATTTCGTCCAAATCGGTCAGTCACTGATCAAGTTTTTTCGCTGCGGATGATTCTTTCCAAGTACTATGAAACATCTCGCGATGTACACCAAGTATTCCTAGATTTCAAGCAAGCCTATGACTCGATCAATCGAGAGAGGCTATGGTATGCGCTTGAATATTTAGGAATACCACAAAAATATGTGCATCTGTGTAAAATGACAGTAACGCAGTCACAATGCTGTGTCAAAGTTGAGAACAGGCTATCGAGAATTTTTGCAATTACTTCTGGTGTTCGACAAGGAGATGCGCTGTCCCCGATACTTTTTAATCTCATGTTGGAATACATCCTTCGTAAAAGTGAAACACCTCAGGACAATATCTTATTCCGACAATCCAATCAACTTCTTGCGTATGCAGATGATATCTGTGTGATTGGATTAAATGGCAACGGAGTGAAAGAAATACTTGATCCACTGGAACAGTTTTCAGCTTCCGTTGGTATCAAAATCAATGAGTCCAAAACCAAATATCTAATCTCGGGTTTTCGAGACCAAGACGCAAGTGATTTCAGTAGTGGAAACCACACGTTTGAAGGAGTGATGAGATTCAAGTATCTTGGATCTCTCATCACTCACGATAATAGTGTGGGAGAGGATATTAAGGTTCGCCTTGCCGCTGGCAATCGGGCTTTGTATCCTCTACGTCCACTGCTGAAATCAAAATATCTTGCAAATACGGATAAGCTGAAACTGTACAGAGTGTTGATCAGACCCGTTGTCATGTATGGATGTGAGAGTTGGACCTTGACGGATGAGTACGAAAGATGGCTTCTAACATTCAAGAGAAGAATCATGCGTGTGATATATGGCCCAAAACGCGACGTTGATGGCACATACCGAGTTCTATTCAATCACGAGATCAGGAATTTAATGCAAATTCCTGATATCGTGCATGAAATCAAAGGACAGCGAATACGCTGGCTCGGTCACGTTCTGCGTGCTGATCCGAAACGAATGATACAGCGATCTTTGAAGGGAGAACCGCCTTTCGGTAGGCGAAGAGGTCGCTGTCGGCGACGATGGCTCCACGGCGTAGAAAGCGATCTGGCATCTTCCAACTGCTTACAACAGTATGAGGAGCTGGCTCGTGATCGAAACTGTTGGAGCAAGATTGTTGACACGGTACGGGCCAAAACTGGCCTGTAAAAACCGGAAAAAAAAAAAAAAATATATATATATATATATATATATATATATATATATATATATATATATATTATATCAAAAGTCAAATTTAATATATTTAGTGAAGGAATACTTGCTTCTTTCATATAAATAAATAATCACTATAAGTTTAATGTATATAAAATATGTATAATACCATAGTCTATTTCATTTACTTCAAACTCATTTTTGAATTTCAACCCTAACTTAAGAACGTTTAATATTTGACCTTAATCGATAAAGAAAGAATCCAACTCTTTTTCTTTTGTCCAAACTGAGATTTTAATCGAAACATCGATCTAAAAGTTCATTTTCTTCTAACATCTTAACTTTCATTGTCATCGATTAAGAATTTCATTTTCTACCTTATCCTGTTTGAAAGATGCTATTTTGAACTTTATGCTGTTTTAAAAAATGTCATTTTGAATTTTATGCCGTTTTGGAATATGCCGTTTTAAACAATGTCATTTTAAAATATGCAGTTGTGAACGGATCCCTTGTAATTACTATGGATCTATCTATACAATTCGCATCATAGGTACTTTCCTAGAGTTTTCCCGTCCTTCAGGAAAACCGGGACCAAAATCCCAGATTGTTTTTACATTACTATGAATCTAATCTACCAGAAAAACATCATCATTAGAAATTCTAATGGTCCTCTGGGCGATTAGTATTCGAAAATTCCATCATAAGTAATCAATTGTATCACACCAAGTCTCCTGGCAATAAAAATCTTGTCCGATAGTCACGTCTGATCATCAACCGATACGCATAATAATCCTTCGAAATAACATTCTTGATCTTTTCAGCACCTGTTGCGAGATCTCGTTGTTTAATATTTACGCAATACCCGTCTTACCTTTTCCAGAACATTAGAGGATATTGAAGAGCGTCATATGAGCGGTGTGTATCAGCAATGAACTGCAGATTATTAGTTCTTCTACGAATCACGATTTCCCGCGTAGCTGTACGATCGCCGACCAAGATTCCAGCAACATCATCAAGAACAGGTGCATTAAATTTACGAATGTGCTCTCCAGCAGGTGTTTTATCAGGATTGATAACAATAGCGTGGTTATCACATTGTAATTTGTGCATGTGTGATTTGCATATCTTTAACAATTCATTGTGCTCATTCAATAGATCATCCAGGTCGCCAAAGATACGCCTGGCAAAAGTGAATTAAGGTGATTATAGCCACAACGGGCATCCACGCGTGCATCCTCACCACATTTCTAAGTAAATTTGTGAAAATTTAGGTGAATCGTGTGGCATTGCCTTTGATTTTGAATGTTGAATTGAATTGTTGACCATAGATAGCATTAATGTTAACTATTTTTGTTGCTCCGAACGATGTCATTTGGAAACATGAATTAAATGTTCGATTGACTTTAGGAACAGATTAGAATCTGGATCCGTTCCAATCAGTAAACCATTTAATGGTTCAGGTGGTATCTCAATTGTTGGTAATTGCATCTTTCCTGACGAACAATACATCCCGGCTGGCTCGTTTTTAAACTTAAGAGCATGACAATGAGGACATTTCTTATCCATAGCACCAATTACCACTTTCGAATGAGCATAATATTCAATATCGGGCTCATACTCGCATGCTAAACACAGGAATGAATTAGAGGTAAATGATCGATGGACCTGATGGCGTTGTTGATCATTTACTCTGCGTCTGCTGATTGTAAAACGGCGCGCTTGTCTCTGTTCTAATCTTTCTTCATTTCGTTCAATTCGCGTATCTGCTGATTCAGATTGACGCGCCATGTTCATATGCACATTTAGATTAGATCGATAGTAATGTAAAAACAATCTAGAATTTTGGTCCCAGTTTTCCTGAAGGACGGGAAAACTCTAGGAAAACACCTATGGTGCGAATTGATTACTTATTATGGAATTTTCGAATACTAATCACCAAGAGGACCATTACAATTTCTAATGATGATGTTTTTGTGGTAGATTAGATCCATAGTAATATAAAAAACAATCGAGGATTTTGGTCCCGGTTTTCCTGAAGGACGGGAAAACTCTAGGAATGTACTTATGGTTCGAATCAATACAATATATGTTTTATTCGTTAAATGAAGTTATACAAATTGTTTATATGTACAAATTATAGTTTATATGTACAAATTAATTGTTGTTGTAAGTTTAGGAAGATTTAGAAAAAACTTCACTCTCATAATAATAATTGGTTTCAACTACAAAATTTTCTTATTTATTTATTTTGAAATCTAAAAAAATATAAATTATATTTTCTACTCGCTTTTGAGTAAAATAACTTAGAAATTAGATATTTTAGAAATTTTCTAAATAACATTTAAATAAACAAATGCTTAATCTCGAAATAAGATTTTTCCAATACGTCAACTTATTTTATAAGTTTTATACTTAAGGGTTTTCTTTTATCAATAAAATATTGAAGAATTTATATAAATAATCCAAAAATTAAGATCTCCAAAATAATAATCGAAATATTTAAACAATCAAAACCTACTTGAAAAAAGTAATGATTGAAATTTATAAAACTACTTAATCTAGTGTAAAAACGTTTGGTTAACTATAAAGTTAATGAAAACTTCAAATCAGAATTATTTCTGAATTAGATTTTAATCGTGTTTTTATTTTTTTATAAGTTTTTCGTATACCATATAGTTTATGTTTCCGTTTCGGTGTTTAACATTTTGAAACGAAATATGTTTATTATTTTCCTAACACGTAGTTAAAATGAATCCGCCCATTCTTTTTATTTCTTTATTACTTTTCTATTGCGTTGTTACAATGTACCCATTCTTTTGTTTTATTACGCTTATAAAACAATCAAACAGATGAGTTTTAAATAGACTTTAAATATACATATATTTCAGGTACTATAAATAATGAGAAAATATAAATATATCCTCAAATTAGTTTATTATTAGAGAAAATATGGTTTAACTTTGTGGTTATTTTCAAATGCGTATAAAATTTTCGCATGTTGGAAATTCCTTGTTTTTCAAATTCGTTAAATATTATATAAACCATAAAAGGGATAAGTATTAACACAAAGAAAAATATACAATATGTATTCTATTTGAACTATTAAATTTCTTTTTTTTTATAGTACATACAAATTAACTGCGACGATATATTCAAGCAAATTGTTCAAAATGTTTAGATAATAAAAACCCAACGATCATCCTCAAACTCCATATTCAGATATCTTATCACCTAAACTATTGGAAAGTTATAATAGGATATTGATTACAGGAGGGTCCATCCAAAGCTCACAGTAAAAAAACTGATTTTTATGTATGGGCTAAACCTTTAAAAAATTCTGGAGGTGCTCAAACTCGGTCGATTATCCTCAATTTCATTTTCGGATGTATTATGACCTGAGCTATCAGGAAAATCATAATGGCATATTGGTTACAGGGGGTTCATCTGTACAGTAAAACAACAATAAAACAACTACATATAATAATATTTGTATATATAGGTAACACAGTATACATATATTTAATTTGTATAAATAAAATTTACAGATTTTATGAGAAACCTGAAATATATATTTTTTAATATTATATAAATATTCACGGATAAATTCTGCTGGCTTTAAAAATGGCAGCAGTAAAAATCTCTTTTGCGACTGTAGTGCCTCTGGTGTTGAGTAGAAAAAATATTATTTCTGCTGATTTTTTTTCTGCTATCTTATACAGCATGTATACTTACTACTATAGTTATGTAACTTTATATTTTATTAGGACGGAAATGAAAATGTTACACGACTAAATGAAACAATTTAACAATAAAAATATAAATGAACGTTTTGAATTTTAGTGAAAAGGAGAGCATTAATATTAAAAAAACGTAGTAGTCATAAAATTTGAGTGTGTTAGTGCCTTACAAAAAACAACTGCATAAACTCATCGTTCTCGGTGCGTTTTTGACGCATATCGTTTTTGTGCCGGGAGGGATTATTTAAACCAAACTTAAAGTTGAAAGAATTAAAAGCTAAAATTAAGAACAGTAAAGCAACGGAAGCTGCCTGAAAAAGATGCTCGTAGCAAAAGTAATAATAATTACGAAACCGAGCAAGCCAATGAATGTTAAAAAATCTTACCGGCCATTTTTTTTACCTACACTAGCGAAATTATTTGAGACCCTTGCTCAAAAGATTGATAAGAACCATTAAACAAAGAAGCCTTTTCGAAGATTATCAGTTTGGTTTCAGAGAGAAACACTTAATTAATAGACGGTTCATAACCTTACAGATGTCATTGAGAATACATTAGAGAGGGAATAGGTTTCCTCTAGTATTTTATTAGATGTGGCGCAGCCCTTCGTCACGATGTGGCGCAGAAGTTTACTCTTCAAATTACATAGCGATCACCATTTTCGGGTGAAACAAGAAGAAGAATATTCCAAGCTAAAAAAGTTTTCGGCAGGAGCCTCGCAGGATAATGTTTTGAGACATATTCTCTACCTGCTCTATACCAGAGATTTCCCTCAGTAAAACGAGGTTGCAACATTAGGTGAGGATCGAAGAATCGACCATGAAACTTCAAGGAGCATGTGACAAAATCAGAAAATGGACAAAAATGATGGCTCTGAAGTATGACACAGATCCCAGATTTTTTGAATATGTATGAATCACACTGTTTAACACAATTCCTATTAGAAAAAATTGCATTATAATAAGAAATTTTAGTACTAATTTAATCAATTGAGAGTTTTTAATACGTCACTCATATTTTAAAAATGTAAAGTAATAATCATTGGAAGATAAAACATTAAAATGAGGTGGTTTCAGGTAGATAATACACTGGTTAATATCATGTGATAGTCAGGCATGGATCAATATCTCTGGGATTGGCCATCTAATTTCCAGTAAAATGTACTCCAATATATTTTAAAAGAAATAATTTCTTAAAAAAATCGCAAGGTCAAGCGACTTAAGCGTTAGGTGGTTTCAGGTAGACAATATACTGGACAATCTCATGTAATAGTCAGACCTGGATCAACATCTCTGGGATTTGAACGAAACACGAAGTTAAGTTTTTTCCATTATAGTACTTACATTAAAGAAATGCATGTTTTTGTTTGTATTTAAGCCTATAGTTAATGGTTACCTATGGAAATGTCTAATAATTATCCTTGAATTACGAATTCAATAATTTATAATAGATTACAGATAATGTTAATGCGAGTTAATCTTAATGGATAAAAATTCTTATATATTTAATTTACTGCGTGATTCGGGTTAGCATACGATGTTATTTAATTTTTATAAATATAACTATACAAACTATGTTACAATAGATTGACCAATGTATTGTCTACCTGAGGTCACCTCATGCTAAGGTCCATTGACCTTGGGATTTTTTAAAGAAATTATTCTTGTTAAATATATTGGAGTAGATTTTACAAGATATAAGATAGTCATTATCGGCCAAGCCCAGATATTTTGATCTAGGTCTGACAACTATATGAGATTAGCCAATCTACCTGAAACCACCTTACGCTAAAGTCGCCTGAACGTGAGATTTTTATAACATAATTGCATGCTACTTATAAATCCGGAAGTGAGATTTTTTATCTGGTAATAAAATATTTACAGAATTTCTTATTGGACTAAAATGTCATAATGGTTTGATTCTTTGATTGTGATTTATTTCTATATTAGATTTAGTATATTCATGTTTTGTTTTAATTTGACAGATGATTGAAATTAATTCGTTTTCTAAATTTATTTATATTATTTGTATTATTTGACATTTGGGATAATTATATCACAAAAAAGAAAATTAAATTATAATTAAAGAAATATTTTAATAATTATAAATTAAGTTTTGAATATTTTTATATTGGTATTTATATAGACCATATCCATTTCTTTTTTCCATAAAAATATATAAATTAAGCTTGTTTAATTTCACTGAACATTACAATTTTATTTTATTTATAAACTTGAAATAATAACAGTGTACATTACACAACTTCATAGAAAATTCAATTGGAACTAGTGGAATTCCAATTAGACTTGTATAAGTATCTGGGGAAAATAATATTGACTTAGAAAATACAGTTGTGGGGCTGCACAAACAAAACCAATACCAAAATAATCCAAACTTTTCAAAACAAAGTGGAATAGTTAACGCTCCATGCTACATTAGGAATGATGACGTCCATACAGACCCAAATAACTAGATGATTCAAGAAGAAATACTAAAAAAACTTGCAGTAATTCATGGAGAATGTATTTATCAACACAATGTATTTATAGATAGTAAGACTCTTTTCGCAAGAACGTTCTGCTATAAACTACTGAGCTATAAGCCGCTTGATTGAGCAAAACCACGAATGAAATTATCATCTGAGGTGATTTAACGATTATTATCATTAAAGCGCGTTGAATGGTTTACCATTTAGGTGCTGGTTAGAGAAACATCTGCTCTGCTTTAACTGGAACCATTAGCAACTATTCTCAACTTGATATCATTTCACTATCTTACTTTTTCACTGTATAAAATGAAGGGTTATCACTCGATTTGAATTATTCTTAATATCTGTCAAAAGTTCTATCGCGTAAACATTTAATTCGTCTGATGAAAACCTGCTCCTCAACAGCAACATTTCTACCTCTGAAAATCTTCATAGAGTAGAATCGATGAAGAATTGTATGCATTACAAATTCAAAGCAGATATAGGTGTTGGCTTGTCATAATCAAGATGAACAAGCTGTATATGATACTACTTATTTTTCAGAGGCGAATGAGATATTTTGGGAATATATTAGAACATAAGAACTAGGTCGCATTTCTTGCGATATTCTACACCTGTGGCAAATTCGGTATCATTATAGCATATTTTTATGTGTTGATTTCACTCCTGAACTTCCAACAACTGTAGGTATAGTAGGTAAAGTCTCGTCATGTTTATCTGTATGTAAATGTTAACCAGTTAAAACATAATATGTTTTCGGTTTCTACTTTCTTTCTGTCAGGAATGCCTAGAAATCTCAGAAAGACGACGGATAACTTAATCAGAAACATCAGATAATTGACGAAGTGTTTTTGAACCACTTTGGTGTCAGTTTGGTTGCTCTATAAATTACTATAATAGTATTACTATAATTACTATAATACTCTTAACCTCATGCCATTTTTTCGACAACCATATACCGGATGATAAAGCAACCCAAACGATCCGCCAAATAAACATCTATAATGAGCTTACTTACTTACTTATTGATCGTGCTACACCGACTTTAACTGTAACAGCTTAGCCATTGATAATTTAAGAACACATGTAGTGCAATATAGTGCGGAGAAGCCCGCCGGCAACCATAATGAATGAACCATCAAGTGTTCTTGACGAAATAAGTTCATTGCATAACAGAACGGTTTTAGACTATGGCAAAGAAGAGGGTAAATACCAGGAGATCCAGACTACTTTTGACAATTTTTCCAAGAAAACTGGGTAAATTCGATCTGTTTCACTATCTTCCTTGAAAGGTCACAGTTAACCACCGATAAAAGTAGATAGCTCTCGAAATTTATAAAATCAAGAAGCAAAATCCATGATGAAGTGAAAAAGCTGGTTGGTCATATTGACTGTTGTACAAATCAGCTATGAGTTATATTCGCCATATTCAGTGACAAACGTTATTAAATTGCGTGGAGCCAGATAATAAGATCTCAAAAGAAGGGACTGGTAAAATCGAAGACAACAAAATATTTAAGAAGAATCATAAAATATAAGCAGTACGAGGTGAAACAAAATAATTGAAGAACAAATCGGCGCGGAGGAAAATTGGTCTACCCTGAGAAAAGAAAAGAGTCATACGAAAATAATTTTAAATTGACTTGGTTCAAATATATTTATTAAATTATGACTATACGCAGTGTATCTTCGTAAAATAAAAAATTGTTATTATACAATTTGAATAGTAAAATCACAACTGAATTAATGCAACTACATTTAAATACTAAAACTATAACTAAACGTTGTTATTTGAACAATAAAAATGTTTTTATTAAAATTATAAAGAAAAATTTGTTAATCCATTATTCTGTAAAGTAAAATCATAATCATTTACTGGTATTGATTCTACTTTACAGAATTATAATTTTATGTTTGGTAACCACTCATTACAAGAAATTGGTAGCACTACGATGTCAGAGCAAGAACAATGGTATTCATATTAATATAGTTGTAATTCGAGTGCATCGATTGAAAAGCTTAAAATCTTTCTTGATCTACTAATGAAGCACGTAGCGTAAGCCCACGACATAATCGGCAGAATCGGAGAGCCATGAGACAAATCAAATGTATCTATGGCTTCATCTTCTTGAATGGGTCTTACGGAATGAACTTTAGATTTTTTTTAACGATTACGGCATCTCATTCACATTAGTATACTGCCTTATAGATTTGTGTTGTCTGTTGAGGCCCTTTCTATATTACTGTATAATTCAAGATCAAAGATCGTCTTTTATCTTGTATTACAAATAATTAAGTAGATTACCTCGGGTGGGGTCTATTAATTATGACGGAGAACAAATAATACGAAGTGTTGGTTTTATCATGGTTTTATCTTTTATTCTGTTTTATTTAAATTGTGTGGCACTTTTATATAGAAAACGTGCCTACATTTCACTTACTTACTTGATAATGTTTTATATGATGTAAGAAATATAATCTGCATAGTTGCAATATTATGTGCATATAAAAGAAATTCTACATTATTATTTTATAATATATAATGAATTACTATTACTACTATTAAAATACTTTAAAATGTTGATAAATCAACAATTACGATATCTTTTTTCCAAGCCAACATGAATGCGAATATGTGTAATTTTAGATTTGAAAAGCTAATTAAAATGGATTATATTTATTTATTATAATTAATTTAATATGATATATTATAATGATTATATAATGATTAATTTGATATTTTTTATAATTTATTTAAATTTATGAAGAAATACAGCGATAATTATTCAGATGGTCATGCAAAAACTATTTCCAATAAACATTCATTTGTCTCCATGATCTCAACTAATTTTGAAGGGCCGGTAACGATAGGCTTCATGTTTGGGTGTCGGTTGCAAATTTTATCACTCACGTTCTCTTTGGTCGGACGCCCAAAATTTATATCAATTGAATATTCATAAGCAGGACTAAGCCTAATTGAATCACCAAAATTCATTACAGTTGTTTCTACTCCAGAACTATTTTCAAATTTCACGGAATCAGTTACATTTGTAGTAAGATTCCTCGAAGATACTTTGATTGTATGATCTTGCAACATCGAGCCATAAACCATTCCTTTTAAAATTAAATCTTCCATAACACGAAATTTTGTTAAATGCCAAGTCTCTTGATATGAATAATTTACGAAGATCCACGGACACTGATATTTAGAACGAGGACTATTTTTCAAATAAGTATATGGATCGTCTCTACCATAGAAAGTTTTCGAGATTGAACCAACATCATCAATAAACAATAATTTGGAATAATTTAGCATAAACTGGTGAAAATCCTCCTGATCGATAGCAGTAAAACGAATCAACCGAATTAACGTATCAAAACATTGTCGTCGTTGTTGTTCCATTGGATGGTTGTTTTTACATGAATTAATCATCCAAAGTGCGAGCGCATTCAAAAGATCAACTTCTTTCAAATAATAAAAACCGGGATCACATTTTAAAATCTCTTCCATCACTGTTTCATGCAAATTTACAAATGTTTCGCTTCTTGTATGGTGTTGCTTTAAGGCAGAACGAATAGAATGCATAAGGTGATTAGTACCCAACTCGTAACTCTCACGAAGGTTGAACTGCAGTAATTTTAACTTTACATCGATTTCCTTCCTTAAAGGGTTGTTCCATAATTGATTCTCCAACTTCACATGTTTATACCGCACAGCCAATTCCAACAATTCGAAAAATATTTTCGCTTTAATGATAATTATATTCTTGTAAATGAATTGCATAAACTGATAAAATGCGTCGTACGATACACCATCAATCGGAAATAACTTGTCTCCACGCAAATAAGGGCAGAATTCATTATAAAACAAAACACATCTCTCCTTTATTTCCGACGAATGCCCATACATTTCTTTTCCTTCAATTGAGAATTTGATATCCGACAAGAATTCGTTATTGAACAGTTCTGCGACACTCTCCTGTTCCGAGTAACCCGGTGAATTACCTAACAGTTCTTCATCCATTTTCAATTTAACACACTGGTAACGTTCACTTAGTAAATAACATGTACTTAGTCGAATATGACCAACGTAAATGACTTATTTTAATTGATGTTTTATATATAGTTCACTTAAGCACATTAAGCTCTTTTTGTAATTAGAAAAGATTAGTAACCAATTTATAAAAAATGCTGTTTTGTCAAAAATACCATGAACTATAAAATTGGTTTATCAACTAGTAGATTACGCATGTTAGCATTTGTACATTTGGTAAGTGATTACCGAACAGAATTAATCTAATCATTTCGGTAATTAATGTACTAAAGTTTTATTTTCATAAACGAAATTGCGAAAGAATGTTGGCTATCTCACACTTCGATTGTTATTTTGGACTGAAAAATGATAACGAATAATGGTCGCTTTTATAATGGTAACTTGTGACTTTAAAACATACGTTAATTACTGACCAAGGCTATACGTTGCTACGCACGGTGGAGACGACCTTAAAAAAGGTTGTATTGGACTTTCAGCAATCGATAATCGAATGTGTAAGCTTCGCTTGCTCTATCGAGCAACTGGAGAGCAATGCTATATGATCCACCCAAAACCTGACAGCAATATTTTATACACGGTCTAATAAAGGTTTTCTATATCTGGAGAATCTGAAGCAGTCTAATAAACCGTCTGCATCTATTGAGGAACCCAAATTTACGTGAAGCTGATTTGGCCAATGCTATAGCCTAGACACGCATTTCCATGGAATGCGGAATTGTTGTAAGACAAAAATCTAGAATATGACTCAATGACTGCTTCTAGTATTTTGACATTCAAATCTGGAATCCACTCCGTCTGACGCCCAGCATAGTACGTATTTTATATTATGGTGGCTGAATAAAATTTAACGGGATATTAAACCAAAATGTTTAAATCAATGTTTTTAAAATTCTTCAGTTCAGATTATTATATGCAATTTATATGTTTGCAATTTTTAGTGTACAATTCTATGGTAGTTATTTAATTATACTCTCGTTATATTTTATAATGTTATGTTTTTTTCTTTATACAATATTAGGTGATAGACAAATTTCCATTTAAATAATATTACTTTAATAAGCACACATTTCAATACACTTTTAACCATAACATAATATTTACTAAATTATTTTTCAATTTTATTTTTACTTAAATTAAATTTTATAATAATAATCTATGGCTTAGAGGCCGTAAACGGCCTTTACAGCGTCTCAACTAAGACCTTAGGAATCAGTTTTAACGAATGGTGCACATTGTAGGTGGTTAGCCCAACGAATGTTTTTACACACAAATGCGGTTTTATGTCATCCGGTTGCATGTTAATTTTTGGTCAACGGCGGGAATCGAACTCGAGACCGACGACAGTTATATAATAAATATAAAATCTATAGATATTCATTCCATGCTATTCATTCCATGCTAATTGTAATGACCGTTATAGATCTGGTGATGTAGCTGTATTTTTTTTTGTTGGGTGGCTGCTTCCTGAAAAAACATTCTTTCATTTCTTACTCCTATATATCATCATTTAAATGACAATCACTAATTATTGATAATACAAAAGCTTTTGGTGCAGTCAACCATGCAATATTGTTAAATAAGTTATCACATATAAGTTCCAGAGGCTAGGAACTTTCTCTTTTTACGACATATCTTCAAAATCGTGTGCAAACTGTTTGCATTAACAAAATACATAGCGATAAAAAAGTATTAATGTTGGGGTTTCCCAATGAGTCAGGCGTAAAGAGGTTTCTGAGGGATGGCCTGTTTTGAGAATTCTCTAGTAGAGCCAAAGTAATGAGTAGAAGAAGTTTATGTAAATATGTTTGTGTGGGGTGGCTTACATCAAATTCGACGGCAATATAGTGAATACTTGACGACTTTAATCTATGGGAATCGAACTCGAGATCGCGGCGTGATGAGAAACTCTCTTAACCATTAAGCTACAACCGGCGAATGCTTGATTTTACTGTGCTGAATTGTTTGTTTAACTAATTTAGACGAATATTTTAAATTTAGACTACTAAGTCAGAATAAGCATAATTTGAATGGTTCGGTTTCTAGTAAAGATTCCACGATCACAAAATTTAAAAGATAAGACTAGTTATCATAGAATTCTTAGTGCTTAGTGAATATAGCGTCATAGAATGGAAAAAAACAAAATTATTCAAAAAACAACCTTGACGATGTGAAAATAGCAAGATTTAAAATATGAATTGTTGCAATATTAACAGAATCTTCCTCCTTTTTCCGAAGATACCATAACTTTCATTATAAAGAGGAGATTTTGAAACTTGAATCGTTGAACAAATTGTTATGCGAGATTTTCTTGGAAAACTACATTTTGATAACATAATTGTTTTATAATCTCGTATAAAATTAACTTTGGGAAATGGGTCGGCCCATGAATGCTGTTCTAATATATAGTCATCGTTGTTCGGGATTTGAACCCGTCACCTTCCGCTTTTATCGACTAAAATTAACCACTCGCCAAATGGCCAGTAATTAACGTATACTTTCAAGCCACAAATAACTTAATTGCTTATCATTTTATTAAGCCTATAGGTTCATACTGTGAGATAGCAATATACGAACAAACAAAAGTTTTTGAAAATTAAACTCCAGACATACCGTAATTGTTTCGGTACGATTAAGTCGATTAAGTTAACATGTAGAAATGATAACATCCGTTATCTATACCTTGCAATAAATAATTTTTTTATTTTTTGGTATTTTTGAGCAAACATTTTTTTATCAATTACTAATATAAACATCGAACTATATAAACAATTAAAAAATAAGTTAATCATTAAGTTATTTCCTAAAGTGGACGTTACAAGTGCGTTAAATTAAACAAGTGCTGTTAAATAAGTCACCCGATTTAGCAATGGCGGAGTTCATACTGTTAATTACACATTTAATGTCGGAAACTAAATTGAATGCTGACGACGAATTCAGTTTTTCGTGTTCAAAGAATGTCAAGCCGCCATTTAACGTGGTTACGCAAGGATCCCGCACTCATGACTTTATCCCATTCATTAACAAGGATGAATTTGGGTTTGAAGAGAAAGAATTTTGCGATTTGTTGAAATGGGCTGTGCAGCATAAACGAGTGATGTTGGAGAATCAATTATGGAGCAACCCTTTAAGGGAGAAAATCGATGTAAAGTTAAAAATACTGGAGTTCAACCTTCTTAATAGTTACGAGTTGGGCACTAATCACCTTATGGATTGTATTCGTTCTGCCTTAAATCAAAACCATACAAGAAGCGAAACGTTTTTAAATTTGCATGAAACAGTGATGGAAGCGATTTTAAAAAGTAATACCGGTTTTAATTATTTGACAGAAGCTGATCTTTTGGATGCACTCTTACTTTGGATGAACAATTCATGTAAAAACAACCATATTCCAATGGAACAACAACGACGACAATGTTTTGATAAGTTAATTCGGTTGATTCGTTTTCCTGCGATAGCCAGCAACGATTTTCACTTGTGTATGCAGAAAATGCTCGATTCATTGTCAATTGATGATGTTGGATCAATCGTGAAAACTTTCTATGGTTTCACAGATGCAAATTCTATTTGGAATAATCAGCCTCGTTCTACATATCAGAGTCCGTGGATCTTCGTAAATTATTCATATCAAGAGACTTGGCAGTTAACAAAATTTCGTGTTATGGAAGATTTAATTTTAAAAGGAATGGTTTATGGCTCGATGTTGCAAAATCATACAATCAAAGTATCTTCGAGGAATCTTACTACAAATATTACTGATTCCATTGAATTCGAAAATAGTTCTCAATTAAAAACAGCTGTAATGAGTTTTGGTGATTCAATTAGGCTTAGTCCTAATTATGAATATTCAATTGAAATTAATTTTGGGCGTTTGATCAAAGAAGACAACATTTATAACATACTCAGTCGAAACCCAAACATCAATGCGTTCGTATTCGGCCCTTCACAATTAGTTGAAATCATGGAGACAAGTGACCATTTATTGGAAATAGCTTTTAGATGACCATCTGAATAATTATCGCTGTGTTTGTTAATTATAATTACCTATTTATCATAAATTTACATAAATTATGTATAAGTTAAAGTTTAAATAAATTATGTACAATAATAAATCAATTTTTATAAGCTTTCTATATATAAAATTGCACATATTCGCAGTCATGTGAACTTTTAACAAAGATGTCGTAATATTGAAGTTGGCTCAACAGACAACACCCATGTACGAGGCCGTAGACTAATGGAAATAAGATGTCATTGCAACAAATAATTATAAATTCTTTCCGTAAGGACCATTCGTTTAAGAAGAAGAAGCCATGATATTTTGTAAATCTGATTTGTCTCACGGCTCCCCGATTCGATTCGTAGAATCCAATAGCTCTATGTCTTGAGTTTCTACTACGTAAGTCATTGTATCAGAAAAGGTGTGCCGTTACCTTTGCTCTGACATCGTCAAATAGTAGTGCTACATATTACCTATAATGAATGAGTGGTTACCAAAAACCCCATACACAATTGCAACATCCACTTCACCTTCCCGTCGTACTGACTGCTGCAATGGATTCAAAACAGCCAGATATACTATGGCCATTTACTATACTTCCTTCTCGATACCGAGAATACAAGCCTCCTATTTGTTGTATGTCATAGCTATGTGTCCTTCTTAATCACATCTTCTGCAGAGTTTTGATTTGTCAGTTTTGGTTTTTCAGTTTACGCCCGATAATCAAAACCATTATCTTAAAACACCTAGTCGCTTCCAGAATTTTTGAGAAGTACTACTCTTGTAAATGTTTTTCATTACCAACAACGCATCACGTTTTAACTACTGCGTTCATCTTTTCAAATTGCTGTTTCTATTGCTGATCTTTACACTCTTGAATATGGCTAACCAAACTCGTAGCTGATTTGTTCAACAGTCAATATGATTAACCAGCTTTTTCATTAACTTCTTTTTTCATGATCTCAAAGTGGCACGCACATTCTTTCCTCATAAAAACATCCATTTGGAAACATGCGGACATATCCTGGTAAAACATCCCGAAGCCAAATTGACCATGTGTTGATTTCTAAAAGGTGGGCTCGGGTTGTCCAAGACGTGAGATCTTATCGGTCGTCAACAAAATTCGAATTTATTTTTAAAACATTTTCACTAACATCATTTTACAATTGAAACCTTTGTAGTAGCAAACATTTAATGTTCACTACCAATAAGCTTAACGAAATAATATGATATCAAGTATCATATTATGATCATTGCAACAAAAGTTGTTTACGAAAATCATGTTCGCTACCAACATGCAATGTTTGCAGCGACAGAAATATAACTGCAACAAACATATTATGTTTGCTGGAACAAAATCTAATCATTTGTAACATGGTCACAACCATAATGTAATGTTTGCTCGAACAAAATAGTTAGTTGTCCATACCACTATATAGTGAATTTATATGTTTGTTGCAATAAAAAACCTAAACATAATATGTTCCTCTTAAAACATAGTTTGTATGCACTATATTCTTTTTCAGTGAAGGAATGGATAGTCGATTTCATGGGCGGAAGGTAGATTGATGAGCTATTATACAAGGAAATTCCTTTAATCATTGGGCCATTTGATCGGTTAACTTATAGTTAACAAGTTAAACTTTTTCCTACAATTCCATATAGATGGGACGGTTATGTAAATGTACGGTTTAAAATCATTTCGGAACTTCATTTAGACTAGATGCATAGTTGAACGTTGGATAGAGAAAAGGAAACGTTCAGACATCACACTCAGAACTATCGGATTTATAGTGCTTAGTCTGCTGGTTTTCAAGATGTTGCTATTTTCAATATGTGTCCGTTTATGGTAAGCTAATGACCAGTATTTATGTCATTGCTATGGTTAATATTATGTATCTGTAAATATATTTCAGGTACTTCGTGGAGCGGTTCTCGCACAAAATCTTTCTTGTGTTAACGAAACATTTTCTTGTTCGTTGAAAAATTCAACTTCTTTAAGTCTTGGCAAAACAGTATTTCTTGGGGCTAGTTATCTTTGACATGAATGCGGGGTATATCGTTGTTTGTTGAAAGTTGCTTAGCAGAAACATCAAAACTTCACATCAAGGCATTGTGGTTAACAGTGAGAATATGTCTTCTAAATCAGAGGTCTCTTGATTCAGCTCTTTTTCGATTCCCTTAAGGATTTGATTTGGGATACCGATGGACTGACTTATCTATGAATGTAAACGAATAAAACAATTTCATGACTACGTCACACATCCTTTAGTACTCCAATAGAGTTAGCTTCATCGTATAATGACTATGTGTCGATGGTGGCTTCTACTGTTAAGATATTATACCAGATTGTCTTACATCAGTTTTGCATGATCCGGTTTTCAATCATCATGCGGTTTGAGATTTGGAACCTGGTCAAGCAATGCAAAAATTTCATTTGTCTTTTCCATTTTTTTCATTTGTAGTATTGGCTCGTATCGGGTATTTACAACACATTTTTAACGAGGGGAGATGATTCGAGATTTCTTGAGTGATTTCAAGATATACAGTATCTTCAAGGTCATCAGTTGATCCTCAAATAAGTATCATGATTTAAACCAGTGTAGTCGATGAGGAGAGAGAGTATTGATGTCAGGAGGACATGATATAGTCAACAATATGTTCTTTAACTCCATCACACTGATCGCAGTTTGCGATGCTCTCTTTATGTACGTCTATTATAATTCACGAAGGACTGGGATCTTGCTGATGCATTGGTTCAAAAAAGATTTTGAATACTTCACTTTTGGAGTGGCTCCATCTCAGTTGCGAATAGTTGTCCTTTCAAAATTGCACTAATTTGCGCCTGAAAGACTGTAACGTAGTCCCATTTGTGATTTCTTGGTTATAATTATACAGAATAATTTTTTTTCGAAAACCGGCTTTGTCAAAATCAAGGGCATGTGGACAGTTATGTACCTGCCCACCTTCCCCCATAATTGTAAGTGCCTTGAAGAACTAAATTGATTGTCTTTGCGGCAGCACACCCACAGCCAACTCAAGAGCTGTAGTAGTCTCGTTTATACACAAACAAACAATACACAAACAAACAAGTCTTAGAGGTTAGAGTTATTTATTTTATTTATTTTTATTTATTCGTTTATTTATCAATAATGACATTTTTTTAAATCTTATAACCTTGAATTAATAATACATAATTATTATACTACATAATAGATAATTATTTTACTTAATACTAACTAAATACTAATACTTTCTTTGATAAATACATTCAGTAAACCAATAAATTGGCTGTATTTTAAATCTCGTAATTCTCCTAAAATGTAGAAATTACTCATTGAATTACACAGTTTAACTCCATTATACCCTAATGATCGTTGTGAAAAAGATTTGCTGTACATTGGTAATCGATAATGAGTGTTTCTGGTATTATAGTTATGGACTTCTCTATTGGAGTATAACATTGAACTTAAGTAGTTTGGTAGATCTCCGTTTTCAAGGCGAAACATTAACTTTAAAACATTAAAATGTATTCTTTGATTAATAGACTTCCACCCTAGTACTTCAAGCATTTCACATATATGTGTCCTATTTTCTACTCTTAAAATGCCTCGCATAAATCTGTTCTGAATTTTTTGTAGACGATATATTTGTGATTGGTTCATTATGAATAACACTGATGAACAATAATCAATATGTGGCGCAACAAGTGATTCATAAAATATAATTTTCGTCTCCCGTGGCATTTTACCCTTAATTCTATTAAACAGACCTAACTTTTTATTCATTTTTTTTGTAACATAATCCAAATGATCGTTTAAATGTTCATCTATTATAACACCAAGGTATTTATACTGTTTTACACGTTCAATGACTTTATTATCTATTAATATAATTTGTTCACATTCTAGTTTGGTTTTGATCGACAGCACCATGTACTTTGTTTTAGAAATGTTAAGAGCCAACTTATGAAAGCTAAGCCATTTACTTAGATTCTTCAAATCTTCGTTTATTTCTTGAACAGCTCCTATGAGGGTTGGTGTAGCAATTGTAATTAAGGTATCATCAGCAAACATATTCACTTTACAATTTTTTATAACTCCCACTATATCATTGATGTACAGGATGAAAAGCAATGGTCCTAATGTAGATCCCTGCGGTACTCCGAGATTATTTGGTAGTGGCTTAGAGATACAGTTATCGACTTTTGTATATTGTTGTCTATCCTGAAGGTAATTATTGAACCATTCAAATTCTGTGCCTTGTATCCCATATTTGCGTAATTTTTTAGTAAAATTTGTCTATTGATTGTTTCAAAAGCTCGTTTAAAATCCAGGAAAACTGCTATTACTACTTTATTATCATCTATTCTAGATTTCCAATCATCCAACATTAAGTTTAATGCAGTTTCACATGAATGGAGTTCTCGAAATCCCGATTGTTGGTCGACTAGTATATTGTTGTTGTTTATGTGGTTCATTAATTGGTTTTTAACTACTCGTTCTAACACAGCTTCATATGTTGGTAGCATATTTATTGGACGTAGTTCTTCTGGTGTTCTTGGATTAGAAGTTTTCGGAATTGGAATAACTGTTGATATTTTCCATGATTTCGGAACTTTAGCTTCATTTAAACTCTTATTGATTAAATGCGTAAATTTTGATGCAAATATTTCATTCTTCATAGCGTCCAACATGATATTACGGTTTCTACCATCAATCCCAGCATTCGACTTCAAACTGCTAATAGTTTTAATTATCTCTTGACATGTAATGTTTTGGAAACTAAATGGAACTGTGTAAAGAAAACCGTTCGATTCATTATAATTCTTTACATCCGGAATTTTTCTATGGATGTCAATCACACTGGATACAAATGTGTTATTTAGAGATTCTGCCAATTCTTGTTTATCGGTTAGTACTTTATTGTTAAATTGAATATCCCATTGTGTTGTGGTTTTGGCTTTATACATAGATTTTAACGTTCTCCATAGTTCTTTTGGATTATTTTGGTTTTCTACGAATTTGTTTTGGTAATAAATAGACTGTTCCGAAAGATTGTTTATATATGTTTCTGGCTCTTTTGTAATTATCCCAGCTCTCCTTTGCATTTACAATTTTCATTATTCCATAACATCGCAGTTTATCTTGCTTCAGTAATTTCAAATTTTCGGTGAACCACGGTAGTTTACTAGTTTTATGAATTAATTTTGTACAAGTCAATTCATTCACACAAGTCTTTAACTTTAACACTAAATTTTCGGCTTCTTCGTTTATTTCGGTATCTCTTTCGTTTAATTTCTCATCTTGGCATCTCAAGAATTGTTGATTTAAAGCGTAGTTTAGTGATTCATGAGAATAATTTTTTCGCGAATGTATTTCAATAGGCTCACACTTCTCTGAAAACTTTGTCTTTCCACTATTTATATTAACGCTTAACATACGATGGTCACTAATTTGTTGTTCTTTAATTATCTCGCATTTCACATTTTTTGAATTAGTTATCACTAGATCTATTAAAGTTTTGCTGGTTGTTGTAACTCTACTGTAACCACTTGCATAAGCCTATGATCTCTTATTAATTGATTAAATTTGACACTGTAATATTCATTGGATTTGACATCAATATTGAAATCACCGAATATGAAATTATTTTTGTTATGATTTATGATATTTTCCATCCATTCATCAAATTTATCTAAGAAAACTGCTCTCGTTGTGTGAAATGATCTGTATACTATTCCAAATATCCCAGTCGTATGATATCCTTTTATAATTTGTATTGCTAAAAACCAAGTTCGATCCTTCTCACAGTTGGAGATTATTTTGAAATTTATGTTTTCATGAATATATATAGCAACTCCACCTGTATGTCGGCTATCCGAATCGCAGCGTATAAATTTGTAGTTATCAATATAAAATTCCGAATCGTACATGTCGTCAGTTGTTCTGGTTTCACTGAGTAATACTAATGCTGGTTTATAATTGAACACAATTTCGAGTAATTCTATGAAGTTTGACGATAGACTTTGGATGTTGGTGTATAATACATCTTGTTTTCGAAACTGCTATTTGTAATTTATTTGGTTTCTTAGTATTTTCAATTTACGCTGATACAATGCGCATTTATTATCCCACGTAGCATGGTTTACATCAATATTTAGATTTAGCTTCTTATTTGTTTCAACGCAGTTGCTACATATGGTTTCCGTGCTGTTACAGTCCGCAAATTTGTGCTCTCCGCTACATTTTGGGCACGTTAGCTTGCTGGTACATTTATCTCCGTGATGTGAATAGCCATTGCATTTGTAACATCTTGTTAAGCCAATTGACTCTACTACATGGCATCTATCAAAATTTATATTGAGTTTTTCAGCCTCCATTATTTTCTTAAAGCAAGTGGCATCAACTTCAATGATTGTATCGATTTTCAGCGTATTTCTTCCTCGATAAGTCGTTACTACTTTTATGTCGTTATCAGCTAAGATCGAATTTTGTTGCTTCAACGCTGATATAATTTCATCTCCTTCTAGTAGTTCTGACATTCCTAAAATTTTCACTCTAGGCCTCAGCTCTGCCGGTAATTTGATATCATATTGAGTTCCTAATTTATCTGTCGCGATTTGCTTCAGCTTTTCTTTTGCTTCATTAGAGTCGCACTGTAGAATAATTCCTCCATTCGAAACATTTCTGTATCCCATTAAAGGAATGCTCTTAGGATCAATCTGGCTTACGATATCTTCTTTGGTTTTTTTATTCTCTTGTGGTTTCTTTGGCTGTAACAGAACTTATTTGGTTGGATTGGTTTTGACGACTGTGGCAAAAGATTTCGTCTCAGCAGGTTTCTGAATTTTTTCTACGTGAGTTTTAATTTGCCCTAACTGTTCATTAAGCTTCAAGTTATTCCTTCAAACCCACTCAATGTTCTACACTGAAAAAAATCCTGCTTTAATATTTACAAAATAATTTTTTTTAAAATAATTTTGTAGCATTTTAAAATTTTTCTTTCGTACAGCAAAATTGTTTTTCCTAGTTAAGAGAACCTTTATTTAACTCAAAAAATACTAAACTGTTAAAATCAAAACGTAAGTTATGTGAACATTTGTTAAAAACTTCTAAAGCTTTTTTTGCACTAACAAATTATTAGTTAATAAAACAAAACTATTAAATTTGTTTTTAAAAAAACTAATTTTTACTATTAACAAATTTTTTGTGTTTTTGTTAATTTATATTTATTAAAATAAACAAATGTTTTGTTGTATGTACAAATATAAAAAAAGGAAGAAAAATTAGACAATGCATATTTTTGACAAATATGCTCTTCCGTATTGAGTGTGGTTGAAGTGGCATTGATCCTTGATCAATTTTGGGAAGTGCCGTGAAGTAAAACTTTTTTTTTATAAAAAGTGAAATAATAAACCATGTAAGTATAAATTTAATATTTATGTAATATGTAGATTTATGTATTTTAAGATAAACTAACAAAATTTTAATCTACTTCATTTGCCATTTTAATTTAAAGTTGCTATATCATCATTATTCGTATTTCTATTATTATAGTGAAGTTTACCAATTTAGGAAAAGTATGAAGTGTTTGCATAATATTGACCCAGTTTACGGATGTGTAGAAGAGGGCACAAGTACATTCCAAAACGTCCGAGCCTTCCATAGACATGGCCTTGTGAAACATTAAATCAACACCACAAACTGGCAAACATATGACAAATTGACATGTGAAGCACCTAGTTAATTTATTTATGTATACATTTTTTGTAATTAAATAATAAATAAATATTTTGTAAAAAAAAAATTTCAAAATGTACATTGAATTACCAAAAATATATTAATATAATAAATAAATGATTTTTTAATGAAAAAAAAATAATTTTTTAATTTTACAAAAGTCATATTTGGCATTACGAAATTCTTTTATTATCATAAAAAAAAATTTTTTAAAAATTTTTATATTATGACGTCATTAAAAATGGCGCAACAGTCGATCAACAAAATAATTTTTATTACTAACGATACTTTTGTTATTTTGAAATGCATTATTTTTTAACAAAACTTATTCTTTTATATCAACTAAATGTTCTCTTTACCCAAAACTTTTGTAATATTAAGTACGATTTTTGTTAATATTACATAGGGTTTTTTTCAGTGAGGTCATTAAATGAGTGTGGCAAACATTAAAAATTTACAAGCTTTGACATCCCGGATACACATATAATAAGAGCCCACTTCTACCCACAATTGTTGTTATATTTATTTATTTATAATTATAAACAAATATCGGACGAATATATATTTTTATGCAGTTGGCATCCCCATTAAATTAAAATTAATCACTTAATTTGTTTCGCATCTACATAAATAGATGATCATTTTCTTAATGTTACTGCGCTATAAATATATTGCTGCTCGATGGTTCTACGTAAATCGGGCCTATAGCCGTACGTCCTCGATTTGGCCATTAACGCGTAAAATAGGACGTAAATAAGCGAACCGCGAAAGAGTTGGAAGTGCCTAGAGCCCCGAAACAGATTGTAGAGATAAAAGTTAAGTTAAGTTGATGTGGCTGCTATCGCACACTTAGACCATATTTGATCCGTTGTGATACCACTCTATACGGCTATAGGTCCGAGTCTTTCCGTAGAGCCATCTGCGCATTGCATAGCTCCATGTCAGTCCTATAGTACTGACATGGAAGATGGGTCGGCCCAAGGATTCTAAACACGACAGAGGATCCAGATTATGTTTATTTTTCACCACCGATCGCACCGCCCAAACGATCGAAGGTGAAAAACCCATTTTGCATCCTGCCTCGAATCGGATTCGAACCCGGTACCTCCCGCTCCAATTGCCGCAGCTTTAACCACTGCGCCACCTGGGCGGTTGAGATAAAAACAAACAAATAAATATGTTGTTTTTTATCTTATTAAATAAAGTGTTTTAAATGTTTCTTGTTTTTATTTCTTGCAATACATACAATCGTTAAGATGGAGAAGAATTATTCGTCTCTTATATTTATACAAGAAAAGATTAAGAATTTGTATGCCGGCGTGCATAATTTAAGAAATGTTTTAATTAAAATTAATCTACTATCGTAAATACATGCGATCGGTTATCTTGAAAAATATCACAAAAATAAACCGATAAGACATTTGTCATTGGACGCTCACTTTGCGATTGCAACTTGTTGTGTTTCCAAGTATGAATGAAGTTATTAATCCATCCACGTATTTCAATTCGTCAAACCTGTCACTAGAATTTTAATTATTGTCGCGAACCGAATCGCGCATGTCGACGCATGTTCTTCAGAACAATTAATTATATTATTCTATTATCAATAAAGTTGATATATTTATTGTTATTGTTTAAATTACGATTAAAAAATTTAATTTATTGAAGACACAAAAAACCTTGTGATAAGTTGTTATCATTAAGTTTTTGATTGAAGTAAACAGATTAAAACAAAAAACTGTCGAGCTAATATTTTTGGTTGGATGATTCAACCAAACTGTTTCTGATGTAATTTTCAGAACCCTATATATCATTTTCAAGGTCATGATAGGACACCCTACAATGAAGGATAAACTTGGGGCTTTTTTAGATTGTTAAGTGGAAATATCACAAAGTGTTGAAATTGTTGAGAATAATCCCAGTATGTTTATTCCCCAACAAATAACTAAGTACTGGTATTATCAAACGTTAGTCCTATAAATGCTTGAAGAAATGCACAGATTGAAGTTTTTCGCTGCCATTGAAATAGGTAAAATGATAAAGTTCGAGCCATGATGCACAATGTTGGATCTGTCACAGTCCAAAAAGAAAATGTTTGGTAAAAGCTCATCCAATTGAACTATGAGCTTGACCATATGAAAGACCGTCGAAAAATCCACAATCGTGTTTAGACTGTCAGATGTATCAAAAATGGGTACGAAAATCGAATGAACGAGCGTTTCAACAATTTTACCAAAAGCAAGAAAATAGTGGTCTTCATGACATATGCATTTGAAGCAGTATTATTGTAAGCCATATCTTTGCATAACTCTAATGTTGCCATTAGCTTTGACAGTAACGTGTTCCATCTTAATTTTCTTAAGAAGATTGCAGGCGTTACCAATTAACTGATTATTCTTTTTGTATTTCTAGTTTGAGGGTTTCAGGAGATCTTTCTTCATTCAAGGATATCGTTTATGACTCCTGGTTACCTCTTTAACAAGAACTGAATGTCATGTGATACCATCATATCTATGTAGTCAATTGTCGAAGGATATCATTTAGTTCCTAAATAGTAGATCAGTGTCTATAAATATAAATCACCGTCCGCAAAATAGACTTAAATACAAAATTCACGTGTAGAAGCCTTAATTCCCATAATACATACACTGAAAAAAACCCTATGTAATATTAACAAAAATCGTACTTAATATTACAAAAGTTTTGGGTAAAGAGAACATTTAGTTGATATAAAAGAATAAGTTTTGTTAAAAAATAATGCATTTCAAAATAACAAAAGTATCGTTAGTAATAAAAATTATTTTGTTGATCGACTGTTGCGCCATTTTTAATGACGTCATAATATAAAAATTTTTAAAAAATTTTTTTTTATGATAATAAAAGAATTTCGTAATGCCAAATATGACTTTTGTAAAATTAAAAAATTATTTTTTTTTCATTAAAAAATCATTTATTTATTATATTAATATATTTTTGGTAATTCAATGTACATTTTGAAATTTTTTTTTTACAAAATATTTATTTATTATTTAATTACAAAAAATGTATACATAAATAAATTAACTAGGTGCTTCACATGTCAATTTGTCATATGTTTGCCAGTTTGTGGTGTTGATTTAATGTTTCACAAGGCCATGTCTATGGAAGGCTCGGACGTTTTGGAATGTACTTGTGCCCTCTTCTACACATCCGTAAACTGGGTCAATATTATGCAAACACTTCATACTTTTCCTAAATTGGTAAACTTCACTATAATAATAGAAATACGAATAATGATGATATAGCAACTTTAAATTAAAATGGCAAATGAAGTAGATTAAAATTTTGTTAGTTTATCTTAAAATACATAAATCTACATATTACATAAATATTAAATTTATACTTACATGGTTTATTATTTCACTTTTTATAAAAAAAAAGTTTTACTTCACGGCACTTCCCAAAATTGATCAAGGATCAATGCCACTTCAACCACACTCAATACGGAAGAGCATATTTGTCAAAAATATGCATTGTCTAATTTTTCTTCCTTTTTTTATATTTGTACATACAACAAAACATTTGTTTATTTTAATAAATATAAATTAACAAAAACACAAAAAATTTGTTAATAGTAAAAATTAGTTTTTTTAAAAACAAATTTAATAGTTTTGTTTTATTAACTAATAATTTGTTAGTGCAAAAAAAGCTTTAGAAGTTTTTAACAAATGTTCACATAACTTACGTTTTGATTTTAACAGTTTAGTATTTTTTGAGTTAAATAAAGGTTCTCTTAACTAGGAAAAACAATTTTGCTGTACGAAAGAAAAATTTTAAAATGCTACAAAATTATTTTAAAAAAAATTATTTTGTAAATATTAAAGCAGGATTTTTTTCAGTGTACGTAGACTTAAAATTTTCCGTTACAAAAGAGACATTTTCATAGTGTGACGATTACGATCTGATTTTTAACTCTTTCATCTCTGAGCTAGGTGAGGTTAACCGTCAGTTACCTCCAACCGTACTTTGTTTGAAGATGTTTAGGGACCGCTTGAAAGATATGCTTGTCAGTAATCCGTGCATGATATCACATTAGATGATTGTCGACGTTATTACTGGACCTGGTTGAAAGCGAACCGATTAATACTATAACCTTTGCAATCGCTCTTGTTCTCAAGCAGGATCGCACATGTCGTGAAGGCCGAACAATTAATTATATTATTCTGTTATCAATAAAGTTGATATATTTATTGTTATTGTTTAAATTACGACTAAAAAATTTAATTTATTGAAGACACAAAAACCTTGTGATAAGTTGTTATCATTATTTTTTGATCGAAGTAAACAGATTAAAACAAAAAAAATGTCGAGCGAATATTTTTGGTTGGATAATTCAACCAAACTGTTTCTGATGTAATTTTCAGAGCTGTGTGTGTGAAGTTTATATATCATTTTCAAGGTCATGATAGGAACACCCTACCATGAAGGAGAAACTTTTTTGGATTGTTAAGTGGAAATATCTCAAACTGCTGAAATTGTTGAGAATAATCCTAGTATGTATCTCCCCAACAAACAACTAAGTACTGGTATTATTAAACATTAGTCCTATAAATACTTGAAGAAGTGCATAGATTTGATGATGACAGTTCGGGTCATGATGTACAATGTTGGGGTCTGTCACATTCCAAACAACAAATGTTTGGTAAAACCTCATCCAACTGAACTATGTGCTTGACCATATCAAATACCATATGTATGACAATATGAAAGACCGTCGAAAAATCCACAATCGTGTTTAGACTGTCAGATGTATCAAAAATTGGTGTTGACTTAAAACCTAGTGGTTCTCGAATGGACGAGCGTTTCAACAATTTTACCAAATACAGGAAATAGTGGTCTTCATGACACATGCATTTTTGAAGCAGAATATGGCATTTGCATAATTCTAATGTTGCCATTAGCTTTGACAGAAACGTCATCCTAATTTTCTTAAGAAGATCACAGGCGTTATCAATTAACTGATTATTCTTTTGGTGTTACTAGTAAAAGGATGTCAGGAGATCTTTCTTCATTTGAGGATATCGCAGCAACAGCAACTCAAGAACAGCATGGCGGTAAGATTGTCGGTGATGGTCCTTGTGAATATTTGGTTGGACTGGTTTGACTACAAATGGTGCATACCGCCAGATGCAATAAAATCTATTATATTCCGTAACATTGGAAAAACCAGTAATCAAGTGACATCCGTTCCGCTCTGCTCATTTCTCATGTGGTGAATCATTTTCATCTTATTTAGCATTGCTGCAAAATTCGACAAAAGAGCAATTTCCATAGTGTGACGATTACAATCTGATTTTTTAACTCTTTCATCTCTGAGCTAGGTGAGGTTAACCGTCAGTTACCTTCAAACGTGGTTTGTTTGACGAAGTTCAGGTACCGCTTGCAAGACATGCTGTCAGTAATCTATGGCTGATGTCACATTTGATTATTGTTGACGTTATTACTGGACCTGGATGAAATCGAACCGACTTATACTATAACCTATGTAATCGCTTATGTTTTCAAGAATATTCTCTTCTAACAAAAACATTAACTAGGAATAAAGCGAATCCTGAAAAAAAAAATCTACACAGAAAAAAATTAAATAGATTAGTTATCTAACAGTAGTTAGATAATATTAAATTACATTATTTACCTAACTTTTTAGATATATTACCGAAAAAACTAGCCAGAGCAATTGTTGAGGCAATTTGTGATTGCGTTTTCCCAAGTTAGTGGACTGTATTTATATTGTTAAATTGTTCCGTAAATAAAATACAACTTGAATTAATTCTTTTATTTACGTTATAATAATTTGCTGATTTTAATATTGATCTTTATTGTTCGACAGATTATATAAGAGTGATTGATTTTAGAGAAAAGATGATGAATCTACTTTTGTATTAACATATTTTTGTATCAAACTTATCTACTTTAATTAATGGTTAATCCTAAAAATCATTAAACGTATTCGCTAAAGATACTCTTAACATTAATTTTTGTAATCTATTACAATTTATTAGCTTTATAAGGTGATAACAAATTTGACAGGTTTGTTTACATTAATAGGTTACATTAATTAAGATAAATCTTATAGGATGACAAATTCATAATACTTTGTACATTTTATATTTTATGATGTTTATAATAAATTGTTTTATTTATTTTGGACTGGTTGAAGACAATCGACGAAATATTCAACACATTGATGCAGATTTATTCATTTCTTGAGTATTGTGTTCGAACAGCAATACTTTATTTTATATGATTTAACTATCTTGTATTTTGATAATTATCCACAGCAACGATTTTCAGATTTCTTCGAAAGATCTACTATAATTCGTTGATGATATTACTATTTTAAAACCATATTTCTCTAAAATTGTAATTGTAAATAAAATAGGAGAATAACTTTCCAATAGAAATGCATCTAAAATATCTAAATTTTCAAAAACAACTAAATATTTATAAGCTAACGGTTAATGTACCGTCTAATAAAATGAATAACAATTTAAATATAATGGTTTATCAACTAACTTTTTCTTTGAATCACCTTAAAAATTAGATAGTAAATTAAACTAAAGGGAAACATGTTCAAACAAGTCCTCATTTGGAAATCAATAATACAAAAAGGTTAATGTGTAACTCGTGGTGTGTTGTAAGTGAAATAATAAATTTAAATTAAAAAAATATAATTGTTTAGGTGTAATAAAAACCGAATAAAAAATTAATAAAGTTATAAAATATTAAATATTGAAGTACGTAAGTACATTTTTAAGTTGCTGTAAAATGGAAAAAGTCAGTGATATCGAAAAAACTGTAGAACATGATGAAGCCAGCACCCAGACAGTACAAACTGTGGACTAAACAACAGGGATGTTACTAGAGAAATGAGGGTTTCCTTGTTTGATTGAGGAATTCCAACGTAAGCAGAACTATTTAGAAAAAATCCTTTTTTGATTTCCTTGTTTAAAGTGAACTTTGCAATACGAGTACTTATGATTATCGTTACTTTACAAATGAGCATTCGAGTTATAAGTTTGCAAATAAAAAATAAAAATATTTATTTTTGTATAACTAGAGAAAGAAATCGACATCGAGGTCCTTTAGGAATTGAATAGTGACGATTTGTATCGACTGATATCTGACGAGCGATTTGGATTGCGTGTCAAATTTCGGAAACTTTTGTATAAGTGGCAATTAGCACAGGTATTAAAACAATTATTCGAAATAAATAGCAAATTATTGATATTGTGATATCATAGAGCTGTAGATCCACAGCAGCAACTACAACGGTTGATTCATGGTTGAGTTCACTACCTGTTACATACATTTCTGAATCTCCTGAGTTGCTAACGAAACTATCAGAAACCACCTCATCTTTACCATGTACGAGTTCATCACCTGACAATACTGTTACATCATCATTTGTAAATATTTGTTCTCTCTATATTTGGATTAAACTTGTAAAAAACTAATTAAATTTATTTGTTCTAATTTCTTAGGACTTGGAAAAACAGTCTAATTTTATCCAGGTATAAAAGAACGCATCAATTATCAAAATCTGACCGACAGTACATAGTTCAAGTCGCTGCAGAATATTTAATATCAAAAAATCGCAAAATTTTGAATTCTGAATATAAAGAGATATCTCAAAAAATTGTGGAACTTTTCCCGACAGAAGACGAGGTAATTTAAATTTGTAAATAATTATATGTTTTAGTATAAATCGATTGTTGAGTGGTGATTATCAGACTATTTCTATTAACGTTCAGGTCTCGAGTATCCTTCTCGTTAAAGTCACAGTAACTACCGTCTCGGTGTTCACGCCATAGATTATAAGCGGAAATCACATTATTACAGCAAATCATATACATATATAATAATTCATAATAGTTCGTGCATAATTTTAAGAACAATTTAATTTTAATTTTAATTAAAAAAATTTAAAATTTTAATTTGTTCAAATATAACCTTATCTTCTCTGTAGTTAGCTATATTTCTTTAAGAATGAAAGTAAATTTCACCAGTTTGTTCCAGTATTTTTTGTTTAATTTTTAATATAATTCCATTTTAGGTTACATATTTGGGAACAAATAACCAACGAGGTAAATTAGCTGAAAAATACTACACACTCTCAAAAAAATATGTAAAATCGGGCATAATGAACGCCCATTAAAACGGAAACTGTCAGATGAAACTACTGTTCTTTCTTAAAAGCCTATTCACAATATAGAAAAAAAATTGTTTTTGGCAAAATAATTGTTTTTGGCTACAAAAAAATTTTTATCCTGAAATATTAGATCTGGAAAAATAGATTAGTACATATGAACTAAGAAGGAGACATTTTCAAGATATGTCGTTTGACATATTAAGTCAGTGGCCAATTTTAAAACAGAAAATTGGCGTTTTACTCGTAAGTTTTAAACACTATTATTTGAAATCATATGAGTATAGCATTATGAAGGTGGTTTTTATTCAGATAGAACTTGATTTTGATAGATTATGTTAAAAATCAACGAATTTTTGGTCGGGATATAAAAGATCCGTATTGTAGATGGTTATTTAATTAGATTATTTCAATCACCAATCAAGGTAAAACTTTTATATAAACGTTAATTAAGTCATTCTAAAAGTTAATGTTATAATATACCTTCGGCATTTGTTCATTTTATAAACTTTTAAAGTAAATGTCTATAGTATTTATACTAAAAGACATTGTTAAAAAAATCTCCATGAATAAGGGATCTATTCGCGTTCTAAAATAACGCTGACTTAAAGTAATTGCGAAACCTTATGTCTATATCACTGAGAATAAAGTTGGAGTTTCATTTTAAAAATTTTGAATCTTTTGAAAAAAAATCTTTGATTCAAAGTAGCAGTATTTAATATTAAATTATTTTAACTTTGATTCAAAGAAGTTGTATTCTTTATTTTATATTGCGCATAAATGTTACTTTTGAAAGGTTCAAACGCTTAGTACTAAAAATTAATTTTTTTAACTGAAAGGTATCTACCTTTAATTTAAATTCTATAATTATTAAAAATTAAATAACATATAATATTTGAAATAAGTACAAAAATGTATTAAAAATAATTCGTGTCTTTAATAAAAGTCTTTGAACCACAAAATAAATATTTTATTTGAAATGATATTACTTTTCTTATAAAACGCTTAATTCTTTATTTGGTATTCCGCATTTAATTAATCGTTTAAAGAACAAAACCTTTAAATCAAAACCAATTTATTTTACTCGATATTTACCCGCTTTTATGTGAAATTCGCAAAAAACAAAGCTAATATTACTCTTAAAACAATTTCAAATATTTGAAGTAAATTACGAGGAGCATAGGTTCAATATATTTTTGATGGATGTATTTTGTATCATGACATTTTTGTAGATGCGAATAATTTAGATACTAGCTAAATATTATTATGATACGCATAAAAGTTATAAATTTATTAGTAGTTTAAAAAAAATTTGTTTTCAAATTAGTGCTACCTCATTTGGTTTAAAATATAATGCTTTTAGTTTAAACATTTGTAATTGTTAAACTAAAGGCGAGAAATCCTTACCTATGCAGATGCTGTCCATTTTACAACAAAGTTAAAATCAAACTACTGGAAAAACTTTCGGACAAAAGGCCTAATAGTTTCATTGAAACAACCGAAAGTTTTAACTTTATAACTATAAGATTTTAGTTCAAAGTTTAAATTAATACTTAAACCAAATATTTTACATATTTTAGAATAAAATAGAAAAAGTTTTGCGCAAAATCTATAGGCGAAAATTCTTTGATTCAAAGAATAAAATTTTTAGCTATAAGTAAAATTTTTCTCAGTGTATTTTTGATATCTTATTGTTTTCTTTTTACATTTGTATGTTATTTTACATTTGTTTATATATACGTACATTACATTTTTTTACAAACATTACATTTTTTATAAATAACTATCCTATTACTTTTATATTTTTGTTTTTAGATTCAAAAAATTATTTTACGACAAATCTTTTGAACGGCTTATTAATTCCTCCTGTAAAGGCCAAGCCTTACAAAAACCTTGGAAACCATCAATTCTTGATGCTCAAAAATCATTTGCAACATATTTACTCGTAAGTATAAGTTTTCTTTAACACCAAACTGCAATAATTATTCATTTAAAATGTTGTATATAATATTTAATATATTTTGATTTCATGATAAATCATACATTCAATCAACATTTGAACTTAGAAAAACCAAGTATAAAGAAAATAATTTACATTTACAGCTATCTATTATCGTTATAGGTTCGGGACATTAGGCCGGAAAATATAACACAATTTTATATCTTTTTACACGACTTATTATATGAAGTTGATAATTACTTGAAGGCGGTCTCTAAACTTCCAGCTGCACTATGTTCTAGCAAAGATTATTTTACATAAAGATGACCCAACCAAAGCAAAAATTTACAATATGAACGATTTTTTTGTTTTGTTTTTCTATAGAACGGAGGTACCCGTCACTATGTAGCGGTACCCGGAATATTTTTTTATGTATTTTAAAATATTACTCTGATTGAACTATCTTTATAGTGTATAATCTTTGGTTCTAGGCATACAGTATGCTTTGGAATGTACTCAAGTTTGGCAGTTGATTGAAGAGCATTTTTATGGAATGGACCCAACAGAGAAATCAAATTCAACACTTAATGCACTTGTAAATGAATTTAAAAATCAAAGTAACGATTAAGAATTATTCCTTACATTAATTTTATTTAATATCTTATATTTTTGAAATTTTATGATATAATAAGTTTACTATTTTTAATCGATTTACAAAAATAAACAAAACAAAAAGAAGGTGGTAGTTTGTTTCTTTCTTCTTTTTAATATTCTAATTATTTTCAATTTAATTAAAAAATGTGTGGCAGTGAATTGTGGTTATAAATTGTGTAGTGGTGTGGCATTTGACATTCTGTACTACATCGAGGGAGAATGAAAATAAAAATAAAAAGAAGAATAAATCGAAAAAACGGACCAAATTAGGATGACAATGAGAAATATACTGAAAAACAACAAAATTGGAAAGGATTGTATTCTGCGGTCGGATGATTATCTATTCATGGAGCTGGTAAGTATATATTATATATATATATATATATATATATATATATATATATATATATATATATATATATATATATATATATATATATATATATATATATATATATATATATATATATATATATATATATATATATATATATATATATATATATATATATATATATATATATATATATATATATATATATATATATATATATATATATGTATATATATATATATATATATGTATATATATATATACATATATATATATATATATATATATATATATATATATATATATATATATATATATATATATATATATATATATATATATATATATATATATATATATATATATATATATATATATATATATATATATATACATATATATATATATATATATATATATATATATATATATATATATATATATAAATATATATATATACATATCTATATATATATATATATATATTTATATATATATATATATATATATATATATATATATATATATATATATATATATATATATATTTATATACATATATATATATATATATATATATATATATATATATATATATATATATATATATATATATATATGTATATATATATATATATATATAAATATCTATATATATATATATATATATATATATATATATATATATATATATATATATATATATATATATATATATATATATAAATATATATATATATATATATATATATATATATATATAAATATATATATATATATATATATATATATATATATATTTATATATATATGTATATATATGTATATATATATATATATATATATATATATATATATATATATATATATATATATATATATATATATATAAATTTCTAACGATGTTTTTTAGAGAGTTTTTAGGGATTAAGAGAAACGCAATAACTTTATATTGCTATAAAAATGAAGTATGAATCAAATGGTAAGTGTTCTTTTTATATTGGCTTACAGCTTGGATAGGACACCTGATTGGGTTCAATTAGGTAAATAACATTTACATGATATATATGTGTATATATAAGTGAGTGCGCGTATGCATGTAGGTACATGCATGTATGTGTGTAAGTAGGTGTATGTGTGTGTATGTAAGTAAGCATGCATGTAAGTGTATATAGGTGTATATATAAGATATGTGTATGTATGTAGGGTTATATGGGGGATATGTAGATTTAGATGTTGGTATGTGTGTATGTAAGTGTGTATGTGTGTGTTTTTTTTTGTTTAGTTTAATGAGGTGCAGGGAGGAACCTTCAAAAGGTACTCGCCTGGATAAACCGTCTACCTGCCAGGCGAGTTATGTGGGATTCTTACTGCACTAAACCTACCCTAACACCTCTAAACCTACTCCTGGAACGGTGGTTCCCCGGCGGCACTCTTTGTAAATACTACTTCGCCGGGGCGTACTTATTTGATGTTCGTCTATTCTTCGTAATTAGTGCGAAGGTCCTTGATGATGGACTCCGCGTACTCTGCTATCTTATTCCATGCCGATTGGCTCATCAGCATACACTCCACTATGTTTTCTGGACTGATGGTGTGGTCCAGATTCTTCTCCAGTTCAACCCGTGTCCCTTCGTAGAAGGGGCATTTGAAGAACACATGCTCCGCATCTTCGGTCGCATCGCGGCAGTGGTGACAGTTTGGGGAGTAGCTTCTCTTGAATCTGTGGAGGTATGCCCGAAAGCAACCATGCCCAGTCAAGAGTTGGGTGATGTAGTATCCGACTTTTCCGTGCTGGCGAGTGACCCATTTGGTGACATCTGGGATCAGCCGATGTGTCCACCGACCTTTCGTCGTCTGTCCCACCTCTCTTGCTAGAGACGAAGACTCTCAGGTCTCTCCTCGTCACAGAGGACCTTCCGCTGCTCTTCTCTCTTCCTCCGATGTTGCCGTTGTCGTTCTCCTGCCAAGATATCGATAGGCGGGCATGATGCAACGACATGGACCGCATCGTGTGATACCGTTCGGTAAGCTGACGTCGTGTGATACCGTTCGGTAAGCTGACGCCACTCTGATCGCTGAGAGCCGCTGGACTGATGACATTGTCTTGCGGTAGGTTGTTAATTCTAGCGATGTAGCCCATACCGGTGCTCCGTACAGCAGGATGGAGGTAACTACGGTTGCCAGTAGTCGTCTCCGGTTTTGCCTGGGGCCTCCGATGTTGGGCATTATTCGTGACAGCGTGCCCTGAACTGCTGCTGCCTTCCTGCTCGCGGTTATGATATGCTCCTTGTAGTTGAGCCTCGTATCCAAGACCACTCCTAGGTACCGGATGTTGGGTTGTGACTGGATGTCGTGGTCGCCTACCCTTATGGTGATAGTCTCCATTTTCTTCCGGCTACTAACTAGAAGTGCTTCGGTCTTATGCTCCGCCAAAGACAGGTCTGCCGATCGCATTCTCTGTCTTATTCTCCTGATGGTGGTGGAGAATGCGGCTTGTAGCTCCTCAAGTTGATTCGCTACAAGGACAACCGCCACGTCGTCTGCGAAAGCCACCAGTGTGGTTTTCGCCGGTATCTCCAGGTGGAGGAGGCCGTCGTACATGACGTTCCACAGGAGTGGCCCCAGGACAGAGCCCTGAGGCCCCCTCCTGTGACCCTATGCACTGCTGGTCCTTGCTCCGTCTCGTAGTGCAAAAGTCGATCACTGAAATATGATCTGACCATGCTTCTTAGATAGTAGGGCACTCCCATGCGCTCAAGAGCCTCCAAAACCCGATCCCAGCGGGCCGAGTTGAACGCGTTCTTGATGTCCAGTGTGACGATGAGGCAATATTTCTTGGAACCGCCTTTCCATCTCTTTCCTGAGATGGCTTCCTTTGCGATGTTCGTGACGAGTTCCAGTGCGTCAATGGTCGATCTCCCCTTCCTGAAACCGAATTGGAATTCAGAAAGTTGAGGATCGATGAATTGCTCCAATCTGTCTGCCACTATCCGCTCCAGGTTCTTTCCCTCCGAATCTAGCATGCAAAGTGGACGAAAAGATGCTGGTTCGTTCGGTGGTTTCTTTCCTTTAGGGAGAAGAACCAACCTTTGCTGCTTCCATCGGGTCGGGAACACGCCTTGTCGTAGGCAGGCGTCGTACATGCTTATGAACATGTCTGGTCTGGCAGCAATTGCACTTTTAAGTGCGATGTTGGGTATGCTGCTTCGTCCTGGTGCCTTGCCATTCTGCAATCTAGTGCAGGCCTTCGTGAGCTCTTCCATGGTGACTCCTGGGATGTCCACTACTTCCTCTTGGTGGTAATCGGGGAGTAATGGTTTCTCCGGGAATAGGTGTGTAACTATTCTGAGCAGCATGTCAGAACAAGTTGGTGTAGTTGCGGGTAGGCTTTTAATCCTATGCATGACCGTTTTATACGGTCTGCCCCACGGGTCCCGGTCCACTTCCGCGCACAGTTCCTTCCAACATTCTCGTTTACTCGAGTTGATGGCGTTTCTTAAAAGACGCCTTTTTTCTTCGTTGTTTCGTCTCAGTTCCTCTGTTGATTTCCTGTCTCTCTTCCGAGCGCGCTGGTGTTGCCTTCTTGCCTTAAGACACTTTCGCCGATGTTGTGCGATGGTCGAGGTCCACCAGTGGACTGGTGCTCGTCGACGCGTCGCTGGCTGCCTCCAGGGATGCTGCCACCTCTTCTGTAATGCCCTCAGCAGTTGTTCTGAGGCACTGGTGATCCCCTCATTACCAGTCTGAAGGTCTCTGCATCAAAGCATTTGGTATTCCAGCCCACTGGCTGCGTCCTTGCGATTCTTTGACGCCACCCGCTTCTGGAATTGGTGTTGATTTCCCAGATTACAGCTTGATGGTCCCTATTAGTGAACTCCTCATCTACCCTCCACTCGCAGCCCCCTTTTGCGAGAGCACTGCTAATGAACGTCAGGTCGATGATGGAGCTCGCGGCGCCTTTGCGTAGGTGCTCGTAGTTCCCTCGTTCATGAGAATGAGGTTCAGTGCTGAGAAAGCCTCTTGTAGGGCTTTGCCTCTTCTATCCGTCTCGCGGCTGCCCCAATCAATGGACCAATCGTTGAAGTCACCGGCAATTGCGACCAGATCATGTCTTTTCACGTCCTCTGCTAGTGTGTCCAGGAAGTTCTCGAACTCTTCAGCCGAAGCACTCGGTGGAGCATAGCAGCTATATAAGTGTACCCCTCCTATCTTGGCCCGAACGAACCAAGGAGTGGGGTTGGTTGATAGCTGCTCGAAGGGCAGTCTACCACATGCCCATATCGCTGCCTTTTTGGCGCTGTCTGAGACCCATGGTTCGGTTTCGAGATCGTTGTACTGCTCGCACAGCACAGCCACGTCTACGCCCAGTTCTCTTACTCGCTGTGTCAGCAAGTCCTGGGCTGCCTTGCAGTGGTTGAGATTAAGTTGGAGTACTCTCATTTTTCGCACTCAGACAGCTCGTCTGGCGTTCTGGAAGATGGGACACTTCCATCCCCCGGCTGTGTGGTTGCAGTCACTCCCTGGATTCTTCTCCATGCACAGAATGCAGTTCGGTGGCTCCTTGCACGTTGTGGCGTTGTGCCCTTCTAGACCGCACCTAAAGCAGGTCTTGCTGCGGTCCACTCTCTTCCTGCAATCAAGAGCTTTGTGGCCGAAATGCCAGCACTTGAAACATCTGCTTGGTGTCACTTTCTCTCGAATGCGGACTGTGCACCAGCCTACTTTGATCTTGCCAAGCTCCGCAGCTTTCCTCGCGTGAACCGCCGGCAGACAGACCACTGCTATCTGCGTCGAGGCCCAGCTTTTCCTTAGGGATTACACCGCTTCTGTGGTGAGGTCCTTCAGGTCCGGGATGTGCTCTTTCAGAATTTTGACCACTTCTTCCTTGTTCGCCCATTCGTCCAAGTCTCTGACTTCTATCTTCGACTCCGGGATCTTCATCTCCACTGTAGCTTCGTCCTTTGGGTTTTCCCTAATGGTTGCCTTTTGTCCGATGTCTTTCAGGGCAGGGTCTGTCTTCACCTTCTGTATAATGGCAGCGTAGGTCGTCTCGTCCTGCGCCTTGTGGACCAGTGTTGGGCACGTAAATTACACGATGTAGTTTACACAGTTATTTACATGTAATTTACATGTAAATTACACAAGTTATATTTTACATTAAGTTATGTAAATAATGACTTTTTCATGACTAGGGCGCTATCTATTATATAATCTAATAACTAATAATTTAATTATTGTAAAAATTGACTGTGTAACGTTACAAATAAAACAAAAACAAATTAATATGTCAAAATTTTTAGTTATAAGTTTTCTTGTGTTAACATCGTTTTAATAAAAAAAAACGTAAGTATGTATTAGTATTGGTAATATCTGTATTTTAAATTTGATACATTCCAGATTATTTTATTCTTATCAACAGTCACCATAGATGCACAGCCAATTTATAATACAATTAAAACTTTATTCAATGAAGCTATGAAACAATTAAGTGGTTGGACTATTGGGTGGATTAGTGTACCCGAGCTTCGCGGACTCAAACATGAAGTTGTAAACTGATTGGAAGGCTTCCGTTCATAATCAGGTATGTCTTTTAATTAAACCTTATCTATGCTGCAAATATATACTTTGCCTTGGCAACGGTACCTTAAGAAATAAAGAACTAATATTCGCTTTGGACTTGAAAATACCTCAACGTAATTACACTTTCATATAATTAAAAACGGATTTTTATAATGTCTGTACTATTTTTCAGTTCATAAAGATTAATGATCCAAAACTAGAAGGAAACAATCTCCCTGAATATCCAGCACTTTCAGTAAATTACGATGCCTTCAAATAGAGGAGACAAAACATGCCATCCTTTTATATGACAATAAGCAGAAAAATAAATAAAAGAAGCAATGCAGATTGTTAAAGAATCTAGATAACGATACAGAGACAGCAAACGTGCCAGATTCCGTCGCTCTAGATCAATTAATCGTTCAAGTTCAACCTGTAAGTGTAGCAGGCAATCTCTCAGGGTCGTTCTAAAGATTACAAATAATCAAAAAGACGTAGTCGTACACTTGAATCAAAACAATAAAACGTAACGTACGGAAAACATTTGACAGTGAGATGCTGAAGAAAAAATCGGGTTGGAGCGAGATTTGTGAAGTATTGAGATATCTAGTAATCTGATCGAATAAGTGTTTACAGTTATTCAGTTCTTTTATTTTTGGGAATTTCACCGTCATGAATAAATTTCAATAATGGTTTTCATCGCATTTTGCTGTGGTAAAAAGCAAGTTTTTGATTAAAATTTAATAAAATATATTTAGGCAAAAAATTGTTTTTGCCAATTATGTATATGTTTAAGCGATTCATGTTCCCCTTCTTCCAGAAATTTACAAAATAACGTAAATGTTGACGCTTCATACACAAATCTAGTGTTGATGCATCATGCATCTCCCATCCTAATGGGCGATTAAATGATTTTGCGCACAATACTCCAGTTAAATTTATGAATTTAGGCCATGCTCTTCTTTGTTGCTGTCGGTTTCGTAAATTTTACACTGATCAAAAATTATTTCAAAATATTTTAAGTGAGTAATTCTTATGTTTATTAAGTCGCATTGTGATTGTATCGATTAGAAATAACGTATTAAATTTCAAATTTTACAAGAAAAATGAAGTAAAATATTTTAAGTTACCCATTGGAGGTTTAATTAAACCTGACGGACGCGCCGAATCTAGAGATAAAATGATCGTACAGAATTCAAGGAAGATCAATAATGTTATGTCTCATTCACCGAAGTATCAATTAACGCGGCATGGGCATCGAGTACGTGAATTAAAAAACTCGAAAATTGGTACCCCAGTTTGTATTTCGGGCCAAGTGTTTCGCACCCACTCATAATGCACATGAACTTTATTTTACGGTCAATGATGTGATGATGTATATACAGTCTAGTTGTACAACAGTTGAGGTTTGTGGCTGTTGGCTGTTTTGTATACCACTCCACGATCAGTAGAAATTATGTTGCGTGTTGAAATGGTCGAAACTGTTCATGCTGATGATTGATGCGATTTTAGCGGAACCATAATTGTAGTGCCCAAAGTGCTCCCGAAGCTTTTTACGAGCGAGGATTAAAATCGCTTGTTGTGCGTGATTTTGACTTATTAATATGTAAAATAACCGTGTAAAAAATAAAAATATTGTTTAATATAAAAATTTAATTAATTATAGAATTTACAAATTAAATTTATAATACCAGCTGATATTGCAAAAGACGTTTGCCTCAAAATATGAACTCACGAGAATAGAAACCAACATTACATAAAATTAAATTAGCTACCTGTTAAAGCAAATTACATTAACACAAGCAACAAATGGTACGTTATTTGTAATACAGTCCTATGCTTAATACAGTAATATGCGATCAGACAAGACGATGCGTGAAAAAGTAATGACAGAATCAGGACTCTATTTATACGTACTGCTTAAGACTTTACACAAAACAATACTTGTACTTTATGTATGCAGGCCCGAAATAACAAAAACACGAAAAATCCTTTTAAAAAACAGGAATGATTTTTTTTGTCTTTATTATAAAATATATATGTGGTCCACCCACTAAGTTGTATCATATCTTCGTTTAGCCGCTTTCTGGCTATCATCAACGCCGTGTACAATGAGAAATATAAATAATGTTGGTTAGCACGTTAGATAAGTAAATCGCCCTAAAAAATTTTTCCCAAAAGGAGGTAGTTGTTCTGACCGACGCAACAGGTTGTTTATTTACTAATCTTTCACCTTGACCAAGGGCAACAGTAATTTCTGTAAAACTTCCAAAAAAACTCGAACAAACTTATTGACTCTTAATGAATTTGGTCCTGGAACTTCTGATAGAGCGCATTCTTGTCCAGCCATAAACAACTCATCGATCTCCTGAACATAGTAGTCCCTCCTTGTACGAATAAGTAAAAAAGTAGAATGAAAAATTTGATGCGAATAAATAAGTGCTCTGTACATGTTATTTTTAACAGACTGTATATTGTCCAGGATGAAGTATTCCAAACAAGCAGCTTGTTTGAACCAATGTTACTTCATCATATTTAAACTCTGGGGGACCCGGATCTTTTCCCGGTTTTCATTTAAAAATAATTTTTAATGTTCGAATACATTTCTGTTTGGTTAATTAAACGGGGAAGTTCTTTATAAAACGCAACCGAACATATCCTGACCAGCCAAATCTCACAAGATTTCTCATAAAGAATACTTCAGCAACACCAGATGCAATAATTTTTTGCAACTCTCGTAGGTATTGGACGGCGTTAAATGTTGAATAAGATTCCTCCTCCATTTTGAGTCTCATGGTGGTTTCTGATGATTTCGACAGGTTATAAATTTCATCGGATATATTAAACTTATTACTATATCTAAATATATGGATTTTGTGGTGGTGGAAAAAATTAACTGATGACATTTACTCGACCGTTTGACATTTACGAAGAAACCGTGTAAAATGCTAAATTTGGTAATAGATGGCACGTATTATTCAAAAATAATATCTTTCTCATATGTAGATAAACTAAACCTAAAAATGTCAGTAATAGTTTTTAGAGCTTGTTTAAGACAAACACAGATGGCAGTGTAGATACATAAATGAACTTTGCATAGAATTTGTAGATAATTTAAAGTCTAAAATATTATGATTTACCGTCTATATAAACGGTTTGATTGATATTTATGATATTTGTTACATTTAGACACTATTTTCAGTTATTTTTCAGAGTTTTCACGTTGTTTACATAATTTATGTAAATTACACGTTTTTTACTGTAATTGACTTTATTTACATAAAAATGTAAATAATGTTTATTACGTGTAAAGTGCCCATCACTGTTGTGGACCACTAACGAGTTCGGCGGAGGTGGTTTCCGTCGAACTTATGCCGGTGCCTTCTTTTTCTTTTTCTCCTTTCTCCGGCTGACCAGCTGCCAGTGTTCTTCCTCAAGGACTGCGCCAGCCGATGTTCCTGCCTGCTTCTTCTGCTGCTCACGCCTCGGATTGGAAGTCGTTTGGAGAGGTATCTCCACCCACCTGGTGTCACTCCCACTGGTTTCCCCTCTCAAACTTGAGTTCACGATTCTTGGGGGTGGTGTTGGCACGGTGTTCGTGCGCCTCTGTGCTTGTTTGACCGCCCGCAGTGGGGTGTTATCAGGGGACGCGGCGTTTCGCTTCTTGATGTTGGATCCATCCTGAATCCCTTGCGCCTTGTCTGGTGTTCCACCAACCTGTGTCCAGCTTCTCTGTACGGTTGGACTGGTTTGCGTTTCGTTAGAAACGGTGTGTAGCTCCACTCCTAGTCTAACATACACTGTTTGTATGCTACCCAGCAGTCTTTTTATCTCCTTATGGACGTTCGTTTTCGGTTCAACGAAGTCCGCAAGCTTTCTTATTAGGCAACCCATCTTCATGTATTGCGGTGTCTCAAGGCGAAGTCCTACACTGGGACATCACCTTCGCTGCCGCTCTTGTGTGAGTGGATTGGTGGTTCCAACCCCGGACCCAACTCTATTGGCTTCGGTGCTGAAAGCACGAAACCCCCCGACCTGTTCTCCTGGCTGCCAACCACTATAATCTCAGCAACATTTTGCTCCTTCCCAGAATCCATAGGGCTTGCACTAACCGCCGAGGCTTTCACTCGATCGTAATCGGTTGCGAGTTAGGAACTCACCTGCATATATTTTTTCCTGTCGCTGTCACACTGACGTTTGGTTGATTGCATTTGAGGTCCATTTGCTCCCTTAAGGTTGGGTGGTGATGACCTCGCTCTTTTGCTGCTGTCAGGTATTCCTTTAATTGGCGATCTCTGCATAATATTGCTCCTTCCAAACGGACTTAATATTACTCCCCCACTTGCACTGACGCCTACGGTGGATTTTCCATTGTCATTCAGCGTGCTGTTCCTCATTGCAGCTACGCTTGCCTCGCCCATGACTGCGACTAACGTGGGAGTCAATGGCACCTTCACTGGTGAATTACACTTTGTGTGTGTGTGTGTGTGTGTGTGTATGTGGGTATGTATGTGTGTATGTATGTAAGTGTTTGTATATGTGTATATCTGGGTATATGTGTTTGTATGTGTGTATGTATATGTAGGTATGTGTGTATGTGTGTATGTATATGTAGGTATGTGTGTATGTGTATGTATGTATATGTATATATATATATATATATATATATATATATATATATATATATATATACACATATATGTGTTATACGTGTATGTATATGTATATACGTGTATATGGATGTAGGTATATGTATATATATATATATATATATATATATATATATATATATATATATATATATATATATATATATATATATATATTTATATATATATATATATATATATATGTATATATATATATATTTATATATATATATATATATATATATATATATATATATATATATATATATATATATATATATATATATATATATATATGAATGTGTATAGGTTTGGTGATGTAACATATGTACAGATATGTGTGTGTATTTGTATAGGAGTATGTATGTGTATGGAAGTATATATGCATGTGTTTAAGTATGTGTATATGTATGCATGTATGTTGGTATATGTATGTGTAAGTTTTTTTTTTTTTTTGTGGCGGAGAGGGGAATCTTCAAAAGACTTCACATGTAAACCATTACGTCGAACATGTGAGAGTGTCGGATTCTTACCGACTAAACCCAAACCCCCGGCTACCTCTTACCATATAGCCTCATGGAACTACCGTTAGGTATTACTTCACGCGGCCGGCTCAGTTTACGCTGCCGTAATCGGCTAAAATTAACTACTTGCTGAATTTCTGCTTCTTTCGAGGCATTAACCCATTATCCGTAAGACACTTCCGCTTACTGCGTTCCACCCATCCTCTGATGCCAGCATAAACTAAAAGTATATTTTCCGGTGTTAGTTGGACCCCACTTGCACAGATACTGCTTCGCTCCTCCGTAAATTGTGGGCACTCGAATACCACGTGCTCTACGTTCTCCGTTATCCCGATGCATAAAGGGCAATCTGATGAATCCTCATATTTGAATCTGAACAGGTATGATCTAAAGCAACCATGACCCGTCAGGAACTGCGTAAGATGATAATCCACTTCTCCGTGTTGCCTGTTTAGCCAGGGCTCGATGTAGGGGATCAGGCGATGGGTCCATCTACCTTTTGTCGACTCACTCCATCTTCTTTGCCATACAGTGATCGTTTCAGAACGTGCTAATCGGTGATTCTCTGCTTTTATTCCTTGACCACGACGCAAGTACGTGGTTTGGCGCTCCTTGGTCAGTAGATCTATTAGAGGCATTCCCGCAAGAACATAGGCAGCGTATTCCGACACCGTCCGGAATGCGCACAATACTCTCAGAGCGCTTAGCCTCTGAACCGATGCTACTCTTTGCCTATAAGAATCCTTCTCCAACGAATTGACCCAGATTGGTGCCCCATACATCATTATAGATGTAACGACGTTCGCGAGCAGAATTCTGTTGTTCATCCGCGCCCCTCTTGTATTCGGCATTATTCGTGCTAGTGCCGCATTAACTCTCCTTGCTCACTCGCTGGGGGTAATGAGATGTGTCTTATATGACAATCTGGAATCGATCGTTACCACTAAGTATCTGATGGATGGCTGGCTAACAATTCTTTGGGCTCCAATTTCTAGTGTTACGCTGTCAATGACTTTCCTGCCAGTAATAAGGACAGCTTCTGTTTTATGTTCTGCTAGTGGCAGCCCAGCATATGTTAACTACTGTTGAATCAGTCTGACCGTTCTATTACAGATCTCCACAATTTCCTCTCTGTGTGTTTTGCGACAGCTACAATCGCGATGTCGTCCGCAAATCCAATCACCCGTGCATCACTTGGTATCGTAAGTTTTATGTGTATACGTGTGTATCGAAATCAATAGAGATCGGAAACGACACTCTAGGTTCCTGGGAACCATAAATTTAAATTCGAATTATATGAAATTAAAAAGATTGCTTTTCTTTATAGGCGTTTAATTATGTACACACACCTTGTCCTCATATCATTTTCCTAAATATTGAATATTTAGGAATACGACTACACTTATTACGTAAATTTCGCAAATTTCTGGGATGATTTAAAAATCCTGGGATGGAATTGAAATAGTATTGCCTGATGAACATTTTATTTTTTCCTGGGATGAAATCCTGGGATAACTTCACAATCTTGTGTACATATGTGTATATGTAGGTATAGGTGTATGCATAAAACTATGATCACCACATAAAAGAATAGTGGAATCTCTATATCTAAAGATAAATAATAAAGCGTGCAATGTAAAAAGGATAATAAAACGGCGAGGGTAGTAAGTAAATAGGCAGTATCACAGGAAATTGTCAGCCGTGTTACTATTTGTTCGAACGAAAGGCGCCATCGTGAAGGCTGGTATGCTCCGACTCGATGAAGATAGGCTGTTAGAGACGCTTCATTCATCCTTCAGCCTTTCAGGATAGGTCGGATTAGGAAATTAGAATGAAATTTTTGGTTGGTTATATAGGATACTGGATCAGTTGAACACAGATGTGTATGCAAGTATGTTTATATTTGTGTGTTTGTGTACGTATGTATTTTATGTATATATATACAGGTAAAACCAATATGTTACATCTGTAAATTCAGTTCTTCAGTTTCGTTACCATCCAATAATTCACTAGAATCGGATTCATTACATAAATAAAACTCGTTAGCAGTTTTACGAAGCTCAAGACGACTACTAAGCAATGCTTCTCACTCAGCGGAGGACCGGCTATAATATTCTAAATCTTGTTTAAGTGAATCATTCCAGGTAAAACACGGTCGTCCAATTTTTTTCGAACCAGCATTATAGGATAGGGCACTATTTAAAATATGACTTGGACCCCTTCGGCGTACATGACCCCAATTATTAATCCGGTGTGCCTTAATTCACTTAGTTATACTTTTTCCATTGAGAATGTCCTTTATTTTACGTCTAGGAGGCATATGGGTACTAAATTCTGTCCATTTTCTTAAAACAAATAATTCATATTTTCGTAAACGACGTCGATTAGCGAAGGTTAGTGCTGCAGTTTTTAAACCATAGGTTAACAAACGGAATATCACGGTGATATACATCCTAATAACAGTCTCAAAAGGAATTTTATTCTGCTTAATAAAGCTTTCCATCTGTCTAGTAATACCTAGCGCTTGGTGGCAGCGGGTTCGAATAGTATAGGGCCGACTTAAAGATGTGGATAAGTAAGTTGCCAAATAGCGCATCACCTCAACGCGAGTGAAAGTTATGCCAGCTAAGGAAAGATGAGAAGGGGGGGTTGAAAGTGAGATCTGGATCTCGCACAAGAATAGTACACTTATGGGGATCTATGTCTAAACCAACCACGCTTAACGAAGAAATCAACTCCTCAAATATTGGTTCCAGCGCAGTTGCATCATGAGTAATAAAGATAATATCATCAGCATATGCGAGAATGAGAGGCAATTGCAGTTTATCACGCTGCTCCAATTTTAACTTGGGAAATATATCTGAAACAGTAACCAAAACCTCGTTCAAGATAAAATTAAAAGTACGTGGTGAAAGGGGACAGCCTTGTTTAACTCCCTTATTTTTTCTTACCCTCTCAGTACAAATGTTGAAACACTTAACGGCGGTACGCTCCCAAAAAACAAGTGCTAATTATACGATTCACTAAAAAGTGAGGCACGTATTGCTGTAAACATTCGGATACTTCATCTAAATCCACAGTATCAAAAGCCTTGGACAAATCAATAGGGAAAACGAAAACACGATGACCTGCTCGCCACTCGTCATCTAGAATCCATCTTATTGTAAACATATGATCCTCGGTGGATCGTTGGGCTTGGAAAGCGGCTTGATAAGAGTGAGATGAACATAAGAACTCATCTAATCGATCTAGTAAGACTTTGGAATATATTTTATATCCTACGTTACATAATGTTATTCTCCGGTAATCATTACGTCATCTGAGTGGCTTGAAACCATCCGGTACCTGTATGGTTTCAAGCCACTCGGATGGCGGGTCATTATCAATCCATACTCTCTCAAGTAACTCCTGAAAACCTTAAATAACATTATGGGTGGCACATTTAAATAATTCGATAGGTATCTCATCGCTACCAGGGGCAGTAGCGGATCGTATAAACTTAATTATAGAGATAATCTCTTCTTTGCTCGGTGGTGGTCCTAATGGGTGGTAATCAGTCTCATCAATAAGAGCATGCCAAGCGCCTTCGGATTTGCGTAGTTCTTGCAGCCAAAAGGAGATGGGAATATAATAGGAAAAAGCCGCACTTCTCTCTCTTTTATGGTGCTTAAAAAAATATACGTTTTACGTAAACGATCTGATGGCATAAAAGCGGAGATATTCCTGAAAAATTCTTGACATTTTAGTGATTTACGGTCAAGATAAATCTTCCTCATTGCGAGTCTTGCCCTCTTAACTCGGTTCAAAGCAATAGGGTCCCTAGAATGACTATTCTTGTAATGGCAAGCACTTTTGAAATTGGCTAGCGCTCGTCGCTGCTCGGGAGTTGAAGGGGACTTGACAGCCAATACTTGAAGGGCGGTAGCTTTAAAGCAATTGTTTATTTGCTTCCATTGAGCATTGACCTCACCAGCAAAAGAAACATTTGCATAAGCATTGTCCAATTGTTCCTGATACTTAGTTCGAAATTCTTCATTTTGTAATAATTCAACTTGGATAGATTTAAATGCATAGGTCTTAGAAGTCAAAATACGATCTGAAACAGATAAAAGATGGCCAGAGGGAATGGTAGTAGTGGTTTCCTTTATCGGATAACAAGTAATCGAAATGAGACGGTGGTTGCTTATTTCAGAATAGAATGGCAGAATATTAAAGGATTTTACGTAAATAAATTGTTTCTTTTGTCTGGTTAATATATGGTCTATTTGTGAATAATTATTGACAAACCGCTTAAAATAAACTTATATCCAGCCATAACACTTTAAAAGTTGATTTTATAGAGATTTCTGAATTTAAACATTATTACATATGAGTATTTTAATTAGTTTTAATAAAGTGTTTTTCCGTTAGTTTGATAATTTTTCGTAGCATCAAATTTTTTTTGGTTGGAAAATGTCGGAGAAAAATTTTCGGCTAGAAATCAATCAAAAAAATGTACAATTTTTAACTTTCGGCTGGAATAGCAAAGACACAATCGGCATTATCGATTTTTTATTTTTCCGGCTGGAAACTTTCGACTAACTTTAACGAAACAATGTACTTGCTACTTTGAGATCATGTGCGATCGCAAAGTACATCATTCTTTCCCCATTCTCGGTCGCGGTTTCGTGTCGGGAGTACGGACCGATATTGTTACATAAGTCGGTCTGATTTCTGCCAGCTCTAGCATTAAAGTCACCAATCACCAATTTGACATTGTGCTCCGGTATAGAACCCATCAGATTATCCAGATTATTGTAAAATGAGTCTTAATCCTGGGATTGGCTTACATCAGTGGACGCATGTATACAGACAATTGACAGGTTGGCTAATCTCATGTGCAAGCGAAGCTTACACATTCGATTATGGACTGCTTGAAAGCCAAAGACAGCCGTTTTTACCTGTGGCCCAATGAGAAATCCAACCCCAAGATTTCTGAGGTCATCTCCACTGTGTAGCAACGTATAGCCTTGAGACACATGGTCTCCACTTTTAAGCCATCGAGTTTCTTGGAGAGCTACGAGTTCCAGCCGATACTCTTCATGCATGTGATAAGGCCTTCCAACGCGCCAGGTTTTCTTAATGACTGCACGTTCCACATGCCGATCTTCAATCTCGTGTCCAGGTACCTAAGCGGGGGTTAGTTTTTTTTGTTGTTTTGGCGGTATCCGATTTTTTTATTTTTGTTGACATTTTTAATATTTTCACGGTTTTACGGATGCGGGTCGTCAGCCCAGCGATCCAACCAGATTTAGTCGCCTCCTACGACAAGCTCTGGATACTGTGGTGGTATTCTATGGGTCTCATGTTTCGTTCGTAATATTTACGAAACACGAATAACCCCAACCACAGGGTTCTTAATTATATACAAATTTGTATATATTTAAGAACCCTGAAGAATATACAAATTTGTAAACTTTTTCGGAATAATTCTAAAAAGTTAAATTTTTGTAATTTATTATTTATTTAAAAAATTTAATTTAATTTTTCATAATGGATAACTATGGTCAAACGCCTCAAAATGAAATTTTAAACGAACAACATCCTGAAGTTCTCAAATGTGGAAGAATTAATAATAATGATCGATGATCCCCAAATCATTTCTGAAGAATCGTTAGATCTCTTAGTTTTGTTTTGGGGATATCGTGAACCACCTTAGAGGTGAGTAATTGTTGAATTAAACAAATCAAAATGGAATTTACTTGAAAACTAATAAATACTATATTTGTTGACTTTTATTATATATATTTAAATAATTTCAGCTCATCAAATAGATAACATTGGAATACTTAAAGACGTTATTGAAGACGACCTTACAATTTTGTTTCCACCGCAAATGCTAGGAACGAAAATAAAGTTTCGAAAGAAATTGGAAAACTGGTGCAACGAACAGAATAAAAATACGGAAAGTCAGAGTCCTCCGTCAGGATCCACTGTCTCAAACTCTACGAATCTCGATTCCCTCTTAGATTTTAGTGAAGAATCCAATTCATGACAAGTATCCATTTCCAATACGGTATGTTTTATATTAAATTTAAAATATGTAAATACGAGTCGAATATTAGACTAGCATTAGTTTTTGAGGGTTGACATTTTAATTTTTTAATGGAGCCAAATTCAATGAGCACTAATATTGTAATATCTTTCAGTCCATACGCGATATTCTATCTAAATCAACGAAAAGAAATGAGATAGTAAAGTTTTATACAACAAACAAGAAATTTCTTAAGCAACATCAGAACAATATTTGTTCTATTTTATGTGACGATTTCATTTTAAAATATCAACGGAGGCTAAATATCAATGAAATTAGGATCTTAGCCAATAAAATTTCTCACGAATTCCCTAGCGAAATTATTGTAAGTAAAGTTTAAACCTATATTTATGTGTTACAAATAGACTATACATCATTATCTGATGTAATACTTATTTAAATATCATTTTATTTCATTTGTTTCTCAGTCAACCTATTACACACCACGGCATGCTGGTCACAATCCGCGAGGAAAATTGTATGACAAAAACGTAAATACTATACAAAAGTTCCAAAAAGCGGGATATTTAAAAAAGCCACTTTCTCTAGGGAAATCACAGATGAAGCCTATAGTTCGACCTATCGAACATTCGGATACGTTAGTTGAAGACTTGGATACTTCAGTTGAACTAAAAACTTGGTTGCGTGATAACCACGAACCGTGGTATACAGTAGAAGAAAAGTGGGCTGGGTGTGTTCAGATTAGATTGAAAAGTTTCACAAATCAATCTACAGAAGGTATTTTAAAAGAATGGCCGAGATATCGAGATACACTTGGATAACTTTGGTAAATTAAAATATTAAATCTGTCTGTATTCTTAATTCTAAAATATATTTCCAGATTGATATTGATTGCATATCAGCCTTTTTGGAATTAAATCTAATAATCTCTATAAATTTTGGGAACATTTTGCTAGTAGAATAATTGAATACTTCAACAATAATATTAGAGATACGGCTTCGTTAAAGTTATTAGAAGTTCTACAGCAGAGCTCATTAAATGAAGGTGATTAAGAGAAATTTAAAAATACTTTTTTACACTATTTACTATTTTCAGTTGGTAAACCACACTGAACATTATCAATATTAAAGCTTTTTTTAATACACTAAATTAATAATTATTGTTTGTTTCGTTCATAGATTCTAAAAACTGCATTATTTCGTTGTTGTTACATTCTATATTAATTCCAACGAGGATAACGTTACCTGATACGAAAAAAACTACCAACAAATATTGGAAGCCTTCAATACAAGAATCACAAACGTCAATGATAATCCATGTATCTAATATTAACAACATATGCACAGAAATTAAAGAACAACGAAATAAACATTATCAATTAGGTTTAACTCTTCAACCTTTAATAGTTGTAGTAGGCGAAGAACTATCTAGTTTAAAGGAATTTATTGTGGTCAACGACGATATTAAATATAAAGTAGCAACTTTTTTGAAAGCTTTGGATGTAACATTTAAACTACATCAAGTCCTGAATTTTGACTACATCAAGTCCTGCATTTATTATTTTATGTTATTTATTTAAAATAACTAAAAAAAATTGAAGTGCATAAGTTATGTTTAAGTTTATATATATTTATATATATCACATATGTATTTTTGTGTATTTTAACATAAAATAAATGAATAAAAAGAATAAATAAAAATAATATTTCTTAATAATTTTGTTTTATTGATCTGAAATGCGCCAACTAGGTCTCTCAATAATTTAAACTTATTTTGATTTTGGTTTTAATATCAAAAATGCAGGTTATTGAAATAGTTTTTTATTTATTAAATAAATAAATCATAATCTTTCTGTAAAAATGTAGTTTTTTGATTTTATAATTTTAGGTTATTCAAAATATGTACTGCGTTATTGTTTTGACTTTCTTAAATTATAGAATCTACAATACAAGTTATTGATTAAACTTTTTACACATGTTGTTTTTAAGTTTTTCATTATCTAATAACTACTAATCAATAAATTACTATCGCTCTAGTTTTAACTTTAAAAACTTAATTTATTGTTTTAATAAGATTAATTATTAGTATGATAATAAATAAATTAGATTAAATGAATAACTTCAAAATAGTTCTCGCTATAAATCGGTTAATTGGCCAAAAATGATATACGTAATTTATTCTTTTTTTATATATGAAAATTGTTTATTTGATAAGTTTTTTTTCTGGGTGACGAAAAATATATAAGAGTATGTCTCAAAACTATTGTGTCAGATGACGTAGCTACCAAATTTTCTTGGCAAGGACAACAAAATAATATTGCATTAAAATATTGCATTATGCAAATTTTAAAAGGTACATTCGAGTTAGAACTTTTACATAATGCATAAATTATTTTATTGTATTTCAGAAGAAACAATTAAGAAATTTAATTCTGTTCGGTCGCGCGATGTAGAAGAAACAATTTCAAAATGGTTTCGCTATGTTTAATACCGCATACGTCGGAAGGAAGGGAATAAGGTTACCTAAATGTATGGCCTATAATTTTTTGATTAATTTATTATTATTATATTGAAGTTATTTTATTAATTTATTATTATTATATTGAAATTATAATGAAATTATATTGAAACTGTTTATTTGTTTTATTTAAATTATGGAAAATTTAAATTTTGTGATAACAAGAGCTTTAAGTACTTAAGTTTATAAATATAAGCTGTGATTTTAACAGTACTTTAATTTTGACGTAAACGTAACGCTTAAATTACTTAAAAACATTACATTTATAAGAAGCCGTAAACCTTACGTTTTCGTGATATCAAATACGGCCAACTTTATACTCACTAATACATACGAAACACTGCGTTAATTTGTTTCACATCTCTTGAGACAAAAGTGCGGTATACGTACCGTAATACGTACCATTTACGACGTATAACAAAAATGTCGTAAACGGTACGTTTATGATGCGGTTGGCCGGCAGAGATATTATATTTAAGTGATGTGGAGCTCAGATATTAATATTTTATTCGTAATATTGACGATAACATCAATTTGAATTCTACACTCCGAAAATTACGAAATATGCTTCTTAATGAAGCAAAAAGAGAAAAAATTGCTCCGATGACCCAGATTTCAGACGCTATCATATAAAAAAAAGGCCAATCAAAATATAAAGTCCTAGAGGCGGTTTAGTTAAATTTTTAAGGAATTTTCTATGGAAAAAAAAAGATTTGAAACTCAAATGGTATGCATCTATTTTCCCTGTTGAAACAGTTTTCTCAAGATACCTATGATGACAGAAATACAAAATCACGTGCTTAATGGTGGGTACACTTCAGTATCCGGTCAAGACCTTTTCTGAATCTGATGATAACAAAGCGTCGTCAGTCTATTTAGAAGATCCGAGATTAAATCATTCAAACAAATGTGGTTTTACATATAACAAAGGAAAACGTATTTGGAGACACTCTTGAACATGCTCTTAGTATTTTACAACAATATATTAATAAAAGTAATCATGAGTTAAAACCTTTAGAAGGTAACCAAATCTCTTCTTCTCAAAAAATTATATTTAAACTTATCCAATAGTTGATAAAACCCCAATTGATCATCTTAATAATTATTGCAAAAAAATTGAGGATCTAACATTTTATTTAGACCGCCATTTGTGTAAAAAAAATAGTTCTTAGTTGTTCTACGTCAGTCCAAACGGTTGAAAAAGAGCCTTAAGTTACACGAAATGAGGAAAGTGAAATATTGGCTGTATACAACTATACCGACAAATATACCGACGAATTCTTATCCAAAATATACACCGAAGTGTTGGAACTGCTATGAGGCAGGACGTCTATTTTATGTATGCAAAAAACCATAAACAAAAATATTTTGATTAAAATGTGAACCGGAGGGATATATTACTGCTAGTTGTATAAAACTAACAAATTTTCAAAGATCCAAAAATAAAGTTTGGTCGTGGGAACCAGACCATTCTTACTATTGTATAGACTTCGCACAAATCGTTAACTACATTGTACCGTTTTTCTAATTATCCATCATATTCTTACTTTTCTGCAAACTATTAACTTAAACTCACTTATCAATTATGCCGCAGACGGAAGAGTCATACTAAATGTTGCAATTCTTATTATATTTCATTGTCTGGCTTGTTAGATTCAGGTGCTTCTTGTACCATTTCTAGTCGCTGTAGCGAAACCATTATGATTGCAAGTCTACTATTATGACAACTGATTGTACTCATCACACAACGAAAGGATAATTTAATGTTCCATACACGTAAGATGGGAAAATGTGGTTATTTTGACCGTCTATAACAAATTCTTTAATACCCGGTATTGATTTTTGAAGAGCTTTTAACATCACACCAGTATTAATACGTGGATTAAGTATCTTAGAAAACTGAGGAGAGTCGGCATATACTTTCCGATATAAATTCCTTAGCGTTAGTTGCAGTTCTGAAATTATTTCTGATTTCTGATGGAAGCAGAATAGATAGAAATAAACTATTGTCTCACTTTATTGCTACAGGCAACTCCAGACCAACTGTGCAATTATCTGGTATCACCATTATCCAGTCAACACTATGGATACATAACAAGACCGGATGATTAGACAGACTATAGGTGTTATCGAAAATCGATACTTCTCATGACCAAAATTAATTAAATAAGTATTAAATTTTGTAAATACATATATCCAACATAACGAGTATGTATACGTATTACCTTGCTTCAATCTTGTGAGAGATCCTATAAAATTCACAGCAATAACAGACCACGAATCCATTGGAATGTTGGCTTTGCCAATATAGGTGACTTCACAGTTGGAAATACTTTGCAGACTTACAAACCTCACATTTGCGAACGTAATCCCTTACGATTACGGCCATTCTGAGCCAGTAATATTTTTCTTTAATTCTTGCCAACTCATTAACCCCAAGATACAATGAAAAGTTAAACCCAATTTTAAGCTATCATACCATACATTAGACACATTGGTGATATTACATAAACAGTCATATCGGGCACAACATGAAATTTCTCTTTTCTTTGCTAAGCTCAAATTGATACTATTGTTGTTTATGAAACCACCTACCCAAACGATCACTTGGATCGCGAATGTTATTCAACCATATGAAAAAGGCATGCTTCGTTATTACAGTGAATTTAGTACCTTCTCTATATGGACGGAATTTTTCGATAGTCATAATTACCTTAAAGCAATCTTTCTTAGTTGTATGGTATTTTTGTTGTTGAGTTGTAAGTAAAAGAAAAATATAATGTATTGGAGGAGCAATAAGGTGAGATTTAAGTTCTAGAAAATCGCTTATTTTCTGCAAAATGTCTGAAATTAGTGCAGTAAGAGTCGCACATTTTGGAATAAACCTATACCAGCTATTCCTAACAATCTACGAACTTCTTTATCAGATTGCGGAATAGAGTAACCCAAAATCCGTTGTGTAGAGATCAGTTCTTAGTCCCTCTAGGCTATATGATATAATCGAAATATTTCATACTTTTTTGAAGGAATTTAGATTTATCTAAATTTATGGTGATAAATATTTCGGTCACAAGTTGTAATATTTAGTAATATTTCGGTCACAAGTTGTAAAAGTTCTAAATGATGTTGTAACGTATATGGGTAGAAAGTATTATATTATCTAAGTAAACAAAAACATATGATTCGAAATCGAACCCCAGTACAAGATCAAATAGTCTTGCCTCAGTTTGCGGGTCATTATGGAGGCCAAAACGGCAATATTAGTAATTGAAAATGTCCCCAGGAAGCTATTTTTTCTAGTGGGTTTTGCAAAAGGGCGTCGGACAAATCTACACTTGACAAAAATTTGGCATTATGTTTTCGTGAATCTAAGCATAAACGAGTTTTACCGTTTAACTTATTAACGCAGACTTGGATTACTCCAAGGACTATTATGATGTTTGTATACGATATAGGTAGCTGCTCTGAAAATAATGGCTATGGATGACATGTACTTGCTAGAGTGAAGAAGTTGGAGGACTTTTCAAACTTAAAATCTGTCGTGAGAACAAACTTGAAAAAGGCATAAAAATCATCTTACAACACTGTATTACTTAATAACCCAATCTAGAATGTTTTCAGTAGGAGATATCAACAAATTTTCAGTTGTTCGATGTGACGAAGAACTTTTCTGCAAAATTAGCTTAACGAATTAAATGTAAAATCAAACAGTGCTATAGGTTGCAATGTTAACTTATTATAGAAGATATGAATAATATTTAGCAAAGAACTATGAGTTTTCCATACGAAAGATTTTACATCATAGAGGTTTATGCGAAAATTGAAAAAGTGAGAACTTACCGCTGGTAGGCCAGTTTACCTTATCCAGCAACACACGAAACTGGCTAGGATTCATTGGACCAATCATTTATCAATTCGAAATCAAAAAATGATTACAGAAACAAATACTAGAAGAAATAACTGAAATCGGCCAACAACACAAATAATATAGACCATTGACAAGACCACGAATTGGAACATAAGAATTCTAACGGAAACATCAAAGATTAGCACAAGTTGAAAAGGAAATGAAATGATATAATATAGAAATTCTCGGCCTCAGCGAAGTAAGATGGAAGGAAAATAGAGACATAACAACCAGCGCAGGAAATTTTATGATGTTCTCTGGTAGATTTGACACACACGATCAAGCGTAAGTATACTTACAACGGCTAAGGGCAAGAAATCACTGCTCGAGTGGAAACAATAAGTCTTGTGCAATAAGTACCTGAATTATAACAGCACGATTCCACTCAAAAATCAGAAATACAACAATTATACAATGATGCACACCAAAATGACATCAAAATTGTCTAAGCAGATTTCAACGCAAAAATTGGGATTCACAACACCTGAATGACGATAATCATGAGGAAACACGCACTAGACTTTGCAAGGAACAACAACGGAGACAGAACCATACACCCATCATTTAATCAGTCTATACATACATTAAGATGTTTATAAAGTAAGATCTTATCAGTTGCCCAATGCATGTTGTAAAAATAATTATAAAAATGTAAGGTTATCATTTGTTGTTACATACCTTTGATTTATAGCAAGCTTATAAATTATTGCTCTTTCGGTTTGAAATCAATCCTTTAAAATTTCCTAAAAACAACGTTAGATTATATACCTACCAACTCCATGCCTGTCGGCCTAGTCGCGAGTAACCAGTCATTCGACCGTCGATAATCTTTGGCATCATTTAAGAGAATCCAACCAAAGAGGTTTCAAGTTCTTGTCATCCTATAGTTGGGTCTGTTTAGCGGGTTTGCTTAGCGTCTTCAACATAGTCGCACCGCATGAATAAATCGCAATTCAAAAAATTCAAAATTTACTACCATTTGTTTGCCATTGTTGTTTATACCTAAAAATACTTTATAAATTAGAGATTTTCTTTCTCTACATTTAACCACTGTAAGTATGCACTATCACCACACCACATTTCACACTGTTAAGTATTATTATCTACGTTAATTTCCACACCACATTTCACACTGTTAAATATTATATACGTTCATGTTTCTACCGTATTGAATAAACCAATTTATTTATTAATTAAATAATTTTACAATTACAATTACTTTTAGAAAAAAATTATTAATTTGCATCAAGTGCATCTATGACAAATTATCACTATTTATGTACATGTAAACCGTAACAGGGAAACATGAAAAAATTAACAAAAAACACGAGCAGAAACAAACACGTATTGATACTTTAAGAGATACGAACCGAATTTCGCTTCGTACGACACCAATAATCGGATGTAGTGTGGAATTGTTTCCAAAACATAAATTACTTTTAATTACGCCAACATGAAATTTAATATCCGACATGAATTCGTCATTGAACAGCATTTTGATAATCTCCTCCATCGATAAATCAGGTGAATTGATTAACAGCTGTACCATTTTCAATTTAACACACTTTTAACGTTCACTTTAGAAAATAACTTGCACTTAGTCGAATGTGACCAACGTACTTAGTCGAATGTGACCGACTAACTTATTTTATTCGATTTTCTATCGTGTTAGCACTAAGCACCTTATGGTTAGCAAAATATTGATAAAAAAAATTGGTTATGTTTGCCAGATACCAAGAATTTTAAAACTATTTTAGCAACGTGTAGATTTCGTATGTTATCATTCGTAAATTTGATATATAAACAGTGATAAAAATGTTTGGTTTTATGGTTTAGACTAATCGTTTTGTTAATTCATGTCTTAGAGTTTTATGTTGATAAACGAAAGTATCTAAATGTTGGCTATATCATAGTATGAATTTGGGCTTGATAAAATGATAAGCAATTACATATAGTTATTTGTTATTACATATCGTTAGTTACTGACCATTTGGCGAGTGGTTAATTTTAGTCGATAAAAGCGGAAGGTGACGGGTTCAAATCCCGATAGTTGCAAAATGCATGTTTCATTTACGGTTGGTGATGTGAAAATGAAAACACCGATGACTATCACTTCCCAAAGTCAATTCTATACGAGAGTATAAAAAATTATGTTATCAAAATGTGGTTTCAAGTTTCAAAATCTCTTTATAATGACAGCTATGGTATTCGGAAAAAGGAGGAGGATTCGGTGAATGTTGCAACAATTCATATTTTAAATCTTGCTAATTAGAGATCGTTCAATGTTAGAGTGAAATTATTATATTTAATGTTAAAAAATTACTCAATAAGTTCGTAGGATAAAGGCTCTATTCCATGGGAAAAAATTGACTGACAGTAAAAAAATAGAAAATCATTTTAAAACTCCAACTAACAGACAAAGACAACGTTATTTTTTATTTATTTATTTATAGCAGAATTTTGACCGCTTTTTAAGAAACCATCACCAAAATAATCTTTACTTATTCATTCTTGGTGTTTTTTTTAATGTGAATTAAAATTTAGTATCTTGTGATATACAAAGCTTAACAAATTTGATTTTTATTTCAATCCAAATATAATTTTACAACAATAATGGATGGACTATTTGACCCTTGACTATAAAATTCATATACGAAAATAATTTCTTGTTTTACACAAATTGTGACTGCAATAAAAAATATTCAATTTTATACTTTTTATGGTAGTCCCACTACCACAAACACAAATATTTTCCAGTCAAGTTTGACTGATAAAGCTTTCTGCATAGCGATTATGTACAAATTTTAGCTAAATTTTTTAGTTAAAATTCGATAAACTAGCCAATTTTATTTTTTTAGAAAACTGAATGCAACCAAAACTGCTATATATTGTTTTCGTGTATGTAACCAATAATCAAAAATTCGATAAAATATAAAAAATTTTAGATGTATGTTGGTAGGTGTGAATAAAAAAAAACATTAAAATAAAATATTTGCATTTCAAATATATGTTTTTTTATTATTGTAATATAGTTAATATAATATAGTTAATAAATTATAATAACATTTATGAATTATTTTTTGATTGATTAACGTCAACGACTTGATTGATAAACGTCAAATTGCCTTGTATTTTGTCAACAAAACATAGCGAAGTTCGAACCGACGTACTTTACTACAATCCAAAAAATGTAGTTTAATCTACGACACATGTTTTTCTAGTAAAAAATTGACTAGTTTATCGAATTTTTTTTTAGCTAAAATTTGTACATAATCGCTATGCTGGTTCACTTAACTACTATAAAATGTATATTATTATCCCATTTCAATATTTTCTGACAGCCAATTTTTTTTCATGGAATACGGCCTTTAGTAAGGAAATAACAAAATTTTGACGAAACTCGATTTTATTATTCAACGTAGTTGCCTTCGAGAGCGATACATAGCGATTTTCCAACTTTTCGATACCACTTTTATAGAACGATTTCTCTTTATCATCAAAATAGGCCTCTGTTTCAGCGATTACTTCATCATTGGACTTCAATTTCTTTCTCACAACCATTCTCTTGAGATCTTAAATGAGGAAATAGTCGCTGGGAGTTAAATCTGGCGATCGTCCATAACTAATTTGTGTTTTTTTATGTTTTCTAACAGCAAATAACAGCTTCATTTGGGCGTCCACTGCACTCTGCCTCCTTTGTGCTGGTACGACCATATTTAAATACAGCAATCCACTTTTCTACCATTTGTTTCGATGAAACAGATTTCAGATAATCTTTATCAAGCCATTGTTTGGTTCCCGCTGTATTTTTTTCATCATAAACAAAAGTTGCTTCACCCAAAAAGCTTTAGCTCATGAACCAATCGTCAGATTACTGTCAAATTTACACAAGTATCGTTTGAATGTTGGCACTAAATAAAAATCATATGGAAAAATTCTAGTAACGCCATATATGTGTTATCTTATGGACTTATTGACTGACCCTGTAAATTGATTCATTAAGTGAAAAGTGATTATAATTGTTGAAAACCACGTTAAGATTTGGTGACGATCATATATTTGTTAATTATGTGAACATCTTTGAATTATGTATTGTTTTTATTCTGTAATATAATCTCTGTATTGTTGAGTGATCATTTTCATATAATCAAGCATAGTTTAACGAGCTTGCTTGATATTAGTTTGCAGTTTGTGTAAAAGTTTATTTTGATGTTATTCTAAATTTTAAGCACTTGTATTAACACAACAATTTTTAAGTTGACAAAGTCACATATGAATTGTAAATAACTACAGAGTAAAAAACAAGTGCCTGTTCGGGAATTCACACAATTTTAAGTTTGTTACATCGCTTAACATGTAAACTGCGAAGATTAAATGATTTACGTAATTTGTTCATAAATCACAACCTGCGTTTATAATTAAACGTTAAATATGCACAACCAGTCCAACAAAATGAAGCACAGTCAAAGGTAAAAGCCTCACCACCTAATATTATAGTCGGAGTAACCAACTGTTCAGAAATGCAAGGTGTAATGAGTTGATGCCGTGAACATTATTAAAAAGAGAGGCGTTGCGTAGAGACCGACTAAAAGCAGTGTCAAACAGAGGAATTCCTCTGTTCATTCTAGTATTTGATAAGTCCAAGCAAAATTACAATATAACTGGCATACTCAACAAGTGAATAAAGATCAAAGCAGTTAAAAGAATAGTATTATGTAAAAAATGCCAAAGCACGAATCAAGATGTATCAAATGTGCTGGTAAGCACCCAACACAAACTATCTAAACAAGCACCAGCAAAATCAATTGTCTGTAATGAAGAGCGTCCAGACAGCTACCGATGATGTGAGGTTTCCAAGCAGCTACAGACAATGAGGGGTTATTCACGCAAACCCCCTCTTGGTCATCCAATCACGGATCGAGCAGGAAATGAAGTGCATATGCGTAGAGAGAATTGAAAATATGCGCAGGTAACTTCAAATTCGAAAGAAAACGACACGTCGGCAGACCAGTTACGAAAACACTGCTGATACTGCAGATTGCTGGCCAATTTAACTTTTACCAACACTAGCGAAATTTTTTGAGAGGCTGTTCCTCAAAAGATTGAAAAGAATCAGAGAACAAAGAAACCTTACCCAGATTAGCTGGTTGGTTTCAGAGAGGAACACTTAATTATAGAGCAGGTTCATCGGTTGCATGTAGCTTAACGATTAAGAGAGTTTCTCATCAAGCTGCGGTCTCGAGTTCAATTTTCGCCGTTGATCAAAAATTAACATGCACCGGATGGCATAAAATGCGGTTGTGTGTAAAAACATTCGTTTGAATGGCCACCTACAATATGCAACAATCGTTAAAATGGTTCGTAAGGTCTCAGTTGAGACGCGGTAAGGGCCGTTTCTAATTTGTGTACATCTAAGCTAAAGATTAAATCTATGTCTTATAATCTGTTTGGAAACTGAGTTAGAATAAAAGCTAGGTTCGAAATGCATATATATATATATATATATATATATATATATATATATATATATATATATATATATATATATATATATATATATATATATATATATATATATATATATCAAGGGTCATCCAAATGTGACGCCTAGATGTTAGCAGTATATAATTTTTACAAGTGACATCTTTTCAAATGACATAAGCCATTTTGTTTTATTAGAAGGTAGTACAGTTTTAACCATGGACAGGTACACATTGCAACAACGCGTTTACATCATTAAAACTTATTATGAAAATGGGCGTTCTTTGAAAAATACCCATCGCAAAATTCGTGATTTTTTTGGTGTAAATAATCGGCCAAATCAATCTTCAATTCAAAGATTAGTGAAAAAATTCGATGAAACTGGTTGTGTTACTGATAAACCAAAAAGTGGAAGATCAAAAACTGTACGCACAAATGAAAATATTGCTGCTCTTAGTGAAAATGTAGAAAATAAACCGACAACATCAATTTCGCGTCGTTCTCAAGAATTGGGCATATCTTATGGCTCCTTATGGAGGATTTTGCATAAAGATTTGCATTTACACGCTTACAAAATTCAATTAACCCAGAAATTGAAAAAAGAGACCATTTACAACGTCGTAATTTCGCTAGTTGGATTATTGAACAACGAACGACAGATCCATTGTTTTCAAGCAAAATTTTGTTTAGTGATGAAGCTCATTTCACAATGTATGGATTCGTCAATAAGCAAAATTGTCGTATCTGGGGTGATGAAAATCCTCGTGTTATTCATGAAAAATCTCTACACCCACCAAAAGTTACTGTTTGGTGTGCATTTTGGGCAAATGGAATCATTGGGCCATTCTTCTTCGAAAATGATGCTGGAAATGCTGTTACTGTGAATGCTGAGCGATACCAATCAATGTTGAGAGACTTTTTATGGACACAGTTGAGTCATATTGATGTGTCTGACGTCTATTTCCAGCAAGACGGTGCTACATGTCACACAACTCGACAAAACATTACGTTTTTGCAATCAAAATTTCCTCAACGTGTAATTTCACGAAATTCAGATTTCAATTGGCCTCCAAGGTCATGTGATCTAACACCATTAGATTTTTTTTTGTGGGGTTTTTCGAAAAGTCGAGTGTATGCTAACAAGCCACAAACAATTAATGATCTAAAGAACAACATTCAAGTTGCAATTCGTGAAATAACACCAGCAACATGTCGGAAAGTCATTGAAAATTTCGATATTCGGATTGATGCCTGCAGACGCAGTCGTGGTGGACACTTGAATGATATTCTATTCCACGTATAATTGTAATAGATCATACTTTTAATAAAAAAAAAACAGCTTGAAAAAATTGCAAATAGTTTGTGTTTTATTTAAAAGAAACATGTAGGCGCGTTTTTGGATGACCCTTTATATATATATATATATATATATATATATATATATATATATATATATATATATATATATATATATAAATATATATATATATATATATATATATATATATATATATATATATATATATATATATATATATATATATATATATATATATATATATATATATATATATTGTTCAAGATGCTTTGTTTATTTCTAAACAATATAAGAAGATATTTAAAAAACAATCTAATTTCTAATACAATTTATACTTATCTTGTAAAATTACTTTAATACACCGCAAATAGCTATCAAATATGTTATATTGTGTTCTTGTTTGTCAACACAATTGATAACTATTCACAATATACATAGTAACAAATTTCGATTATCGAATTTATAATTTGTAATTACCTATTGTACTAAAAATTTCGGTAAAATTCCATTTTTTTTTACTACTTTTTGTTCGCGCTTTTTTTAGGCTTGATCTTTCACTTTTTCTGCAATTTTCAAGGGGATCACAAGCGAACAAAGAGACAGCGATTTTATAATAGCGATATAACTAAGCGATTTAATTTATACACATACTTTGCGATATTGAGGTGATTATTGATTTATAAATATTACATAATTTTGTTATACCCAAACTAAAAGAAATTAAAATAATAAAGTTAATATTTTATTGAAATATATAATTAAACAAAAAAATAAAATATTCGTGTATAGTATTTACTAAATCATCATCCATACCACTGAACAAAATTTATATATGTATATATATGTATATATATATATATATATATATATATATATATATATATATATATATATATATATATATATATATATATATATATATAATATACGGTATAAACATTAGTAAATATAGATCCCACAAGAACTACTATCATTTTGAATGCTATTAATCTCGATTTTGCTCTTCTATGTTAAAGATTCTTCCCAGCACCCATATATAACTGATCGTGATCTTAATCTCTTTAGAAAATTTAATCAACGATTATTCAACTGATTTAACGTATGGTCCTTACCTAATGAAATCAAGATTATTTGTAGCGATTACGACACTACATCATACTCACATTCGGCCGATATATGCTGGAATAATTTCTATTCTACTGCCTCGAACGTTAGTGCTGACTGTTGAGCCACCCATCTTCTTGATTACGATATTATTTTTCCAAGTCCACATCAAGCTAAGATATTCGTGGGAAGTTAATGAAAATAGATTAATTATTGTTTTTATATATAATTTATTGAAAGTTATAAACAAATACAGCGATTTTTATTCAGATGGTGATTCAAAAATTAGTTCAATTAAATATTCACTTGTCTCCATGATCTCAACGAATTCAGAAGGGCCGGTAACGACAACATTGACGTTTGGGTTTCGACTATAAATATCATAATCCACCTTCTCTAGATTCGGACGCCAAATAATAACGTCAATTGAATATTCATATTTAGGGTACAGTCTAATTGAATCACCAAAACACATTGCAGCTGGAATTAACGGATAACTATTTTTAAATTCAATGGAATCAGTAACATTTGTATAGTAAGATTCGTCGCAGATATTTTGATTTGATGCTTTAAATTTTCCAAGAAAACACTTCTTTTAGAATTAAATCTTTTAAAACTCTTAATTTTGTTAACTGCCATTTCTCTTGATATGAACAATTTCCTAAAATCCACGGACTCTGATATGTAGAACGACGCTGATTACTCCAAATAGAATTTGCTCCAGTTGAACCAAAGTTAACTTTCACGATTGATCCAATGTCTTCAGTTGACAATAAATCGTGATGTTTCTGCATACACAGGTAAAAATCGTTGCTGGCCATAGCAGGAAAACGAATCAATCGAATTGACTTAACAAAATGCGATCGTCGGTATCCGAGTGGAATTTTAAAATTATTTTAAAAATTAAAATTATTTTAAAATTAATTTTGCAACGTGCAGGTTTTTTATATGTTATCAATTGTACATTTGGTATATCAATAGTCAAAGTAAGGTTTGGAACTAAACCAAACCGTTTCGTTAGTTTATGTCTTGCAGTTTAATTTTGATAAACGATCATACTGTGGCATAGTCAACATTTATATACATTGTTGAATATCTGACAGAATTATCGGAACTTTGTCCTGATAAAATGATAAACAATTTCTTGTCAGTATTTACTTGCGACTTGAAAACATACATTTATTACCTTCCAAACGACGAGTGGTTAAATCTGAACCGATAAAAGCGGAAGATCTATGATTATATTTTAGAGCGACATTCATGGGCCGACCCATTTCCCTAAAATCAAAACCATTCCTATTTCAAAACCATTCCTATAATCCTCTTGTCTTCTCTTTTCAATGTTGTGATCGTGGCATCATTACTGGAAGCTAGAAACTTTTCTTCATTAATGGGGTATGCCTCCAATGTAGTTAGCAGAACGTTGTTTTCGGAGTGGTCAATATCAATGTAATTCTTGCTGATCATAAATTAATTGAAGATAATTTTCTTTACTGTATACCTAACAAAAGTCATAATAGGAATGATTTGTTGACTAACCCTTTCTTATTAAAATGGAAGATGGATCATAGTTTAGGAACAAACAATGTTTCTGTGGGAATGTATAGATACACTGAGAAAACTCTTTCTTTGCCGCAACCGAATTTTCCGCCTCCCGAATTTGGCAGTTACAGTAACTAAATTAAAATTGCCCATAATTGTCGTTTGAATAAACAGAATTTACATTACTGCAACCACATATAAAATTACTGCAACTTCTGGTTAGTTACTACAAATGATCGTTTTGACAACTGAATCGAAAATATACTCGTTGGAAATAAATTTCTATATCCACAACTAGAAAGTTTGGATCTCCCTACTAAATATTAGTATTGCATGTGTGAACTCTTCTGTAATATAAAAATTGAGTTGGGACAACTAAAATTTTGATTGCAGCAAATAAGATTATAGTCTTTATACTCAAATGAAATTTTGCCTTTACTAATATTTGCTATATGCAAAATAATTTTAACTTAACAGATACATTACAGATGAACTGTAAGAATTCGGAATATTGTAATAAAAGAAATAATAATTTAAATGGTTAAAAAAAATTTATTTATATATTTAAATATAGTTTTCAGTACACCATTATCACTTAAAAATATAAGATATAATAAAAAACGTATATTTCAAAGACATAATATTGTATAAGGTATGGTTCGATGCTACTCTGTTATTCAACTATATATGTAGTTAATATTGAAATATCCTGTTACAATAATATCCTCTAATATCGAAATATCCTGGTAAGCAAACCAAAAAATGTTGCCCTTTCTTCACATAAACCTTGATGAGACCGAACATTCGTTCATCATTTTCAACATCGAAGCAAAACCTTTTATAAAACGTTCTTTATAATAGTAAGCATATACTACACTTAAAAATTACACCAAAAGTATTATTATCCATGTATAATTAATTAACTTCCACAAAACTGCAGCTCTATGTGCGTCTAATCACATTTAAAAATTATGGCGTTCTTCTTTTATTCCTAATACGAGTAAATCCTGTCAACTAATTTTGTAAACAAGAACGAAACGAATTTACCTACAACAAACTTAATGTTGTACCAAACTAATTTTATTTGGTTCAGTTGGTACAAACGAATGTTAGTTGCTTGAGTTAAATACAATTTAAATAAGTTGTAGCAAGCAATTTTATTGGCGACTATCAATGTTTTTTTTCCGGTAAATATTGTTGATGGTTGTGGCAAGTGCGGTAAAAAACCTAAGTGAACAAACGATTTAAATTTCGTGCAATATTTACTCCAAAGTTCTTTTGGTTGTTGCAATTGAAAATTTATATCATGATCGTCTGAACTTTAGAATAAAAGAATGTTGTTCCTGATAATTACAATTCGATTATTTTTCTCAGTGTAAACATGGGGTTCAAGTTCCATCCATATGCCCACCACACTTCGTCTACAGGCCTGCATTCGAAAATCAAATTAATGATGACTGTTTTCAATAAAAGCGAGCCAATGACTTCAGTTCGAATGGTGTCTTTATTTTGTTGAATTGTTTGCGGATTATTGGTGTATGTTCCTCATCTTACAAATAAATCCACAAAACATAATCAAGTGGTGTTATATTCAAGGTTCTTGATTGCCAAAGAACTTCGCAATATCTTGAAATTATGCAAACATTGTTGACAGAAACTTAATTGTTGCACGACTTATGTGGTATGTTTCTCAGTATTATTGAAATAAAAGCTTTTACGATAACTGTTACATGTTACGATATTGTTCCTTTATCACTGTAGGGGCAATTTCCTATTCGTATTCAAACAAAACTGACCCAATAATGCTACGAGCTTATAAACCATACCAAAACGTGACTCTTGAAGTTCGGCTTCATGCATAACATGAAAACTCTTCGCTATCAAAATTCGACAATTTTGTTAATTGAGGTACCCATAAAGATGAAATTCAACGATTTGAACGAATTTTCGATTTGAACGATGCCTGGTTGATGTTCTTGGTTCATTACGAACACTTTCACTAACAGCTTGGTCTAGTGAACTAGTTTTTTCAAAACGCCAAAAACTTTTTTAGAACAGATAACATTAAGTCTAAAACTCATTGATTGAAAGAAGGACTAACAAATCGTTGCTGCCGATTGGAATATATAAGGAATATATATATATATATATATATATATATATATATATATATATATATATATATATATATATATATATATATATATATATATATATATATATATATATATAAAACCAAGAATTTTAAAAATATTTTTGCAACGTGTAGGTCTCGTATATTATCAATCGTACAATTGGTATATCGATAGTCAAAACAATATTTGGCGATTGTTTTATCGGGTGGCTGCTACCGCACTCTTAGACCGGCGATGGTCCGTTGTGATACCACTTTTACATTCGATTTATGAGAATTCTACAATTGTTATATTTGAGATATATGACGTTCCAAAACAGGACATTTCACAAACGTTCCAAAACAAAACATTCGGTTTGACTCTGACGTATTTGACTATATATAATTATTTGAAATTTGGGCTTCAGTCGATCGAGCTAGGTAATTTCAGAAAGGCTTTCTAAGTCGCTTACAGTTCTGACAACTTTCTTTTACTGTGACGTGGGTGTTATTAGATTATTTAATTGATTAGCACATCCTGGTACAAAAGCAACAATAAAACGACTATCCGAAAGAACGAGACATGACAAGTCAGCTACTGGTTGTAACGAGGTAGAATTCGATATAGTAGACCCGATGCCAATTTCAGGCTTTACAATTTTGGTGTCAACATTTTTCGTATAAGCCCTCTCATCGATTTCAATAGAATGGAACTTGAATATTAAGTATTATGAATTATAACTATTTCCGGGACCAGAAAGGGGATAAGGTGTTTAGAAGTCAATAAACAATTACTGCCACGAGGGATTAAATTCTTGATATAATCATATATGTGGACGTGTAGAGTAATTGGGCGCCTTATTGGTTTTGTAGTGCGATTTTATGTTAAATCGTTAGTGAGCAGTAAAAGGCGGGCATTGAGCTTCGTAAAATTATCTCGATAAAGCATTCGCAACCACATTTTCACTTCCATGTTGATATTTTAATTTATAATTAAAAGCCTGTACCACAGATATAACTGCGGCATAACACTCAAGTTCTGTAACGGAGTATCGACGCTGTGTAGAACTAAGCTTTTCAAAACACAGACAATAGGACACTCTTCCCGTTATCATCTAAACTCGCGTCGAAGCAATTTTTTTGCGTCGAAGCATAATCGGGATTTCTATTTGCCTGTTACTTTCCTCAATCATTTCTAATTTAAACATGTAATCGAGCTCATCCTATATTACTTTCTCTTTTGCTGATGATACTGCATAATGCACAGTTTTGTGTTATCTACGTCAATGAAATGAGAAGTGAGATTCGTTGATAAATCAAAGAAGAGTTCGTTTACTGAAGTAGTTGAAGGGGTTTAACTAATCGACCACAAAATGTAATAGGAACAGTGATATGAGATCCAAGAGTAATTCCTATTGAACCAATAGCTGTTTTTACTCCAGAAGGCATGTGTCGTAAATGGACAAAAACTATTCGAAACCGGAAACTGAAATATTTTCAACATTATTCTAAAGTTTGTGTAATATTTATACTTCTGCATAACAGCGCCCATCTTCATCGTCAGAAGCTAATATAGATCATTTCATGTGACACCGAAGATTCCAATATTTATGTGATCTGGCATTTGAACGATCAAAACGATCAAGAAAAATTAAAATTGTTGCAAGATATTAGTGTTGCCGGATCTGAGCCTCCGAAAAACGTTTCCTACTTGGATTTTGCATTTTACACAATTGGTTATGATAACTCCAGGTTCGCAGCATCAAAAACAATAAAGATGATCTAGATTACTTTGAGATTGGTTTTGGAAAACATGAATTGAATTACGATGCTATTGAAGTTCAACTAATTCACGTTTATATTTCATATCTACTTGTGCGTCTAAAGCATTATTAACTTATGGTGGATAGTTTATTGAATAATCGTACGATAAATGACTAACATTTCCGGCCAAAATCCCGTACTTATCCAAGTATATTTTTATATGTTCAACAGCGAGAGATAATTCTGACGTTAGATGGTTTACTTGTGGGTCATCGGAATTGGGTGGATTTCGAGACAAATGAACCTATATGGAGTAGAAAAGTTTGCCAAAACTTGCGAATCGCGATAAAAGGGATTGGACTTTCTTGATTTTCAATTTATTCTCAAAATCTCCAACACCAATGTCTTTTTTTGATGAGTTGTCCAATTTAACTACTTCTAAAATACTAGCCAATTTTGATCTATCTTTAAGTCCTATTATCTCATTGGATATTGTTTTGAATAAAGGTAAGATTCGATATGCATCTCAATTTTTATCTTCTTTGTTAATGATCTTCTCAGCACCCAGATATTAAAAATCGTGATCTTAATCTTAAGGAAATTACATCAACCATTAGTTGATCTTCTTGAACATATGGTCTTTACGTAATGAACTTAAGACTATTTGTAGCGATTACGATACTTTACCATATTTACATTCGGCCGATATATGCTGGGATAATTTCTATTCTACTGCCTCGTACGTTAGTGCTGACTGTTGAGCCACCCATATTCTTGATTACGATTTTATTTTTCTAAGCGCACATAGAGCTTAGATATTCTTGGAAAGCTAATAAAAATAGATTAATTATTGTTATTATATATAATTTATTTCAATTTTTAAACACATAGAGCGATTTTTATTCAGGTGGTGGTTCAAAAATTATTTCCAATAAATATTCACTTGCCTCCATGATCTCAACTGATTCAGAAGGGCCGATAACGATAGCATTTATGTTTGGTGGTCGAATACAACTACTATAAATCGAATCTTCTTTGGTGGAATGGTCAAAATTTATTTCAATTGAATATTCATAATTAGGACACAGTCTTATTGAATCACCAAAACACTTTGCAGCTGGAATTAACGGAGGACTATTATTAAATTCAATGTAATCAGTAACATTTGTATTAAGATTCGTCCCAGATATTTTGATTTGATGCTTTAAATCATTCACGCTGCCATAAAACACTCCTTTTAGAATTAAATCTTCCTCAACTCTAAATTTCGTTAAATGTATTTTATTTTGGTATTGACAATTTCGTACAAGCCACTGACAATGATATGAAGAACGAGGCTGATTATTCCAAATAGAATTTTTATCAGTTGAACCAATGTTGGCTTTCACGATTGATCCAATATCATCATTTGATAATAAATCGTGATGCTTCTGCATACACAGGTGAAAATCATTGCTGGCCATAGCAGGAAAACGAATCAACCGAATTAGCTTATCAAAGTGCGATCGTCGTTGTTCGAGTGGAATTTGATTTTTTTCACATGAATTGTTCATCCAAAGTACGAGCGCATCCAAAAGATCAGCTTCTGTCAACACTTTAAATCCAATGTCACTCTTTAAAACTTTTTCCATCACTGTTTCATGCAAATTTAAAAATGGAACGGTCTTTGTATGATTTTGATCTAAAAGAGAACGAATACAATTCAAATGGAAATGAGTGCAAAGCTTGTAACTATTAAGAACGTTGAACTCCAGTAATTTTATTTCTATATCTGTTTCTAACTTTAAATGGCTATTCACCAATTGATTCTCCAACTTCACAATTTTATATCGCACAGCCAATTTCAACATGTCGCACAATAATTCCCCGTCATCCTCAAATTCATCCGTGTAAATGAATTTCATAAACTGATAAAACGCTTCGTACGACACATCCTCAATCGGAACTAACTTATTTTCACCCAAATTAGTGTGGAATTGTTTCCAAAACACAATACTACGCTTCATAACTTCCCACGAATGCGCATACATTACTTTACCGCCAACATGGAATTGAATATCCGACATGAATTCGTTATTGAACAGCATTCTGGTAATCTCCTCCATCGATAAATCAGGTGAATTGTTTAACAGCACTTCATCCATTTTAAATTTAACACACTTGTAACGTTCACTTTAGAAAATAACTTGCACTTAGTTGAATGTGAATTACTTATTTTATTCGATATTCTATAGTTCGTTTGAGCATTTCAACTTTTTGTAAGTATAGAAGATAAGATTAATAAACAATCAGTTTTTATTTGTCAAAAAATACCAAGAATTTTAAAATAATTTTTACAATGTAGATTACGTTATCAGTCGTTCATATGGTATATCGATAGTCAAAGCAATTTTTCGTGTTATACCAAAATATGAAGTTTATACTAAACTGATTCTGAAACAACAACAAGTAAAGTGTATACGGTTTGGTGCAAACGTATACTAGAGGGTTTGCGCATCCATTGTTGTAATTCTTTAATTTCTACGTTCAATTTTCATTATGGAATCATGACAAGTCGAATGGGTAATCATTACAGTTGTCTGATAGTTCTATAGTCGTCATTGCGGTATGAATAAACTTTTCCGATGTTGCCAACTACTTCATTGTTATTCGCAAGCAACTCCGCCTCGATAAGGCTGTCATAATGATAATGGATTTCGAGCCGAACGGAAAAAAGTCAGTATTGAATGATTGGACCGACCAATTGGCGCAGTGGTTAAGGCTGTGGCAGTTGGATCGGGAGGTTTCTGGTTTGAATCCTGTTTTGGGCATGATGCAAATAGTTTTTTTTGCACCATCTGATTAGGTTATGTAATGACATAAAATATGTCGTAAATAAGCTAACAACGAAAGCATTGGGCTTCCCTTGAGTCCCAATAAAGATTGCAAAAATTAAAACAGTCAGACAGACTATTTGCAGAAAATTATTCATTACCTTGTTGACTGTTATGCTAATAACTGATTGCATTTTTATGCCAAATAGTCCAACAAAATACATTAATGACTTGTTGGCTAGCATTGTGAACCCTATCCACAGTTTTGCAGATAACGCAACATTGCACTCTTCTATTTCATTCGAGGTCGAGCTTACTCCTTCAGAGTTATACGGTAAACGACTGGAAGTTGTCACTTCGCTTAGTTCCGATTTGAGTGGGGAGTAAAAAATCAGGTCAAATTTAACGAGAAAAAAAGAAGAAGTCACAACTTATACTCTTTTGTGGTAAAAAACCAAATTCTCGACCGAAGTCAACAATATAACAAATAACAAAATATGAACAAGTGTGTTTATACAAAATAAAACCACATTTAGGCGACAAATCTATGCAACAAAAGTTGCTTATAAATTAAACAAACTACAAAAAACCTCATTAAATTTCAACACAAAAACAACAAAATGTCCAAAGTCTAAAGTTCAATTCCAGATTATCAAATAGTACAACCCTGCCATAGGTTAACAAGCAATTTCTACATATATCGATTGTTGCATCAACTTTCAACTTTCAATCGAAAATTTTGTTATTTGACTATTTATCGAATTTATTTATCGAACATCTAGGAAGTGGGATTCGTTGTCCGGTTTTCAGTTTCCGTTGGAGTATAAAATGGACAAGTTTAAGGCAGCTATCAACCTATACTTGAAGGATCGCGCGTTGGGTGCAGGAGCTCTGACAGTTACAAGGAGCTAGGACCGTCTAAAAGTCCACCCTACACCCAATTAAAGCTAAACATAAAAAAATAACAGATCGGTGATTCAATTCTACTGCAATAAAATTAAATTAAAGTTCCCTTTGCCTCATATATGTATGTATGTACATATTCACAATCACATTTATGTATATATTCAGAAACAAAAGCCCGTCGTAAAATAACTTAACGTTCTCTTGTTTTGCTCATTTTAATATAATTACAATTAAGTGGATACAACAAGTTTACCGCGGGTTGCTCCCAAACCTTTGTGTCTCTATATGCTACATAGAAGGAGAGCTGTTGCAGAAATACTTCTAGTTCTTGGGCTATTGAATTAAGCCCATTAACATTCCAGACAATTATTCGTAGGAACGTTACAGTAATTTTTTTTCATTTACCATGGCTCTCTGCACATTTGATACACATTTGGCCTGCCTATCGCAATAGTTCTTCGTGTGTCCTTACTGTTGGCAATTTGTAAACTGAGGTATACATATTACCTTTTTAGACGGTTCAATAGACACCTTGTTCGTAGCATGTTCTTGATTTCGTAAAATATGTCCTTATTATTTCTCCCATTATTAACTGGCAACTTTTTATGACTGTTGGAAATGTTAGTTACTTCATAGCCATGGTCCTCGATCGCCGCTTTGATCTCTTCGCAGTTGGTGGACAACGGGAAACCTCGCCTGCAACATCTTTCACTTTTGGGCTAAAGTATAGGTATAGTATTCCATGTTATAGAGTGTGCTATCCTTGTAATTGGAGTCTAAGTAGTTTTTTAATTTTACGGTAGTCATTCCTAGTATCTATCATTGCTCACATTGATTGGTATGTGCTAAGAGTTCCATTTGGAGTGCATATGGTGTACCATGCGGTAGAGACACCTTTGGAGGTGGGCTTTTCCAAAGTCTCCTCTTTTAATATAGATTTAATTTATTTTGTCTGGATTGGACTTCCTTCTCAAATTCTGTGGCTTCTACCATAAGAAGACGTAGAAGGCTTCGTTTGCCTCTCTAGGGCTTCGATTTTGTTTTGTAATTTTAACATAACATCTTGGTATTTATGCCATTGTAACTCATATTGTTCATATTTTATCCTTACTAAATAGTTTGGTGAAAGGTCCAAAAAAGTAGATTAACCACAAAAATTCCCTCTAAAAATTTGGAAGGCTAAAGGCTTCGTTTTTGTTACATCACCCGAACTCGCCAATTACCAAGTTGCGTTGGATTTACCATTGCTGTTCCTGGAATAGTTGTAATCCTTTTATTCAGATCGTCGTGCATTTATCAATATCGATATGGTCGTACTAGATAACTCTTGTAGTGTACATGCCGTAAATATGACTCAATGTTCTTTATTGTCGGCCCCTATGGGATTGAGTATTTCTAATATTAATCCATTTTATTATTGATTAGTTTCTGAGTCACAATTTGGCACATTTTTTTAAATAACGTGAAAATTTGGAAAGTATTTCACAGTTATTATTTATTGGGGTTAATATTCTATATGATAGTACCAATGTTAGCCGTAATCAAGATGAGCTGCTGTTTAGTGAACAGTAAACTGATACTTTAAGGAAGATGGCTCGCTAGAGGCCCAAAACTAACACCTCGTGAACACATTAATTGGAGCATCGAGCAATGGTGGTGTGTTCTATTCCTTGACGAGTGCAGGATATGCCCCATGCTAGTGATAGGTATGGTCACCCAGAATAACTATTGGAAACACTTTTATTCTACTGCTTCCTAGATCAGTGTTGACTATTGAACCAACACTTAATTCTTTATTACTTATTTATATTTTTCAAAACTTAATAAAAAAATAATGTTTACTCAAATCACTCTCAATTTGAGTAATTTTAATTTTAATTAAAACTAAAAATTTTTGTTTTGTAACTTTTAATTTTAATAATATTTATAAAACTTATCATCAATTTTACTATACAAATTTATTTTATTCCTCGGCTTTCGATATTGATTCTCGAGATTCTTAATAGCAATTAACAATTTTCATTTATTTCTTTATTACAAAGATTTTACTTCTAGCACAAATATTGCCACCTAGCTCAGATTAGTACGATTTCTTTCCCCTTTTCGTGCTGACACTGACATCTCGGTTTAAATAGAAATATTTACGATAATTGCGCTAATTGGATGTTATTACGATCATTTTGTAGGTAACAATATTGTGGGTGATTATCAGATTATTTTATAATTTTGTATTGACTTTGTTTATATTTATACTAAGTGTCATTGACCTTTAATATAAAGCTGGACTTTGTGTATGAATGGTGAGTTTATATATATATATATATATATATATATATATATATATATATATATATATATAATTGTATAAAACTTAATTATTGGTAAGCCATTGCAACTTTTATATGTTATATTGCTAAATTGTTCATTTATTTTAGGTTTTCAAACAAATAAATCGATTCATTATTAAATATAATTTATTTAAATTTATAAACAAACACAGCGATTTTTATTCAGATGGTGATTCAAAAATTATTTCCAATAAATATTCACTTGACTCCATGTTCTCAACTAATTCAGAGGGGCCGATAACGACAACATTGACGTTTGGATTTCGTCTGAACATATTATAAACCTTTCTCATGATCAGGCTCTGAAAATTTATTTCAATTGAATATTCATAATTAGGAGTAAGTCTTATTGAATCACCAAAACACTTTGCAGCTGGACTTAACGAGGAAACACTTTTAAATCTAATGGAATTAGTCGAATTTGTATTAAGATTCGTCGCAGATATTTTGATTTGATGCTTTAAATTATCAAATATGCCATAAAACACTCCTTTTAAAATTAAATCTTCCACAACTCTAAATTTCGTTAAATGTATTGTATTTTGGTATTGACAATTTCGGACAATCCATGGACTTTGATATGAAGAACGAGGCCGATTATTCCAAATAAAATTTCTGTCAGTTGAACCAAATTTGGCTTTCACGATTGATCCAATTTCATCAGTTGATAATAAATCGTGATGATTCTGCATACACAGGTGAAAATCGTTGCTGGCCATAGCAGGAAAACGAATCAACCGAATTAGCTTATCAAAGTGCGATCGTCGTTGTTTGAGTGGAATTTGGTTTTTTTCACATGAATTGTTCATCCAAAGTACGAGCGCATCCAAAAGATCAACTTCTGTCAACTCTTTAAAACCGATATCACTTTTCAAAATCTCTTCCATAACTGATTCATGCACATTTAAAAATGTTACGTTTCTTGTATCCTTTTGATGTAAAATAAACTTAATAAAATCCAAATGAAGATTAGTGCAAAACTTGTAACTGTTAAGAACGTTGCACTCCAGTAATTTTATGCTTGTATCGAGACTCCCGTTATTATCGCTATTCACCAATTGATTCTCCAACTTCACAATTTTATACCGCACAGCCAATTTCAACATGTCGCACAATAATTCCCCGTCATCCTCAAATTCATCCGTGTAAATGAATTTCATAAACTGATAAAACGCTTCGTACGACACATCATCAATCGGAATTAACTTGTTTTCACCCAAATTAGTGCGGAATTGTTTCCAAAACACAATACTACGCTTCATGACTTCCCACGAATGCGCATACATTATTTTACCGCCAACATGGAACTGAATATCCGACATGAATTCGTTATTGAACAGCATTCTGGTAATCTCCTCCATCGATAAATCAGGTGAATTGTTTAACAGCACTTCTTCCATTTTCACACAATTTAGCACACTTTCAAAAATAACTTGCACTCTGTCCAATGTGACCAACGTAAATGACTTACTTATTTTTTTCGATGTACTATGCATAATAGTTTACTTAAGCACTTCAAACCATTTCGCAAATACAGAATATTTGCTTGCGATCGATTGATAAAAAAATTGGCTTTATTTGCCAAAAAATACACTCGCGGACAAAATTAACGCATATTTATTTTTTTGTAATAAAAAAAATCCCGCTGGTCAATTTTAATACTACTAGTGTCAAATGATAGCACAGTTATATTTTTATCAGAAACCAACTTGAATAAAGTTTACTGCAAGCCAATCAATTAAATTTTTCAAAAATGCTTAATCAAAAGTACATTGTGTTTGAAATCCAACGCAACGATCGGCTTTTGTTCCAATGCATATCAATTATTTTTAAATGCAGTACCACTAGTTCTTGTAAATGTGTTCTAAAGCAAACACCTAATATAAAATCCATTGTAATATGGCACCCGTTCAAGAGCTGGAGGCGGTTAAATTGGTCACATTGTATCAGGAAGATTATACACAAGTACAAATCGCACGAAAATTAGGAATTAATCAGTCTTTGGTTTCACGAATACTTATCGTGAGACCTTAGAGTATAAAGAAAGCCCGGACAAGGGCGTAAAAGGTGCACAACCGAGCATGTCGATCGATTTTTAAAAATGCATTCGTTACGAGATCGAAAGCGAACCTCTACTCAACTCAAAAATGAGTTACTTAGTGCGCGTCAAGTGAATATTAGTGTCAGAACAGTTAAACGAAGATTAAAAGAAGTGAACCTAACTCCAAAACGGCCCGTAAAAGTTCCACGGCTTCTTCCCCGCCACAAATCCAGCCGTTTAGAATTTGCTCATACTCATGCAAATTGAGGAACTGATCAATGGGCCATTGTTCTCTTTTCAGATGAGAACAGAATCCAATTATGGGAACCAGATGGACGTAATCTTGTATACAGAAGAGTTGGAGAACGCTACGCACCGTGTAACATGGTGCAAACTGTAAGCTTTGGTGGAGGTTCAATAATGTTTTGGGGTGGAATCAGTTTGGAGGGCCGTACGGATCTGGTGGAGATTGGTTTGAAGATGAATGCAGACTGGTATGCTCGGAACATTCTTGGCGATCACGTTTTGCCATATGTGGGCTTCATAGGTTATGACAGTTTTGTGTTAATGCATGATTACGCTCAAATTTAAAAAAAAAATAGTTCGACACATTTTAACATTTTGCAATGAAAAATAGCCGCTATAATTCCATAACGCCACATTTGTGCCTCTTTTGAGAAAATTATAAATTTGGGATCATTTGATACCAGTTCCACTGCAATTGTCCAGCGGGATTTTTTTTATTACAAAAAAAAAATATGCGTTAATTTTGTCCAGGAGTGTATCAAGAATTATAACATAATTTTTGCAACGTGTAGGTTTCGTTTGTTATCAGTTGTACATTTGGTATATCAATAGTAAAAGTTATCTATAAAAAGTTTTGGTAATTCATATGTTGGAGTTTAATTTTGATACACGAAAGTACATATATAAATGTTGACTATCTCACAGTATAATCGGATTTTGGGTCTAATAAAGTGATAAACAACTTTCGTTATTTTAAAAAACATACGTTAATTGACCAATCGGTGAGTAGTTAAATTTGAAACGATGATGCCGGGTGGATTCTAATCTCGATAGCCAAAATGCAATTTTAATCTTTCTTTTATGGTTCGAAATGTGAATATAAACACATTTATGACTAGATTTTAGAGCGTCATACATGAGCCATCTTACATCACATAGTCAATTCTACGAGAGTATAGTTAAAACTATACGTCATTTGGTCGATAATAATTTATTTAGACAATTGCATTGTTATACACTTTAAAAGATGGATTTAATTAAAATTTACAACCCTCGCGGCTGTCTCGATACATGAAACAAGTCATGCAACACAAAAAACACTCATGTGGTACAATTAAAGCTTATTTATTATACGCGATCGAAAACTTTGATTCCATGCATTACAACTATTTATACGGCAGAACATGACTTTATTTGTTCTTTGTTCGCGGCAGACGTAGAAACCGAAACACTACAACAAAAAGTGAGACATGGAGACGAAGGTAAAAAAGTCGTGATTCTATTATTTAAATAATTGTACCGAGGGAAGTAACAAATTGCCTGGAGGTAATTTCTTACTTGTAATTTTCATTTTCCATTCGTTTTCTTCATTTAATTAAATATTCAATTTACACTTTAATGTTTTTATGTTTAACATTTTTTTTGTATGTAATAAATTTATATGAGATACAAAATTATTATTCTTTCGCTTATTTTAAATTAAATTGGAAAACAATTTTTCCTACCTGAATATTGAGACGTTGTACTCGATTCGATTGTTTGTTGTTTTCAGAAGCTATAATTATAAATTGATTATATTTATTAACGTGATATATATATATATATATCCGGATTGCCGGATGTAGCTTAATGGTTAAGAGAGTTTCTCATCATGCCGCGGTCTCGAGTTCGATTCCCGCCGTTGACCAAAAATTAACATGCAACCGGATGACATAAAAACGCGTTTGTGTGTAAAAACATTCGTTGGGCTGACCACCTACAATGTGCACCAATCGTTAAAAAATGGTTCATAAGGTCTCAGTTGAGACGCGGTAAGGGCCGTTTACGACCTCTAAGCCATAGATTTTTATATATATATATATATATATATATATATATATATATATATATATATATATATAGCACCACAAACTCCTCAGTTTTGATGGCCAACCTCACGCAGGCGTTCAAGCAAGTACAACATCGGCCCATCTGCACATTGCTTAGCCTATACCGCTAACATGGAAAACTCATGAGTTCTGCACTCCGACAGCAATTGATTGATGTTTTCATCCATATCACCGATCGTAATAAGATTGAAGATTGGACTGATGAACCAAGCGCTAGTCAAAATTCCCGAACTACGCCGGATCTAGTCAAACAGCGGTTTACATAAAACAAAAGGCAATACCATGAAGGCATTTTAGTTAGGAAAGAACAACTCGAATGCATACACTTGGAAAATCGTTGGGCTAAGCTACTGTTAGCACAAATACATTTATTCAGGAATCTGTAACAATTTTCTGTTTTAAACCCAAGACAACACATTTCTAATCTACTAAACTGGAAGCCTCAATTTTAAATCTCCCATCGGCGGTCACCTGTCATCAATTTTTTATTAGCTATGGAGAATCTCGAGATAATATATCTGATCTCCGCCTCAATAGCGCCAAAGGTATGCATAGCGCATATGGCTGGACACTTGCATTTTGCATAAGTAAGACGGACATATAGTACAGGAATTATCGCCCTCATCAAACAAAAGAGACATCCGAGTAGTGAAGAAAACTTCAACTTCCGAATCCAAATGTAGACATCGAAAACCATTCATAATAAACATACACTAAGGACCCACAGGCTCAAATCAATTAAACTTATACTTCGAATAGCATAAGCCTAACTAACTTAATCATAAATGTTATTTGACATGTTGACATGATCTCCAGACAAACATGTCACACACAAATTTAGCAATTCTAAAGAAATCCATTTTATTATTTATATTATTAGGAACATACAGCAAAATATTTAATTGCTGGACTATCAAATATTTATCTTGTATAACCAACAAAACCACAACCTTGATTAACTGACATTCTTCTATCACCTGTTAATTATCCATGATTTGTCATTAATCTTTAATGAAAACTATAAGAAAGTTAATTATTTTTAAACCTGTAAGCTCTCTAAAACAAAGCATTTGATCCAAGTCGCTCCAAGTGAAAACACTTTATATTTAGATCTTTCGAAATTTTTCAAACGCCAATTTCTACACTTAATCTACAAATAATATTAGAATCCGTCTGAACTATTTCAATATTGCCTTATCCGATTGTGTACTTATCAAGACTTCATACAGAAAATACAACTAACCTAAGCAAATGCCTAAAGTTGCCATCAATCCACCCACATAAACAGACTAATCCGGTCAATCAAACAAAACATCCCTACCACATATGATATTTATGTATGTACATTCTAGCAAAGAAACCAAAACAATGCATCTATAGGCTCTATTAATAAAATGATACTCCCTATCATCCCACAACCCTTACCTCCCATCACGAGATACATATTACCCGACAGTATACTGAAATAAAACACGATTATTGAGTAAATCACCATTTCGCCCTTAAGCGAACAATTTCGCAATCACACCAATTCAACATGAGCAACAGACATACAATGTGTTAATGTTTGTAATAAAATACGCAATAAAATAGCGGTTCACCAAAAACAAAATAAACCCTCCAACCAAAACAGAACTAAAACATTTTTCCATTGTCCAGAAACAGTTGTTATGGGTTCAGACTTCAAAGAACAACTTTTGAGTTCTGAACCCATAAACCATATAACCACGATAGTATATGAATAAATGAAGAGAAGCCATCCTGATCGAACATAAAGGAAAATAGTTATACAATGTACGATCACAATGTGCCATCGGTTAACGACGAGAATAAAAAACAATACTAGCAACGTGTTGTGTTATACACATTGAACGAAGACGACAATGAAATATACGAACGAAATATAAAACAAAGTGAGAGATAAATATAAAAATAGAAACTAAACAAAACGGTACTCATCTGCGAATTTCCACATTGCACCCATTGCTAGTTCTCACTAACATTTTTATTTTAATTGAATTAATTCTGTATGCTGATGAACGCTGCACTCCCATCGTAATGAGATGATAGCCGATCTACCTAATTTGATTGGTTGAAAAGCTTGAATAATCTTCGGTTGCTATTATTTTACCTATATCCAAGTTTAACACAACTTGATAAAATACCAATAATGTCACTAATTAGGTAGCTTGCTAATAATAAACAACTAATTAAATCGAACGGCTATGATATACTAACGTCACAACGTGCTTTAATTAAATTTCACATTTATTGATGTTGCAACTGAACTGGTTTTGTTTTATTCTCGTTCAAACACGATGAATTTCGATTGCTTAGTTTAAAATTTCATTTATTTATACCTCGTGCGTGAATCGTCCACAGTACAATAAAATAAAACCACGCAAATCAAGTTTTCCTTAAAATTCATTGTTTAACATCAGACGTGTTTTTTCCGGTCTGTATTTTGTTTTATTTTTATTTGAATTCACGTAAATATGCTCGTAAATTATTTATTTTCCTTTCTGTTCGATTATTACTGTTTATTTTTAATAAACAAATGAAGTTTGCTCAGTGGAAGTATTTGATTTATGGGTTTTGTATATCGAGATCCGACTATCCTTTGTTTTGAGTGTTTTGACATATTTTAGATTAGTTTTCATACTATTTGGTTTGGAAAGTTTTAATCGGAAGGATTGTTTCTTATCATTGACCTGGGTGATCATTTTGTGGTGCTTTATCATACTTTTATATCACGTTTGGACTTTTGTAGACTTTTTTCGTGATATACAGAACTAATATAAGTCTACAAACACAACCCTGTGCAATAAATTTAAAAGGAGAAATAATGAATTTGAATGAAAAATAAATATTTTAAAGTGACAAATTGACGTTTCTACATAACCTCAAAAGTAATTATATGAGTTTTTATATGAAGTGGTTAACTAGGTAGTTATAACATTTAAATAATTTGGTAAGTATATGAATACAACTTAATTGATGATATTGAAAACAATTTTAACATGAAGTATAAAATAAACAGTATAAAATATTGACTGGTAAAAGCGAGATAGAAGATAATATTGTCTTTTTTACCCGTTTCAATATACGACATGAAGTTGTTCATTCATGATTTCGTTTTATCATACTTTTTATCACTAAATGTGATAAAGCACCAAAAAATGACCACCATTGTGTTTTATATGAAACGGAGTGGAATGAGTGCACACGGCTGGGTTGTTTGGGTTTGTTTACTCTGTGAACGACTGTGTTGGTTTTTGAATCATTCTGTTATGTATAAGAGTGCTACCGCGCCTTTTTAAATTTAAAAAACATTCAATGGGTTGAAATCTCTGTTTTGTTGGAGTATCGTGGTTTGGTTTACTCGGTCTATTGCGAGGTTGATTTTTTTAAAAAGGTCATACTATCATATAGTCAGAACAAGTTGTGATAAACGATTCATGATGTTTGCTTTTACACCAATGCGACATACAATTTATAACAACTATATTACTGTTATGGAAGATAATGAATAGTCCGCACTTTTGATCATAATTGATAATAAAAGCCCAGTCCTGTGCTATCATTTTAAAAGGAAATACTGCAAAGTTTGTCCCAGCTAGGTCGCGATTGTACATATTTTAACACACACTATCACCATTCTAAGATTCAGAAAGTGTTTAAGAGGTCTGCAACTTCAATGGCAATACTATTCAAACTGATCATATAAAACCATTAAGTCAGTTGGCAGTTCTCTTCTCCATTTACATGTTGATCGTTACGGTCATGCAAGTCCTGATTCCTTTATGCCATATTTGCAGTTTTGATCATTTCGCTTTGTTTACAGCTTTTCAAAGCAAGTGGCCCGTATCTTTTATTACGATGAGCTCGTCCAAGAAGACTTCCATTTCATTTTTGATCTCTATAGTGACAGAATTAAAGTTGACTATCCTTAAATCGCTTAGCATTGTTCATAAATTCAATTTACGTTTTAGGTGTTGAAATGCTGCAAATGTTTCATTACTCTTTTGAAGCTCGCCTTTAAGTTCTCTCCGCGGAGGACTTTATATCACTGATATTTTACACAACTTTCGATAATCCAGTCTCCGCCTTGGTTGGATAATCTGTAGTTGTTGGTCAGCTTTACCACCTCGATAGCTCACCCTGTGGACAAAAGAGACACCAATTTCTTCTTCTTCTGTGTATAAAAGTCACATAATGACTGTATGCACTGGTGCAAACCAAACCAAGTGAATGTTGTACACTTCAACCAGACAAAACACAACTACAAAACGATCGTTATCTCGTTTGAAAGTTGAAAGAAATATTGAAAGTATATATTCAGTTCTTACACATGAATTACTTATATTTATTGTTAGCATTGCGACTATCATTGTTTCGTAAACGTTTTATTGGTGTCTGCACTCGTTTCTTGTGTATATTTACACAAACCGCAAATCAAAATTATAAATGCGCGAGCCAACTTTCACATATAACAACATTTAAGATGTAAATCTTGGGATTACTGTCATGCACTCGTATATATTTCCCATTTATAGTGTTAAAATTGATTTGACAAAATGTCGTTTGGAGATTAATCGAAATCAATATGCAACTGTAATGCGGTGTTTGTTGATCGTGTATCAGCTATAAAACGGGAAACGTACGAATAAGAATTTTGTTTTCTTTTAATTTCCAGACAACAATAAACACTATGTATGCCATTGGCGTGTGTTTGTATATACAGGGTATTACTTAGGCTTATAGACAACCCAACGACTCTAATATGATTAATTTGTGGTCTACCGGATGGTTGTAAAGTTAATCAAAAGTCATTTTTCTTTTCAAGTCAGGTTTGCAGATAGTGAATGGTATTTGACAAGCGCTGCATAGTATAGTGCAACGTAGTAGCTTATCTAAATATATCAGCATCCTTTGTATTTGCTCAACATTTAGACGAGACTCATTTAATAGTGAAACAAATCATTTTTGGGTTTCATTTTCACCATACCCATAGTCTACTAGATGGTACAGATTTCAATAGTTTCAGACTGATGACAAGATATTAACATTTTTCTGACGTTCTTCATTTATCAGACCTTAACAGGATAATCAACGACCAAATAGTGCAGTTGTTAAACTTGCAACTGTTGGAAGCGGAAGGTATCTGGTTCGAATCCCGATAAGTTAACCGAAATAAGCGAAAGAGTTGGGAGTGCCCAAAAACTACCAAACGGAATTATCGCTCCCAAGCGATTACGTCAATATGAGAAAAAAACAGGTCCTATTCACCGGTTGTTCAAATCTTAATCCAATGCTGGCATTCAATTCGCCCGGTCTGTTTCAACTATTTATCTATTCATAACCTGAAGGCACTACAAAGAGATTTGACCAACCCTGATCTATCTTATATCGAGTTCCCTGAAAAAAAAATGAATAAACCCAAAGTCTGAAGGAACTGCCCTCGCTTGCGAGACTGACCTAGTATTGAAACTCATGTGAGGTCGTAACAGAAATTGCTTACACATCCCATTTACCTCTTATAACAAACGACGCTTTTTATGCACATTCGTACATAAAGCTGCTCGTTGCCGTATGATTCAGTTGTCTTAGTTTAAATGACTCACCCTGTAGTAAGTATTTATTTAGATGTGTGTATTATATCAGACAGTCACTTATAATACAATGACAATTTATGTAATCCGTTTTAAAAGAATAAAAAAGTTTTATTTTCTTCTGATAATTTTCTTGGTCTTCTTATTATTTTTGGTTGTACTTAAAGAGACTACGAACAATTACTGTCAACATAAAAAAAATGTATATGATAACAGAAGACGAAGAAATAAGTGGAATGAAAATGTCGTTTGATTTATGGGACTCGTATGTGTATATAATGTTTAAAAAGTAGACGAATACTGTCATACTCTCAGCTACGATTGAGTTATACCATTCCCACGAGTAGTGGAGGTGTTTTTCGAAAGACATATAAACGTTATAAGCAGGATTCCAATACAATACTTGTTTGAGTGTTCAGAACTACGGTTGGAAGATTATGCCAGTCAAGTGTCTTCCTCTTCATAGTATAAATTACAATCAGATACTCTGATGAGCTGATTATTCAAAGCATTTCCATAAATCTGCATGATTGTATCGTTACAATTTTTATGCTAATCGAATACGCCTAAATGGTCACATTTTCGATATTTCATTAATTTCTTAACTTTGGCTGAGAATTTACACATGAATGGAGGTTTACTCATTCAAAAAAATAAAGAATCTTGATTGTGTGACCGACATCGTAGAAGACGTTTTCCACCGATATACGAGCATTGCTATCTAAATGCATTGCATCCAGATCACCGGTCCAATATGCATCAAAACTCATCCAATTAAGAGAAGGTCAATTTGCTTTTAACATTAAGTAAAGTCGATTCAATTCTGAAATGAGGATAGCGTCGCGTTCAGAAATGGTTTGACAAATTTCAATTTAACCAACTGCTAACTGGAAACAGAAAACCAGAAAAATGGGATCGGGGAAATTTAAAGCATCAACCAGGCTCAACTGGACCGATCCATCTCCACTGGCACTTTCTGATATATCGGTTTCAATGTCTGTTTGGATTATGTATTTCCTGCAAAAGCTTTACATTATTGAACTTATCTGACTAGAAGCATTCTATTATTATTCTCAGGCATTTCTTTACAAACACATGTAGTTTTTGTGTGATCTTCTGTGTACATATGTCGGTATTAGAAGGCAAATTTCTTCTGCCTAATCCAGAACATTGAATCGCGTTAGTGGTTCTCATTTTGAGATTTGGTGTCGAGTTTGCTCTTTGATTGATTCAATTATTGTCGTGTCGACTGATTAAGTCAACACGAGTCGATAACTGATCCGCGTCATAGAGTAGTATGTATTACCTATAATCGTTTCAAAAATTGATTGGGCGTTTAATTTGCCCACACATTATATATCTCACGTCCCACGTTTGTCATACTCGTGTATATAATCAAAACGTACAATCAATTCCGAGTAAAATTTAATTTTCCCAATTTACGATCGCCTCAAAACATTTTCAAATCAACACCATCACATCATTACCATCCCATTTGAACAACAACAAAATCCTAAGTCCCTTTATATTTTCATTCCAACATAAATAAATGTTGTACCCCTCAACATAATCCTTCGAGATATATATACACATAAAGTGGAAATGACTCGTATATTTATACGCATACACCCCAGTCGAACCAAATCAAAAGGGATAACAAAACTGCAACCCCTTGTTTGTGGAAACAATTTTACAATCGAGGATATGTGATAGCAGCAGCTTAAATTAAATTTTCGATTTTATATAAATTTTCTCATTTCCTGTTTCGATAATCACCATCCCCCAAGACAGCAATATACAATATATATATATACACATAAAACTATATAGTGCGATGACGGGGGGGTTGCTGTGCCGAACCGAACTTTATTCGAACACGCAAACTCAACATTATCCTCTATGCGTTTCGATTTCATATCCTAAAAATAAAAATGACGAAAAACATTTCCTTTTTTTTGTTAATTTAATTTATTTATGTTAGTGAAAATTCGATCGAGAATCGACAATTTTCGTTTCGTGGAAAATACATTTTTCATGTTGCACAGGTAAACTTAATTAAATACATAACTAATATTTTTATTTTTATAATTTGGAATATGCAGTTTATAGTTTTAATTCATAATTTATTAATTTATTATACAACAATAATTCCGAATCTGTTCAACCAAATAAAATTAAATCAGGTCGTGCCATCTATCGGACGGTATTGCTACTATAAAATCAATACATGTTTGTACTATTGTATAATAGATGGCACTAATCGTAGCAAAAAGATAACTATTGTGTATACATTTTTGGTGTAAATGTCATTCACATCAAATAATGTTGTTGCTTTAATTGGTTGGATTACTTCAGTTCAATTGTTTTTAAGCCTATAAATCTACAAATTTTTTTAGACCACACTCAACTTCATTTCGGTTGCGCAGTCAGCATCGGTCCTTATAGTCTTATCAAGCTTTGTCAAGACGCTATTGAAATAATATCGTTGGCACTACATCTTTGACAGTAATGGTTTGCCCTTAATTTGCTCTGTACATGTCTTAGGCTGGTTTCAAATAAACTCAAAGCATCAATCTTCCATGTCAGTACTATAAACTGGTAAGAAATTATGCAACGGGCTGAGATGGAAGATTGATTGAGGGAAGCAAACAAAATCAAATCCAACTCTTTAAATCTCTAAACCGCATTTAGACTTGTTTGTCTGGATATTGTGAGAGTTATGGACACCACACCCAGTGCTGTTTTGGTGATGGAAATAGGTCTGCTTCCGCTTGATCTTTAGATCAGAAGATGTGCAGCGCAAACAGCCGGATGTGCCTACAAGGCAGCGATAATCAATTTAGCTCTTCTGAGCACTGCCAAATATGGAAGGAGGTGGGCCGACACTGTCATCGACTTTACTGGTGCGGATCAATATGTTGTAATCTGGCTATTGCCGGACTATCCATGCTTAATCCTGAGGTGGAATAACCCCCTTTGTAGGTACGCTACTGTCTTTCAAATGGAAATTGGTGCAGTTTTGAGAGTAGCACTCTATTGCATGGCAGGCAGGCTGATCTAAAGGCGATTGACACCAATACTGTTCGTCGAAACTTGTATTGGAGACGGTAATTGTTTGAATCAACTAGGCAGTCGGAACGCAGTTCAACTTCACTGGTGCCTTGCCACACCACGTTTCAGTAAAGCGTCTACTTTTGTTGACCCTTTATAAGTCTTCCGCTCACTATCACTTTGGTGGTCTGCAGGATGCGCAGTGGTTTTAAAACTGCGGCTTGGAACGGGAGGTACCAGGTTCAAATCCCGATAGGGGCCAGGATACGAAAAGGGATTTTCACCATCGATCGTTTGGGTGGTGCGCTCGGTGGTGCGAATGACGTCATCTGAGATCTTCCTTTCATGTCAGCCCTATAGGCTAGCAAGGAACTAGGCAATGTACAGATGGTTTCTACGTGAAATCGGACCTATAGCCAGGACGTCAAGAAAAAAGTGGGATGTCACAAAATTGAGCCTGAGTGACGGATAACTCAAAAAAATCTCTTGTCGCCTTTCCGAAATTTTCTTTTCAACAATAAGTCATCAAAGATACCAATCCTTCTTAAATTATGATAGACATTTTGAGGATCTTGCTGGATCAGTGGATATTCTCACACGCAACATGTTCTGAATGAAATTTCAGAACAACGCAAACTGCGAACAGTTTGGGGAAGAGAAAAAGAAATTGCTGAGCTTTTCTTGTGCTCCTGTCCTTGACATTCTTTACATATAACAAACAAATTTCGACAGTGAGAGTGTACGTCTTGAAAGAGATGGCACAATGGGCCAATCGAATCTGAATGGCGAGAAAGCAAAAAAGGATCGGAGTAGATGATCTACAAGAAACTCCATGGTCTAAAAGAAGTAGCCCAACCTGTCTATTGTACGTTTACATATAGTCAGTGATATAAGCCAATCCTAAGATGGTTAGTGTCAGATTAGCTTATGGATTGTCTAATACCATTGTCTCATTAGTTTTGTTTCTAGTATGTTGTCTCATTAGTTTTGTTTCTAGTGTGTTGGAAGATATGTAATTAAGTTTTATTCTTTAATAATTGAGTTCGACGAGCACTTGTGAAATACAAATGCGAATTAGCTGGAATTGTACAAAGTGATAGCTTTTAATATTCAGCATAAGAAACATGCGTGTAACCAAAACGCTAAGTCGTTCTGTCCCATTACGAATGGTGCAATGATCTAAATGAGAGTCGCCTTTTGTCAGGCACAGAGTTCACTGTCGACGATGATAAGTTTACGGGGTAGAGAACAAATCGATATCTTGTCATTCAGTTCATTTAAATTACAACTACTATCAACACCAATTAGATAAGTGTTCCACACTAAGCATATCGCGTGATCACAAAAACACTGTGCCAAGTGAGAGTAGAACCCAAATATGGAACGTTTTATAAATGAAAGTATGGCTCGAATCTGTGTATTAATGAAGTCACGATAAAGTGAAGACTTTTACTTATTCAATTGTCTTAGATATTTTCTTATCTGTTAGTTGGACAAGTACTTTAACCCAGCATTAAATTAATTTATAAACAAACTGATAACGGTACAAAAGAGTTAAGCAATACAAATCACAGGGCGTCTACAATTCAACGAACACATCCGAGTTGCCCGATTACACAATCGAATATTTGCTATCACTGATAATGTCAAGTGTGTTGCAAAGCTAAACCTAAACCATATAGAATTTTATGGAATCGAAATATTGAGTCATGTCAAGTGCAATCAATTAACAGAAAAACATTTTATCTTATCAGTATTTGATCAGTTCAGATTATCACATTAAAAACAACAAAAATCAACATAATTATAAATAATATTGTTATCTTGGTTGCTTACCGCAGTACCTTATCGATAAAATTACTAAGCACATCGTTTTTATACTCCCCCTGTATGAGTAGGAATCAACGTGATTCATATACATTATATTTATATATAAGACACAGTCACAAATACAATCCAAGTGACGACACATACACATTCACAAATACTCTGACAAAACTCATGATTGAATGAATAAAAAAAACCGAGAATATACGCGGTATCACTACTACACTTGCGCATCATTCCCATAGGCAACATAAACATATGTGTGTGTGCGTGCTATTTTCAGCTCACACATTCAAAAAAAAGTAAAACAACAAAACACTCTTACACATACATAATTTGACGTTTTGTCTTCTGTCATTTCAATAATATTTAGTATGATTCGAAAACTTCATTTAGTTGTGCGAAGTTGCTCACAGAGTTCACAGTTTTACAATATTTCAACGCAAATTGAAATTAATAGTTCAAACCAACCGACAATAAATTTGAAATGGGTAAGTGAACATGAATTACCGACTGTTGTGTTATAATAATTTGATAATTGTCTATAGCTGTGAATTGGGTACCTGTCTATGGCGGAAGTTTGCCACCAAACGCAGTTTATGCTGGTAACGATAGTGATGGTTCACCACTTTACGTAGGACGTGCCTTCCACGAAGGTGATCAACTGCCAGCCAAAATTATCCCATCGAAACAGATTGCCTATGTGTCGCACGCTGGATTGGAAATACCGAAACATCAATACGAGGTATGTTTAATTTTTAGTTGTCCGTTGCGGAAAGATTCCCTCCGACTGTAAATGATAAGTGAGTAGTTGATAATAAAATGATAAGATATCGTTATGTAAGGAGTATACGTGTGTGACAACGATTGAATCGTATGAGATATAATTTTATACGCCCAGATTAGTAGTAATAAATACTTTTTTGTACATCACAAACAGGCGTTAACGGGTCACGGGTTTACATGGACGGCGAGCAGTAATGGCCATGTGCCCCCAAATGCTGTACATGGAGGCCAAACGAGTACCGGTGAACCACTACACATTGGCCGTACTCATCATCAGGGTAGTTTGACACCGGGTAAAATTCACAGAACGCATGGATGTTTGTACTTCCCATACGGTGGGGCAGAAAATAGTTCCTTACACTATGAAGTACTATGCTCGGCCGGACGTAGTCAATGGATGCAATCGAGTGCTCACAGTCCATGCCCAGCCGGTGCTCATATCGGCGGCAACGATGTCGATGGTTCACCAATCTATATTGGTCGCGCATTCCACGAGGGTGATCAACTTCCTGCCAAAGTAATGCCAACGAAACAAATCGCCTATGTAGCTTATGGCGGACAAGAAATTGCCAAACATCATTTCGAGGTGTTGTGCCTAGGCAATGTGCATTGGGTACAATCAGCCCATGGTATCATTCCGCATGGTGCCGTTCCTGGTGGACGGACGAGCACAGGTGAAACGCTTTACATTGGTCGTGCACACTATATGGGAAGTTTAACTGTCGGAAAGGTTCATCCAAGTCACAATACATTGTATATTCCATTTGGTGGCTCTGAAGTGCCAATACGAAGCTACGAAATTTTGGTTGAACAATAATGTAACACGTACATTGTATATAGTGGCCTATCATCGTTATCATTTAACTATAATTTTATCAAAGTTACTGTTGGTGTTTTGTCACCAATTAATCATAGTGTACATTCGCAATTAACGTTACATTTTCGATATAATAAACTAAATATTTACAAATGGCGGACTTTTCATTCTTCAATCGAAAGTTATATCAACAATTTTCTGTTATCTACTCAAGCTAATTACGTTTTATCATATATCACATTTCCTTATCGTGGAAAATTATTTATTTTCTAGAATCACGGATTTACAAATAAATGGCTAATGAGATAATTATTGCATTACAGTATCATGATTAGCTGTTTATAAACCGAACCTTGATATATGATTCCAAAAAATTATTATCAGTTCCATTCGGAATTGCTGAATATTTTATGCTGAATATTGATTATTCCAAAAGAATAAGAACATACCGACATCTATTATTCGATAGTTGAACGTTTGAATGATGTTTATAAAATCCCCTAAATGGTGACTACAGAAACCAAAAAAATACAAGTTATAATACTGCATGCAACTATATACAATGCAACATTTGGTTATTTTTTTGTTGTTTAATAAGTTGATGATAAACTATAATCAACTCCGAAGTTGCATGCGCTCACTGTGGCGAACGCTTTCATGAACCGCTTTCATTGAGTCTGCCTGAAGCAAATTTAAAACGATATTAGGTAAGTAATGTAACATCCTCGAAGATGTTTGGAGTTGTATAAACACTTTCCCTTTTATTGATGACTTTGTTATTTAATGACTTTGTTATCGGTCGCAAATACATTTAACAGAACCAAACAGATTCTCGAAGAAATTTTATTGTGTAATCAATGCAACAATTTCGACATAATACACGCTGTTGATTAATCAACTGAAAGGACGCATAGCTTATGAATAGGGCGCTTGTTTGTGCCCACAGCTGTTCTGATTGTCACCACTCGTACTGCATCATCGTCAAAAGGCAACTGCTCATCCTTTATGATAACAATGTAGTTGAGTTTGACATTATTATGTTTGTCTGTCCATTTGGTTCTTTTTTGTAGACTGGTAAGGTAGTCTCTGGGCCAACGCACCCAAAAATTCGGTTTTAACTTCCGGATTAATTCCCACCTTGCATTAGCTGATAATTTTGGCTTAAATAGATTATCTTCCGGTAATGTATGAAGTTGACCAATGATAAAGTACGCCGGGGTCTAAGTCAGCTCATCCATGTCATCGACTGATGAAGTATTTGTGCATAGAGGACGTGCATTGAGGATAATATTCCTTTAGATGTGTCTTCGCAGATTTTACGATCACCTCCCACAGTCCGCTCATGTGAGGCACGCCAGGCGGGTTAAAATTCCATATGATCGCTTGCCTTAAATGATAAGAAGCAATATTAGTTTGATTCTTACTCAAGAACGCATACAAATCTTTTAAAAGCTTATTATAGCGCCCGAAAAATTGAAGCCATTGTCACTGAAAATTTGCGCGGCACAGCCCGCGTCTTGCTATAATTCGATTAAGAGAAGCAAGGAAGCTTTGCGAAGTCAAATCACTCACGATTTCAATATGCACACCTTTGGTGCTGAGACATACAAATATGCATATGTATGCATTTACTGCCTGCTGACCTCACTAATTCTTTCTTGTGGCAAATCTCCCATTAATTGCTCCTGGTGTATGGGAGCTTGTTTCATACATTTGACACATTTTCGTACAATTTCAATTTTTAACAAATTGAAGGTTAAGTTAATACCGGCGTGATAAAACTTGTGATAATGGCCTACGACTGCTTTGGTGACCTCAGATTTGAAAGGCAAAATAATGGGATGCCTTGTATTATATGGTACTGCTGATTTGTCGATTCTGCCTCCCACTCGTAAGACCTCTATTTCACAAATGGATTGAGCGTTTTCAGCTTCCTGGAATTATTTATTGGACGGCCTTCTGTTAGATTCTTCAAGTCTTCATCGAATGACGCACCTTGTTCACATCGGATTATCATCATGGATCGTTTTTCCACGTCATGTGGTAATAATGAACCAATGCTTCGTTGTAGTTTAGGCACCCGTCAATTGCGTGCAAACCCTAGTATATGTGCCAATTTTTTGGACATTTTGTAGAAACTGGAACACCTGGCGATAATATCTTGGATGACGTAACTCTCGATAGTTACCTTGAAAGCGAGCGTTTCAATCCTTGCTTCTTCGTTGGTGTCGTACGATACACGCTGTGCCAGCCAATTTTCATGAGATTTCATCAACCATGGACGAGTGCGTCATCTTCTGAAGTGAGTCAAGATTGCCGATGTGCGGTTGGCGACAAATGTTGGCCTTATTCTCGGATGTGATGCCAACCAAACAACAACGATTTTTGAGTCCGACCATAAAGTTATACCTACAATGTTTACCGTCAATGAACCTTGCACCGCCAACATAAGTTTCGTTAGTAAAAACGCACCAGTTATTACTCGTTATTACGACTGCAGCATATGCCCATTGACTGGCGTCACAGAACCCATGTAGTTCGATGTCTTTATGAGATCAAGCCACCGTGGAACTCGTATATGTTTCAAATTCTCTAGGTCTCGACGCAAATCTCCCAACGGCTACGCGTTGGTGCTGGCAGTTCATCATACCAATCAATTCTTTGGAACCAAATGCTTTGGAACAGCATTTTTAATCGCACTGTCGTAGGGGATAGTCGACCAAGTGGGTCGAAATTCTACGAGATTCCCATAACATTGTTCATTATTCGTTTGAGGACTCCATTCCAATCCCAAAAGTTTTGTTGAATCCGGGTGCTCTGTTATTTTTAAAGTGCTTGCGTTCTCATATCTCTCACAGTCAGAAATGGCCCGCAGAATTTCTTCATTATTTGAAGACCACTTCCTCATATTGAACCTGCCGGATTGAAGAATTTTCTCAATATTGGCCTTTAATTGTATTACCTCTTGCGTTGAATCTGCCCCTGTCATTAAGTCGTCCACGTAAATGTCACGCTGGATTGCTGTTGCTGCAATGATATGGTTTTATAATGTTTTTGCAAGTCTCAATACCAGTATATCCGCGCATTCCGTCTATTGAATTTAAGGACTTGAAGTCTGAGATATTGATGTTGGAAGAACTAGTCCGATATTTGATTTGAACCTTACTGGCTAGTTTATCTGGATTTTTGCTTGAACTTCAGTAAGTCATGTATTGAGTGGTTGATAAAGGCCACCTTAGTATTACTTTAGCCTGCCTATAACCTATCGTGTTGTTGCATAAGGTCGTCATTTTATGTTGTATATTTAATTCGTCGAGATCCTGTGCTCTCAAAAACCTGTGTACAAGAAACAGCAAACGCGAGTTTGAGATTTTAATCGATGCAACATTGTATGCAACATTATATGCAACAATCCAATTTTTTATGCTTGGCAATCTGATAAAATGTAAGCTTGTATTAGTTGTAATCGTGCTTATGATAACACACTTTAAGGTACTCAAAAGCAATCGTAAACCGTTATCAAAACATTAGGTCATTAGTCGTGTACATTTAGTCTACAGACGACCATTTAAAATGAGTAAGCTGATCATCTGTAAGTATAATCATATCGGATAAGTACTGTAAGTCAATTTATTTTTAGGGCTACATTGGGTACCGGTTATTGGCGGAGATAGACCACAAAATGCAATTGTGGGTGGCCGAGATGTCAGTTGTATACAAATTTATGTGGTACGGGTCCATCACGAGGCTGGTATTTGGCCGGGAAAAATTATCGGACGGTCTAATTGTGCACTTATAGGGTGGAATGGGAGAGAAGTTTGGAAATTCCATACTACGAGATATGTTTGATACAAATGCACTGACATTGTTGCGTACAGAAATGTAATGTATATGTTTCGCTACATAGATATTAGTTGGCACCGAGTGCAAATGGATCAAAAGTGGTAATGGGATTATTCCTCCAAATGCGGTAGAGGGTGGTACATCAAATAATGGTGAAATATTATAGTGTTCAACCTGGAAAAATTCAAAGAACACAAGGGTGCTTCAGTTTTGCGTACAGCAGTCATGAAATTTTCGTTCCAACCTATGAAACACTATGCCATTATACACCATCATCAGATGTCAATCATGAGTTGTGACAGTGCTAGCACCAAAACCTAAGAAATTTTAGTCGAACCGTAAGAGTTGATTTACATGTATAATACAACAATAAATCGATAGCTAAATGATTAACTATATGTTCATCAGTGCTGAGTGAATACAAGGCTCAAGGTAACGGTAAAGAACTTTAAACTTCGGCCAAATTCCCAACATGTGGATGGTAAGTTCGATTCTGAGATTAGCTAATCGACCTTTCTGGTTAGAAATTTTTGTGGCTAATCGATTATCTCAGCAACGAGATAATCTATCTTGGATTTTGTAAAACAACTAGAGAAACAGCATGGCTGAACCAAGGCTAATGGCTATTGACACCCTTATATACGACCATCTATACAATTACAATCGGACATTGGCACGAACAGTACTGAAGGCATCACTTGACTTACAATAATCGCTTAAGGGAAGTTAAACAATTTACTATAAATCTCATGTATTCACAAAGTAGCCGAAAGATAGAAAACCTAGAACCAGAACAGTTTGAAGAAGTAAGAACATTGACTAAATCGAAGCATACCCAAATCGAAGTATGTTTAAACTTTGATATGCTTACACCTGGTCATTTTCTTAATAGGTTGGCCAATGAAAATGGCTCACGAGACCTCAACGAAAATATTTACTCCCTAAAACCCTGCTGAAAATGGATCGCTCTGAAAATGGGTAGAGTGCGGAGGGGAGGTTCATCCAGGTTCCGATTGCTTAGTTCGGATTACGTAAAGTGCAACCAGAATATTTATAAACACCCAATAACAGTTTTGGGAGATACGAACAACCACATCCAGTAAATAAAAGTTCACCAGCTGCCTAGACCAGGTGCAATTACACATAGAAATCATTTGACCTCTTAAATCACTTGAACAAATATTATTCGAGATCAGTATGTGAATCAAATGCATGAATATGTTGAGATGGGATATGGTCGAAATTACATTGCGAAGGGACAGGAGCTAAGGTGCCAATAAAACTACCACAGGATTTTTCTTGAACAATGTTTTGATGATCGGACCAATTATTCAAACCTTTTTGGGCTACACTACGAATATATCGCCAAGTTATTGTAATGTTCAGATCAGAAAATAAAACATGTGTTCTTGCATGCTGTGGCGATACACACTCTGCAAGAACTTGACTTTTTATTTGGTTCTCATGATACCCCAAGTCCCAAGTGCTAAAGAGTTTTTTTTTTTATAATATGCAATCTGTTTTGGGATTTTTCCTGCTCTTTCGCGGTTCGTCCTACTTTACGCCTTAATGGTCAAATCGAGGACGTACGAATATAGGTCCGATTTTCGAAGAACCATCTGCATATTGCATAGCTCCATGCCAGCCTATAGTACTGACATGGAAGATGGGTCGGTCCATGAGTTCTGCACTCCAATAGGGGGTCATAGAGGTGTCTATTAACACACGTAGTTCTATCAAGTGATTCGGTCGTGAATTTGAAAAAGATTCCACAAGGATCCCAGTGAAGTCCTAATACATTTGGTGGCATATGGATAACATCACAACTTGTGTCTTGAATATAAAACTTCTCGGATCGTCATTGTTCGTCACTTATTTCCTCATCTTAAACCGGTGAACTTCCAGTGCAGTTATTATTTGTGTCATCAAAGTTTTAAGTTTATTCTGCATCTGGGTGGCTATCTTTTACGTCACCATAAACTGACACTGAAGCCGTACGTAAATGTTTAAAATTAACAAGTGCTTGGTTGATCCATTACATTGTGTCGTCATAAAATATTCTGATGCTTTTTATCCTCTTCTGTTACTCAAACCTGCCTAACTACATTTTCTTCACATCTCCGCATACGACGAATTTGTGCTGCCGAAACTTTAATAAAATGTTGATTACTGGTGGCTATGCTAACAATATATTGTTCAATGATAATCCTATAAACGATTTCGTAGATGAGTCAAAAATAACTTCGAAGCTTCGTGGTGGTGCTATACCGGCTCTTAACACTCCGATAAGTGGATGATAGTATCGATTCGCCTTACAGATTTTTTTTTCTATGGAGGTTGTCATTTCTCACGTACCATGGTGCATTTACTATTCCACGTAGGACTTTGCTTTGGCATGACTGGATGATGTTGATGTTTGTTTGCTTTGTATAGCCTCAGAGCTGAATACCGTAAGGCCAGAGTGTTTGCATATGGAATTTGCTGAGAGTTCAGTTCTACTGAACTCTCAGCAAATTTGGTGAAACAGCGTTGTTTGGTGAAATTTACATGTACAGATTTTGCTTTATTCAGTTTTATTCGCCACGTTGTCCAAGTGTCGACCATATTAGTCGCTCTTTGCAATTTGCTTGTGGATTTTTCTATGTTACCAGCAATTAGTTGTTATAATTGTCTCTTCTATCGTTGGCACATCAGAGGTATATAGTACATATAAAGTGGGTCCCAGAACGCTACCTTGTGGTACTCCTGCTAATATTTTCTTTATTTCTGGTATTCACCATCTATAGTTTAACACGAAAGTGTCGGTTCTTTTTTTCAAGTATACATCTTCAATTATCTTGCTCAATTGTTGAATGGTTTTCTCTAAAGCCAAATTGATGAGATCTGAACCAGGGCAGAGAAGACAGTTGATATACAAGAATATTCCTGGAGATGAACACAAGGGATCTAATGCGGTCGAAACCCGGACAAATGCTGATGAAGTGTATTTTGTGATCAACATCCTCAAAACCGATACGATGAAGTTGACTTTTGAAACGGCCATGGCCAGTAAGTAAAGAAACCAATATTCTCAAGTTGTTCTTTTTTAATGAAATAACGTATTTGACCAGCTCCGGGTTAAGCCCCCTTACAAAGTATTTATCCTTACGGCAAGTAGGGGTGGTTGACTACGTCAGCTTCAGATTCGATAGGGTAACGGTTTTGATGGTTTGTTTCACCAGTTTTAGCCAAAATGTCTGCCATCAATCAACTTCGTTGCCATCAATGTCACAATGGGTGGAAACCCACATGACCGTTACCTTATTATACAACAAGATACCATGGAGGATCAGCAAATTCTTAGAATCCCCTACCAGTTGGAAGCTTGTAAGAGAAATGTTCAAGGAGTTAAGGACAGTTTTACTATCCGTACAAAATATAATCTCTCTGTCGACGGCAACGAGATATTAAGCTGAAATCACACAGTGAGTAACCGCAATAAATTCCGCGGTTGATGAATAGTACAGTAAGACCTCAAACTGCTAGAGATTCTCAAATCATACGAGGGACAGTAGTAACCTGTTCAGAGACAGAGTCATCTGGAAAGAATACAAGCGATTCTGTTTCAGCAAGTCTGGTGAGAATCGCATATCCCTGGATATAGATAAACCACCTCACTAGACAATCAGTAACCTAGTCGATTTCTGGCAAAGCTCGCGTAAATTCATTAAGAATTGATCTATGATCTGAAGTACTGCCAACAGCATTCCACGCCACAGCATTCCTTTTAGCACAAGGCAGCCGAACAAGCAGTACCTAAAATAAAGGATTGTAACTGTGGTAGGGATAGAATGAGCTCCATAGCCAGGAGCGGAGTTGAAGACATGGCTCCAGATTCACTTTAACCACTGGCCACCAAACAACAGATGCATAAGTTAGCATTGGTAGAATCAGTGACTTGTAGATAAAATAAAACATTTTGGGGGATAATACTCAGAAATTACCAAAAGCTTTACGACATTGCCAAAAAATCACAGTTGCTTTTTGTAGTTTGAAATCCAGATGATACTTCCAAGAAAGTTTATTATCAGGCTGAGCTATTAACCGCGCATCCCAAAAGTGATGGTACATAAAAAGCTTCAGTATTCCTACGCCTTGTAAAACTTACCAAATCGGTTATTGCCGGGTTCACATGTAAACCCTTATCCAGACACCACTGTTCTATAATGAGAAGAGCGTGTTGAGTTAAATCTGATAAAATATTCAGGTGATTGCCTGAAACTGTCAGAACCAGATCGTCAGCATAACTTTGAGCGGCAAAACTAGACACACGAAGCCACAACGGGGGTGACAGTACACCACATTGCGGGCATCCTCTGGAAGCCTTGATCGAAGTATAGGTATCCTCATCCTCGCAAATCACTATACGAGATTCTAGTATATACATTCAATCCATTTGATGATGTTGGGTTCTATACGAAAACTAGTACATGCATTCGTCATCGAGACCAATGTAGTATTATCAAAGGCTCCTGCAATATCCAGAAAAGTGCCTGCAAAAAACTCGTTGTTGTTCAAAAATCTCTTAATCTTGCATGTTACTGAGTGGAACGTTAACTAAGTGTTGGCCCGTAATGAACCTATCAACAATCCTTTCTAAATATTTCAGAAAGATTGATGACATACATATAGGCCGAAACGATTTCGGGTCGGTGTTATCCGACTTGCCAATTTTTTTGAATAAAAATTTGTTTACTTCTGCTCCAAGATTGTGGAAAAAAACTAAACGCGGTCCTTAATAAGAGGATATCCATGCTGTAATACAGCAGGAAATATACCATCAGGACCAGTAGATTTGAAGGGTTCGAAGGAGAAGGAGCTGCAATGTAGGACCTCATAATTAAGTAATCTGCAGGCTAGATACCAACTGAGAATTACCATCAAATCGTTGATGACTACACCAGCATTGCCGGTTCGAATGGTTTTACAGCCCGGAAAATGGGTAGTGAGAAGTAGGTCGCCTACTTCCTTTTTAGAGGAAGTAAACTTACTATTAGGTTGACGAAGTGAATCAAGTGTAAAAGTATTATTCCTGCTCATCGACTTGTTAAGTCCAACTACATCAGATAAGCTATTAATCTCTGTGATGTTCTTAATGCTTTTTTGTACACTTTTTGTGCATCTAGAAAGCTATCCCAATCAGACTGAAGATTAAATCTTCTGGTCTTGTTTTTCAGCTTTCTGGTGGTCTTCCTTAACCGTTTTAGAGCAGAGCACCAGAAAGGTTTCTGATTTAAAATAAGTCACAGTTGAGATTGCTTTATATGGTGCAGAAACCTGCAGCTCTATATCCACAGACGAATGAATCATCATAGGTGATTCGAGTAAGGAAACAAGCACATGAGAGAATGTTTCCCAGTTGGTAAACTTCCTTCTTTTAAGATTAATATTAAAGGAAATGCACCTGTGTTCGGACGTGAGAATATCACTACCTTCCTACGAGCAGAATAAGCAAATATGGACTCGCATCCAGTATTGAGGATATCCAATTCAGAAGAACTTAGACAGTTTACCAGAATTGTTAACGTTGGTACTCCCCCATAAAGAGCGATGTGCGTAAGCATCACAACCCGCTATTAGAGGAATGTTTTTAACTTTACACCTACTTACTATAGGTATGTAAAATCCACGTAAGGTGGTGGAGTAACGAAATCGGATGAACCACCCTCCTCAATGAGAACTGCAATAATATTCTTTGAGATACATATGCGCGATCTGGTTCTCGCGATTGAACTCTTGTATAGAATTCTACCAACAGACAAGTCGAGAAACAAAACCATCAAGAAGGTCAGGTTCCTGAACTAAGCATTCTATAACACATTCTTTAATTCTATAACACCAGCAAGATAAAAAAATATGATAAAATTTTTAAAACTATAGGCTAGAGATAATCTTAAAGGAGATCCTCTCAAGCACGTACTGTAAGGATGATTCTGACCCAATAATGAGCTCAATAGACTTTAAATCAACCCGGAACACAATTTATTGGCGATTAGCCTCACGTCTATGTCTGATGATTTTCCATCCATTGATATTAACATTGAGATTGATCACAATTATGTTCGCTAACACCACACTAGGTTCTTCCGGAGAATCAGGGACGTCATTGGCAGATTTGCATAAAAAGACACCATCACTTAGATAGCATCCCAGTATCCCAACCATAAATCCGTTAAGTTTTGCCGCTGCAAGAATGCGACGAACCACCAACCGGAAAATACCCTACTTGATCTCATCCAACGAGTTGGCGCCGTTGTTGTCACAAATGCAGAATTTTTTGATTGTTAGACACAACAACAACTTGAGCCAGCGTTCTCGGTTTCTTGGTGGCCAACTCAGGAGTGAAACAGGTTACAGCGCGCGACCGCTTTGGAGCCGACGAAGAAGGGAGATTAGACCCTTCTGGAATTACACCAAGCGCAAGTCGATCAGAAAGTCTCTTCTGAAGGCGCTGGCGATTGCGTTTGCCAGCTTTCCCAGTTTTCCTAATTGGATGAAACGGTTAAGCTGAAGACCCCTCGCTATCATCTAGTAGGTTACGTTCGATGTCTTATTGGACGTTTCAGCTGAGACCAGTTCTGGTTAAAATCACCTCCGATTATGAAACAAGATCTAAGTGATTTAAATAATGTGCAATAGTCTTTCTTTAGCAGTATTCCTTAGAAAATGGTAATCTAAAGCAACAAGCTTATGCGACAAAGAAAATAGCAAAGCAGTGACGACAATAGAGCCGTAATAATCCTCGGTCTGCCCAAAAGCGATGTATTCACTTTAAAGGCCTAGTACAAAGTGAAACGCAAAAAACAAAATTCCGAAGCTGCACGACCCATTAGAGTTCGTATCTCCATCCATCGTTCAGCAAACGCGAGTCTCAGATGTTTATTTAATGGTCGTGCAACATCGTATGCAACATTTCATGCAACATTGAAATTTCTATGCTTGACAATCTGATAAAATGTAAGATTGTATAAGTTATAATCGTGGTTATGATAACGCACTTGGAGGTACTCAAAATCAATCGTAAATCCTTATCAACACAATAATTCACTTTATATAACTCATTAGTCGTGCACATTTAGTCAACAGACGACGATTTAAAATGAGTAAGCTGATCATCTGTAAGTATAATCGTATCGGAAAAGTACTATAAGTCAATTTATTTTAAGGCCTACATTGGGTACCTGTTAATGGCGGAGCTATACCACAAGATGCAGTTGTCGGTGGTAAAGATATAGATGGTAAACTACTTTATGTGATACGGGCCCAACACGAGGGCGGTATTTGGCCGGGAAAAATTATCGGACCGACTAAATATGCCCTTATAGGGTGGAATGGGAAAGAAGTTTGGAAATTTCAATACGATGTATGTATGATGCAAATGCACTAGCATTGTTCTGCGCAAAAATTTTAATGTACATATATGTTTCGCTACATAGATATTAGTTGGCACCGAGTTCAAATGGATCGAAAGTGGTAATGGGATTATTCCTCCAAATGCGGTAGAGGGTGGTAGATCAAATAATGGTGAAATATTATATGTTGGGCGTGGTGGTCACCTAAATAGTGTTCAACCTGGAAAAATTCAAAGAACACTCCGATGCTTGAGTTTTCCGTTCGACAGTCAGGAAATCTCCGTTACAACCTATGAAACACTATGCCATTATACACCATCATCAGATGCCAATCATGAGTTGTGACATTGCTGACACAACACCTACGAAAATTTAGTCGAACCGTAAGTGTTTGTTATTGTTTATTTACATGTATAATAAAGCAATAAAGCGATATCTAAGTGATTAACTGTTTATCAGTGCTGAGTGAGTCAAAGAATACAAACAACAAAGGTGAATGTATTCGTTTTAGGCGATAGTTGACTGTTCTCCCAATTATTTGTGCTACAGATAGTTGGCCTCGTCATTAGAGCATAATTTAGTGAGAGACAGGTGAATGAGATAACCAACACCTCGAATGTGGCTCTGAGATTGTTGCAGTACGGACTGTCCCATTAGGCAGGCGATTCAACGCCATTGTACTAACCTTAGAATAGTTATACGATGGTTAACGTTTGGCCATATCTAATATTAGATTATCGGATTTTTTGAATGGTTTGTACACGCTGTAATGAGTAATAATCGGAGATATTGACATTTTATCAGAACTTGACATATAAATTGTAACAAACTCTAAAGTGATAAGAAACATTTTATTTATTGGGTGTGCCTTCTGTACTCAAGCACTTGGTGAAGTCCGGATATTTAATAAGACGCATTCCTGCTTTCTTTGTATATGTGCGTTGACAACTGGGTGTTATTAAAGATACCCAATTCGCTGTGTGGTTCTGTGGCACCCATAGATGCAATCACAATATCCAGAGTTTGCTGTAGAAGACCACACCTGGCAATGTTTTTAATCGACCAAGTACGTCTTCGTATATCTTTGGGATGCAATTTATGCTACTGGAATGAATTACGGATCAACCCATACTCCGATAGAAAGTATCGGTCGATCAGGCAACGAGTTACTTAATTCGCAATGGGAGAATACAAATGTTCACCAATATCTTACTTGATTGCCCTAAGAGTACTGTGGATGAACACATATATATAAACGCTTGAGATGACTATGGTATCTGGATCCGGTAGATAGGTGCATGGATGGCTAATCAAAAATGTGCCGGTGTTAGTGGATCTTAGTCGTCGTCCGAATCAAAACAGAGCGGTCGAGAGTTCAGGATGGATTATATCTGTGCCAGAAGAGTCTTCATTTCCTCATATAGGTAAGTAATGCCTCCAACAATACTCCTTTTAGGTGGTATTTCGTCGACTTCACTGCTGCCTGATAAATTCCCCCGAAATGTGAACCTAACCTGATGGTGGGTTTAACTTCCAACAGATTATAAATGTGTCAGTAGACAAATCTCCAGCCAACTCCAGATGTATAGCCTTGGTACTAAGACATACGAATACGGCAATGTATGAGTTATCCGGTTTTAATCCTCTTCGTTTCGAAGGTCTCACGTATATTGGTCCAGCGTAATCCACACCAGTCGACATAAATGGTCTGACAAGTGTTACCCAGTTAGTTTGTAGTTTTTTTTATCATTGGTTGGGTGCCCTTTGTCGTGTATCGAAAACATCTAACCGCGGTATGGTTATAGACTCGATTAATCGCACTCTAAACCTTTTGCCCACGTTCCTTAGAATATGATTTTAACGTAGATCGTGATGGGCGAAAGCCAACGTTGAGGATCAAAAAACTTTGCAACTTCGGATAACAGTCCACGTTTGCTGTATACTGGTATATCCTTCAGTGCAATCTTGTACGTGAAATTTTCTGTTTTAGTGTTCCAAATAATACCTAGAACCCTTGAGTGATGTGACTCTCGTTCAATAGGTTTTTTACATTCGGTTGAAGTTGCGTTGTCGGGTAGGCAGTTTGACAGCCGTTTTCGTAAATTGAATTTGGCAGCCTTCATTATTTGTGTTATTTCGACTTTCAGGACGATGAGATGACCCATAGTGTCTGCTCCTGTCAACAGGTCGTCAACTTAGAAATCTCAGTCGATAATTGCTGCCGCGCTCGGAAATTTTTCTTGGTTTTGCTTAGCAATTTGTTTCAAAACTCGGGTGGATAAGAATGGCGCTGGTGATGTACCATACGTGACGATCAGTAAACGGATCCTCTCGCTATACTAGTCTCTGAAACTTGGTATGATCATTAATAATTAATATTTGCCTAAACATCTTTTCCAGATCGGTTGTCATAACAAAACAATGGAATCGGAAACGCAATAGTATTTGCTGCAGAGTTTGCTGTATTGATGGGCCTACACACAAATTGTCATTTAGCGATCTGCCGGTTCTGGTTTTGGTCGACGCATCAAATACAACACGAACCCTGGTGGTGGTGCTACTTTCCTTGGAGACTAAGTGATGTGGTAGATAATACAACTGGTCACATGGGATATCTAATTCGTTAATGCGTATATACGTTCCATGTGTCCCAGTTTCTCGTATTCTCTCATAAATGAAATGTATTCTCCTTTCAGGTCAGAATCTCTTGCAAACCTACGTTCGATGGATTGGACTCTTCGGACGGCTTGCGATTTAGATTCCACAAGTGGTGCGGCCTTGAGATCGAACGGTAATGCGACGACATATCTACCATCGTTTTTTCGTTTGTAATTGTTCACGAAGTGATTTTCGCAATAAACTTTCTCCTTTGTTTGAGGTGTTGTTGCTTTAATTTCTTCTATTTCCCAAAATTTTGTAAGAGCCTTATCGATAGTTGTTGTTGGGACTCTCGATGTGTCCTGAAAGTAGAAAAGCAAAATAGTGGTCACATCCAATTAAAATTTCTAATTTGCCAGGCTCGTGGAACAATGGGTCTCTGCTAATGGAAGATTTTGGAATTCTGCCCAATGGTAGTCAGGTATTCGTACCTGCGGTTGATGTGAGGTAATTGACGATAAAACAAGCGAGTCAATATGGAATTCTCTGGAAGTGCCGACCTTTGTTGAACCTAGTCGCTCGACTACAGTTCTCTGATTCCTCCGCGCTACTTCTAATTTTTGAATGCACGACTCGATAAATAAGGGAAGCTAAGCTTCCGGAATCTATATAAAGAATAATTAGCTCCTCGAATATATACAAGAGCTGTTTATTGGACGCCGCTGTCAACTATTGGTGACTGTACACAGTGGTGGTCGGTGTTAAATGACCTAATGTTTTTTCGGTATTGTTGGAAGCTGCTTGCTCGGTGTTAGCCTCTGCTTTGGAGTAGGTATAGTATTGACGTTGTGATTGGATGGTAGGTGAAGCAATGTATTGTGACGTTCATTACATTTCATATGCATTATCATCTTGATTGGCATCTCGAGCCTAAATGGGAATCACACATGCAATTGAAGCATCGATGACCCGTTGCATGAACTCTCGTCTGGATGTTAAAGCCACCTCTCTAAATTTAGCGGATTGAAATAAATTATGAGTGGTGTTACAGAACGGACCATTTTAAACTGCTACTGTATGGCTTTGAATGCTGGTAGCTCGTGGTTGTGGTTTTCTCGATGGCGGTTGGCAATTCTCTAACGAATTGATACGTTTGGTTATGAAATCCAAAAATTATTGCCAAGTTGGGAAATCAATCTCTGATGTCATCATCTGAGGTATCGCAAATTTGACGAAGTTTTTTACCGGTTGCTTGACTTCTGCGCTTCATTGGAATGCTCTGGCACCTCATCAGCTGGATATAATGACAAGTCTGGATTACTTTCGACTTATGATTTTACCGTTTGGATTGCTGTCTGACTCCAGTATTCCAGTATTCAGGAATACGAAAAGATAGATAGATACCTTACCTACTCAACCACTTTCAGTCAATCAGTCTCCCTGGAAGAGATGTCATTGGTAATAGCGGGGCTATCTTTGTTACACATAGTGGAACAATGTTCTGTGTTATTGCAGGTCCACACGTAAAGATGGATTTGAGCCTAATAGAGTAAAATAAAAAAGAACCGCTTATGCTTGAGAAGGTATGCTCCTAAGTGACCTAATACTACGTCAGGGGTTTCAGGTTGTTAATAATTTAGGTCTAATGACTGAAATATAGAGCCAGTGTTTGAAATGGGATTATAAAGTGGGTCGATTGCAACGAGGAAGTTTGTACTTGCTGGCCAACAGGACCAGCTCGATTTTCTATAGATAAATATTTTTTAGACCTCAACTGCTGCGTAATCTCATCGGTGCAAGTATATTTTACAAAGACTAGTAATACGTCATTTATGACCAAGTTCGAGAAAAGAAGGAACAGTAACCTGGCAAGGATTCATCGAAGAAAGCTGTCATGATCCAGGATTATAACATATGATATATCCAGTTCCCGAGCTACTCATTTTTACCCAAACAAGAGAATGTCCGTGTGACTCCCTCTGTCTCGTTAAAAAAATCCAATATATAAAGAACCCTTCCGACATTACGTATGTGAGCTTCTATCTTCGCGGTGTAGTAACCTAATGCTAATGTGTCTGCCTTATAGTGGTGGAGATTAATCTGAATAAACTTTAGCATGCCACGAAGTATCTCGACCAGGCAGCGTCCTCTTTGTTAACCGGCCGGTGTCTTGATGATTTGTAAACCAGGTACAACCGCCGCTATGTCTCCGCAGCATTTTTAAAGAGCGGGACTCAATATTTTATACTCTGAGCTTAACATTATGGTGTCGCACGTGTAGCGAGAAATACTGTTCACCTGTGCCGAGGGCAATACATTGTTGATCCGGACGGCGCCAAATATCTGGTAACAACGAGACTGAGCATTTCCTCTTATAATAGACGCACCCACTCTGGCTGATCGTCGGTTCGGTTTACATCTTTTTCATTAATATGGTTCGGTATAGCCACCTGGTAGTAAAATTTGTAGATTAGCGATACAATATAGAGCACAGTAATTATGTCGAAAATTTAGCTTATCAATGGATTAATGATACCTAACGATAGGGCCCCATTCAGGTCACTCAATATAATGTACATCAGAAATACAAAATATGTCTCATCTACACATCATTAGGTTAGATTAGTTTTGAGTGGTCGCTAAAAGGACTGGCATTTATATGCGAAGTCTCAAGTCCACCATAGCATGCTTATGCCTATATGAGGCACTGTCCCATATCACAAGTTATTTCACAATATTTTACCGTTTTGTTTGCAACCTGACGGTTCGTTCGATGTAACTAGTAGTCAGGAATTCGAAAAGAGAGTAAGCCACATTCTCATCCATTTTCACTCAATCTTTCATGGCAGTAATACCAGAATATCCTATATTAATGCAGGTCCACAGAAAGATGGATTTGAGCCTAATGGAGTAAGACAAAACAGAACCCTTTGTGGTTATGTATGTGTGCTCCTATAAGTGCCCTATACTAATTCAAAAAGAAGCTGTTTTCTGAACTTGCATCAGGGTTCTCAGGTTCGCCATGATTGGTTAAGATATAGGTCTAAAGACTGATATATAGAGCCAGTGTACGACACGAGGTTCTAACCAACATCTTTTCTCAGTGGCGTTCTTACAAACCGAGTTTAAGTCACCACATTTTAAAGAGGCAGATAAGGTTAATGAAGCTCAGACTTTTGTGGGGTTAGATCTAAATATATTCAGAGATTTCGAAGTGCGTACTACAAGTGATCACATAGGTGCAGGAATATTTTGTGAAGACTACAATATCAATGAATCCGCATAAGCAATCTCTTTGAAGATTTGAACCTCCAAGCTCAGTAAGAGACATTTATGACCAAATTATAAATATAACCATATCCGCCCAAGTCTAATGACTATGCCTTCCGCCAGAACACGTAATTGCTCATATGATTGTTCCTGGTCTGCTTTGTTATAACTGAAAAAGCTACTAAAGAGTCCTTCTGTCCAAGAGATTTCTCAATCTTAACTCTCAATTTTTTCGTTAAGATATCTATTATTTCTTCCTTGACTTCCACGGTGGGTGAGACTTACACAGCGGCGTTCTAACCGAAGATCACTATGCTGACCTTGTATAGTGATCGAGATCAACCTGAATAAACGTCAACATGACGCGAAGTGCTATCTACCACAAACTCGGCAATATAAGACTTATCTTCTGAAGTTGTGTCCTCCTTGACCACGCAGTGCGCTCTTTGTAAACCAGACCAGACAGCCGGTGTCTTGATGCTTTGTAGACCAGGTACAACCGCCTCTACGTTTCCGCAGCATTTTCAAGAGAGCCGGACCCTATATTTTTATATTCTGAGTCTACCATTGGTAATTGATATCCCACGAGTAGCGAAGAAGACTGTTCGTCTTGGCAAAAGTCGGCAATACACAGTTGATCCGGACAGCGCTAAATATTTTTTTAACTTATAGGTTCGGGGCCTGACTGATCATCGGTTAGGTTTATATCTTCACCAATTCACCTGTTATTGCCTTGAGAAAAATTAGTGAACAGTGAGTCAATTTATATGTACGAGTACATCCAATATGTTTGATTTGTAAATTTAGTTGATTATTGATAAAATGTGGACTTGTGTTAGTTATCTTGTTTGTTTGGAAGCACCGAAGTGCTTATCGCCTATTTAATTAATTATTAATGTGGAACAGTCAGTCGAACAAATTAGTCCGTGTAGTTTAGACTGCTGATCATAGTCAGAATATTTTGTAAAATATTTAGTCGTGTGAGACTCTCTTCAAAATATCGTTGACATGGGTAAGGTGATAAGTGGAAGAGGCTACCCCAAATAGTTATTATAAACTTACTGTCTCGTTTACAGATCTTAATTGGGTAACGGTTTCGTCCGGGATACTACCAACGAATGCGGTGCTGGCTGGTCAAGATAAAGATGGTAATCAACTATATGTAGCACGTGCCAGCCACGATGGTGGTGTTTTGCCAGGCAAAGTAATTCATCCGAACGATTATGCACTCATAAGTTTGGATGGCAAAGAAATTGGGAAAAGTCAATACGATGTACGTATACAAATTTTATATATTGGCCATGTTATCCACATACTATATACTCCACAATAGGTATTAACAGGTACACAGTATGAATGGATTGGCTGTAGCAATGGAAATATTCCTGGCACTGCTCTAGTTGGTGGTCGAACAAACGATGGTGAAATATTATATATTGGACGTGCTTGTCACAATGGTAGCATGCAACTAGGCAAAATCCATCCATCACATGGATGCCTTTATTTTCCCTACGATAGTGGTGAAATTTCTGTTCCAAACTACGAAACCTTGATCAGTTTTCCACAACCTTCATCTCCGCAAACCAAATGGATCCAATCGAATATAAAAAACCCGTTACCAGATGGCGCGCACGAAGGTGGATACGATATGGATTTTTTTCCAATTTACATAGGCCGAGCAATCTATGAAGGCGACTATCTGCCAGTTAACATAGTTCCATTGAGAGGAAATGCAATTCTTACCAACGACGGTAAAAAAATCCTAATCGAAAACTATGAAGTTTTGTGCGAGGGCAGCGTAAAATGGGTGAAACAGGACAACGGTACCATTCCAGATGGTGCTGTTTCCACAGGGAAAACCAAATCAGGGACTACACTTTATATTGGCCGTGGATACTATATGGGAAGTTTAACAGTAGGAAAGATTGACCCAACCACCATGATATTGTATATCCCATTCGTCAATTGGGAAGTTGACATTCAAAAATATGAATTTTTAGTTGAAACCTAACTCATTGTTGATGTATATTTTTTGTAGTGGCCCGAAAAAATTATCTAGAAATTGAATAAAAATATCGCTTCGTGATTAATCGTTTAATTACCGGTATTGATAATTTTGGTGGTACTAATAATTTCAAGGACCGTCACCGGTCTAAGTAGCAGCCACTTAACCTAACGTAACCTAACCTAATGATTTTAATCTCGAAATAAGCCAAGCTGTCATCTAGTTTTAAAATGGATATGATATCGTTTGGTTACATTGCACTGGTTTGATATCCCTGACCTAATACTCCTGAATGATGATTAATAGTAAAGTATTATTGAATATAATATATAAAATGTTGTATTGCAACATGCAACATTAAGCACCACATAAATTAGAAATTGTCATGAAAATAGGTGAGGATGTAATTTGGATTTGTGAATTGTACATTCCTTAGATCTCATGTATCCAAGTGCCGATCAATTCAATATATTTGTAAGTTTAGTTTTTGATTTTGTAACAGAAGCATCACTACAATTATGTCTTCCAATTTAAAATATGGTGGAAAGTGTATAATTTGCGAAAGAAATAAACGGTCAGATAAAAAATGCTGACTATTCGCTTTTCCTCAAAAAAATACCGATCGTTATAAAATGTGTATAGAGAAATATAAAATAAAGTTCTCTGACAATTATGACAATATAAGAAAAATTTGTGATTTACATTTTGAGGGCAAATATTTATTAGAGCCGTAATAATATGACGTATTTTTTGTTGAGCTTTTTTTAGAGGAGGTACATTTTACATTTTCCCATAAGAATCAATGTAAAAATCACATTATTCGAAATAATTTTTATCAATAAAAAATTATATATTTGATTTCTGTTTTTACAGTGTTAAGTACATAAAATGTTGAAGTTAATCATATCTGGAAATCAGTTACCTAAATATCTGAAATATTTAATAAAGCATAAATTAAAATTAAATATGAATTGAAGATATTGAATGCACGGTAAAATATGTATATGTGTTTGTGATGTCGATTTGGAAGTTAAAGCATATTCCAATAAGAGCGGTACATTTTTTTAATCTAACCGCACACGTTTACTTTTATTTTGCAGCAAAATGTCCGTAGCTATATTGAAATATATTAAGACATAAGAAATTATGTTTTTGCACATAAAAAAATTTTATAACTACAATAAACAATCATTTTAATTATATAATAAAAAATGATGTTGCGCCTTTTGTGTTATCCACTAAAAACGAAACTAAAAAATAAAAAAAATTTCTAATTATAAAATAATAAAATGATGGAGTGTTTAGTGGTGTACCCTATAAAACCCAAACCAGAAACATGACATGGCGGAAAAGCTTTACATTACAAGAGACATCTGACATTCATAATAAAATTAATTT